>SRMA01024050.1:181387-448742 GCA_007224835.1 Danionella cerebrum
GAAAGGACAGGAGAGTGAGAGGAAACACTACATTATGGAAAGGCAATGAAAAGAAAGCAAGACAAGGAACAGAATTAAAGGAAATGATGAGGGGTCTGCACAGGATGGAAATGAAAGGATATCAAGGCAAGCAACGTGAGAGGGGATAGAACATGATGGAAAGGTAAGCAATGTCAGGAAAAGAATAAAAGGAAAGGAAAAGGGAGATGGACCGGCATAGGATGGAAAGGAATGGAAGGCAAGAAAAAAAATCAAAGGAAAGTAAAGTGAGAGGAGATAGGACATGATAAAAAGAAAAGCAATGCATAGAAAATAGTTAAAGGAAAGGAAAGAGAGAAGAGTCAACACAGAATGGAAAGGAAAGTGAGTGGGGACAAAACAGGATGGAAAGAATGCAAGGAAAAGGAGAGGGAATACTAGATGATAGAAAAGGGCAAGAAAAGGAAAGCAATGCATAGAAAATAATTAAAGGAAAGAGGGAAGTCGGTACAGGATGAGTGGAGATGGAAAAACACGATGGAAACAATGCAAGGAAAGGAAAGAATTTGCATATCACATGGACTGCATTTGTTGGAAGTACAGCACTGTCTCCATCTTTCATGTGGTCACTGTGAAGAAAAAAAAGCACTCTTGACTTTGCAGCTCTCTCAAGGAGATAATTGAGCAAGGTTGAAATTAAATATGTTTATAAATCAGATAAAACGGTTTTGCTGCTTCAAAGAGTTGAAATTACTTTGGAATTATGAAGAAAAAAAGATTGAAATCCATATCACACTTTCAAAATGACTAAGTTATTTAATTACATTTCAAAGTAAATGTTTATGAAACTCATTAAATGTGGCATTATTAGTGATGCCAGCATGAAATAAGTCATTAGATGAAACATTACATCACTCAAACCAAATCTGCTGGGCTGAACTGTGCTGAAACAGAAGCACACGCAAGAGCTCAAACTGAATCCGACAGTCTTGTGTAAGCTTTTATTTAACTTTGGAAATCCAATGCCAGCTCAGAAAATGAACCAATATCCATCTTAGTGTTCTATGCCTTGACTCTTCAAAAACAGATTATTTAAGCATTTTTAATCCAGTTATTCGGATGTCAACAGTTCCAGTGAATCATCTTAAGTTTATAAAGGTGCACTGTTTAAGATTAGGAGGAACCTGATTTATGATTTAAGATCTGATGCCAATAAAAGTTCCTTTCTCAGCATTAATAGATATTTAGAGCTCAAATACTGTGTTACAGTTTAATTTAGAACAACCTATTCCAAGCAAACATATTTGACAAAACAATGAAACAACACTCTGAAAGCAGTGTTTAAGATGATTTAACAGAAAATGCCACTTTATTTAACTTAAACATTAGAAAAAAAATCAGCTTTGAGAGGGAGAGACAAAGAAGATCGGGAGGAGCGGTAAGGGAATGGAGGAGAAAGGAAACTCTTATTATGTATTTCCTGTTCAGCTCTAAAATACATCAATTTTTGGATTTCTTAATTAACTGAAGATAATTTTGCGTGAATAATTGTAGATACTAGAGCCAGCGGTCTTCACAAGTCAAAACGAGCCACAGATTTGTACAACTAAAGGCTTAGCAATCCCTCTCCCATGCATCACATTAAAGCTCTATATTGACATCTCTGAACAACGACACATAGATTTACAGCGTCATTGATTGCCTTGCATCATTCTGTGCTTGAGTCAATGAGAATATATAATGAGTCATGGTGAGAAAATATAAATAATAAAAAATGCTATGAATTCTTGAGGGCAGAGAAAAGGAAACCACATTAAAAGAGAGCATGTAAAACATTCATCTGCTTATTGTGGAACAATATACGACAGAAACTCCGTTCAAAGGCTGTCCCTTCTTTTCTTTCCCAAGCATCACTATGCACAAAAGTTCATTACATTTGTGTCTGTATGCAGCCGGTTGTTGCACTTTAAGACTCTATAATTGAGACTGCATTAGCCTCTGCTCTTCTGTTCGCTCAGGTTATGACAATTAAAGGCAATCTTACAAGCTGGATTAAATTCAGATGACTGCGCTGGCCAAAGATTCTTCTAATCCTCCATTAAGAGAAAGCTCATTTTAACAAGGGAGTTTCTGCTCAGGCTCTTGAGGTACTTAAACAAAGGTTAATTGCTGAAGTCCTGCATTGGAAATAGGGTGATTACAAAAAAAATGCAAATGCTCTGAATAATTTTATCTATCTATGTATTTTGTGCAACATTGATTTTTAGCTGTGCAACATTCAATCAAACAACAAAACCATTATGTGATGAACTATAGTCATATTTAGTGGAATAACGTATGCGAGAATCTATGGTTGGTCACAAGTGGTCACTTTATTAGGTACACTTAAGTCCAACTGCTCATTAAGACACAGACCACGTCCATCCCTCTAGAACCACAATGTACCCATCTTCTGATGGTAACATCCAGCAGGACAATGCATCATGTTAAGAGTAAATCATCTAAGTCTAGTTTCTTGAACATGACAGTAAGTTCACTGTATTGAAATGCGATGATGCTTTCATGTCAATCCAAAAAGTTGTCCAACTTGGTACTAGCTAAAGAAAGTTGCAAGTACAGATCAATTTTTTTTTGATAATTAAAATTAAAGTGATCATCAAACCCATCAAAAATAAATATCAGTAGAGGTCCATTCCTATGCACAACAAAGTATTTGCTTAACTTCACTGCATATAAGCAATTTCTAAATAATGCATTTCAAGACTTGTGCTCAAAGGTTCTGTGTGTTTTGTCGCAGCTGGTGAATCGTTCCAGAGTGTGGGGAATACAGACAAAGGCCCAGTTTGTGATTGAATGACATTGGGATGACAACTATAGTATGTTTCCACAGCAATAGCACTTTCTTAAATATAGGGTTAGTGATGGGAGGAAGGGAAAGTCCACAAAAGAAGATCTGAGACCCTTTTCTTTGCAACACTTAACAGAAGATATCGATGGATTTTGAGCCTTTAAAAATCGACACTGAATAATGCTTCCAACACGGCACTAAAAGCGAAGCTGGGACATTAATTGGTTGAAGCACGTTTTGTGAGAAAGAATAAAAACAGATCAAACCTGTACAGCTTTAGAAAAGTGAGCAAAGTTTATCTGTACTTGGAGAGATCTCTTGATAGTCTTTTGCAAGTTATTACTAAACTCAGGTGTTTAAACTCCACATTGAGAGAGAACATCTATGGAGCTACGATTTGAACGCTCCAGTTCGTGCCCTACACTTGTGAAAGCCCTACATGGAAAGTTATTTTATTTGAGACAAATGAGCTGCCAAATCACTGCGTGACTGATGTGCATCAAGTGGTGTTCACTCTCTGTGAAGTTTCAGAGCAAACACTGGCAGTAAACAATGTTGAAAAACATAAAAGAAATACAGTTTTAGTGATAAAATGATAATATCATACTTAAAAAAATACAATTAGTTGAAAGAATTCAACGCCACTGTTGTTTATAGTCATGCTACTTATCAAAGTAACTTTCCATTTCACTCGGCATCTGAGTGCGTGTTCTGAATAAACCCATTAACAAGTCGGTGCCATCTCAGATCTACATTTTATAAGCATCACCCACATAGAGACCCAGCCTGACTCTTCAGTACATTAGCATTCAATCGTAAATAACGAGACATTTAAGGGTTCAATCCAATGGCAGCAGATGCAAGAGAGACAGCAGCAGACTTTAAAGATAAAAGCTGTTTGAAACACAAGGGAGGAAGGGGAGAGAGGAAGAGAGGAAAAGAATAGAGGAATTGGCTCCAGTAAGGCTCACCTGGGGTCCATATCGTCCACGTGAAGCATTCGCGTGCATCAAGGTCATGTGATTATCTCTCTTATTAAATCACACCAAAAAAATAACCATCTATTCCAGAAAAAAAAAACTGTCAGACACAGTTAAAAAGTTATTTACTCTCCATTAAGACAGCAACGGGATGGAAGGTGTACAGCAGTGGGGTGCAACCAGGAGGCATTATACTTATTCAGTTATAATATGTACCGTACATTATAAATATTTTTCATTTAAACTCCGGAGTTCAGATACTAAGAAGAGATGTGCCCTCACTTCCTTCCCTTCTGTTGCCAGATCACTGTTGAATTGAATGGAATAAGACGGTTTAGCCACATGTAATTTATATACTTTAGCTGATGTATATGATGAACAGTGTTTTTTAAAAACTATTATTATTAACAGCATGTGTGGTATGTGTTTCTTGTGCACAGCAATCATTAAACACCTACACAGTATTAAAAAGTGAGGTACGCAGTTCTCTAGCCTAAAGCTAGGGGGCAGTGGTAATTCTAAGAAATCACAGACGCAGTAGATGAAGAAGAATAGAATTACTCTAGCAGCCGTCCAGTGGAAGATTACATTTAAACTCAAGACCGAGGTGCAACTTCCTGCTTCCCCTATTTGAGCCTAAGAGGAAGTGACTGAACTGCAATTCCTCTACCGGCCACTTGAGGCTGGCTCCAGAAGTCAGCAGGTTCTTGTTCATTCCGATGTTAAAATTGCCAACTTTGGAGCTGAAAAAAAAAATCTAATTTCCACCCCTGGCTCCACTAGTTTTCTTGATTAAATCTCTAGATTTGACCATCACGAAGACTCTGAGGAGGGTGTTTTTTGTTTTTTGTTTTTGTTTTGGTTGGTCGGTTTAAGAAAGTTTTGCATAATTTAAGGTTGTGGTTTCTTGAGTGGGATGATCAACAGTTCTTTCAGCCCGTCTCGTCACATATCATCCTCTGGTGTCATTCGTTCCAGCTAATTTCATCTTTTGCCCATTTTCGAAAACCAGGAAGTGACGCACTATCACAAATGCGATGGCGGGCGACGCCCACTTTGAGCCTCATTTCACTTTGCCAAAAACAAATGGCTGATGTCCCTGAACCTTTGTCCATGTTGTATGTTAACTGTTGCTAATCAAATAGTGAATACGCTTTTTTTTCTCCAATATACAAAATCAGAGTGAAACGTAAAAAAACAACGAAAAAAGTGAAAATAAAAATCCACTTATAAAAATAAGACATTTTTGTACATTTCATGAAAAGAATAGGTTCTTCGAAATATATATTAAACATAAGAGGCTACTCTGTAGGGTTCACTGTTTGTAAATCTGACTGATGGCATCAGTGCCTCACCAGCCATGAACCTCACGATGTACACCATTGTATTGTTTTTCTCATATTCATAGGTAATTATGAGATAGATGTTGATAAAACACATAGATGCTGTAAACGTTGTTAAAAAGCATCAAGTTTCTCTCTTGACTGAGTCAGCAACCCGTTAATAACGAAGAAATCCATGTATTAACAGTTTGAGGATATTCAAACACAAAAGATTGATCAGCCAATCAAATTTAAAAATACTGAAGAGTCCATTAAGCGAAACAAAATCTAGCCTGACATTTTCTCTGGTGCCGACTAATGATTTGCACCTTTTAAGAACAAACTCCTCACGTATCCTCTTTTCAGGAGCAAACAGTATTATTCTTTTGGTGTTCAAGAATAATTTGGTCTGTGACCCCACTGCCTCAAAAAACCTAAAACCGTCACAAATACAGCTAAAAAAAAGAGAGAGAGAGTCGCTAGCTCCTGAGGTAAACACGTGTCTAGCTGCTAACCTTGTAAATGAGTTCAGAAGAAACCTTTTCAAATCATAGCAGAAAGTCATCTTGCAGAGAAACAAATGCCAAATGGAGCTCAAACGAAATGTGAGGTGATTAATTTAAATGTGAGAAGACTTTACTGGAGCTGTGTGAGTGGACAGAAGCAGCTCCATGTTCTCGGGCTAATCAAAGCTAATTCATTTACTGTCAAACTCACTACGGCGCTTAGTACATCAATGTCTCTTTCAGGACAAGAAGATGAGAGCAAGATGAAACTTCAGGGGGAATGAGAGAATAAAATCTATTCCTTCATCCAAATCATGGCACAAACAACCAAGCAACAAGAGTCTCTCATGAATATTGATGAGTCTCTATCACAAAATCAACTGATTTGCTTATGTTTACCAGATTTGGCCCAAACTGGGTTCAAGTCATAGCAAAGAAGTAAAGAAATGATTCAGGTCATTTTTTTGTTTTAAGCTAGAATTTAAACAGTTCTGTTACCTTCATTAATGCACCTTAATATACTGCACATTCAATATTTATACATTTCATACATTTATTCCTCATTTTAATTGAAAAACTTGTATATCATGTTCATAGTACAACCTTCTGTGAATACAATAGCAACTGTATATATAGCCTTATATCCATGGCACTATCATCTGTAAATATTAGCGATAATCTTTCTATTTTGTACATATCTTATATCCTGCACTCGCTGATTTTTTGCACTACTGGTTAGACACAAACTGCATTTCGTTGCCCTGTACTTGTACTTGTGTAATGACAATAAAGTTGAATCTAATCTAATCTAAAGCTTCAGAGTTAAACATTAAATCGTTTACTTGGATACAACTGTATAATATTTATACATTTGATTTTTTTCCACTCATATTTTATTAAAAATTATTTAATTTAATTATGTACATTTTCATGAAATTGTAGTTAAATTACTATATTTTCATTCTTTTTGTCTCTTTTCCCACTTATTCCCCTAGGGTCACTGAGTTGGGAAGGGTACACCCTGGACAGATCACGCTTTAAATGTTCTATTCACATTTCTTTTATTTAAAATTTCATTCATCTTCTAACATGAATTTGATATCATTTCTTCTTTTTTTTCCATTTGTGGATTTTTTCAAATCCCAGTGAATGGGTGGAAATCTCAAATGTACGTTTTAGATCGTAATTGAGATCCCTTTAAGTCGAAAGAACCTTGATGCACATCTCTATGTGACAATAGCAGCACAAAGAGAACAGTGCAGTGAATTCCATTAGAGTCAAGGTTTTCAAACCATGAAAAGAGCTCTCAGGAATAACAGACAAGAAAAAAAAAAGAGTGCCCTTCACTTAATCTAAGCCGCTTGCAGTCATTAGCATTGCATCTCGTCTCTTACGGAGCGTAATTAATGTGAGTGAATAGTTTGGTGCTCTGTCCGTATCAGCCTCTGTTTACAGCAGCAAAATGCCCAGTTCTAATTAGTCGATGAAGATAATTTATTAAATCACGCTTTTTCACTTTCTGTTGATCACAGAGTACAAGTGAATGTTTATGAAACAAAAAGAAAAAAAAAAGAAAAAAAGAAAAAAAGCTTGCTGACTTCTAATAGAGTGAAGGTCAGAATGGCTGCATTCTCTCAGTTAGAAGGTTGCTGGTTCAAGGCTAGCCGGTGGCCTGGCTTCCCCCACAAGCCAAAAACACGTCCAATTAACGTATGAGAGTAGTTGTAACCCACCGTTCGCCCAATGGAATCCGGACAGAACAAGCGGATAAAGAAAATGGATGGACAGTTATACTCTGATGTGAGGAAATGATGGCAACCAGGTGTTCTGAGGACCTCCAAAGAAATCAGTGGTTAGTAGAATGTGGTACACTTTATACTTTTCCTTTTGTTTTATGTGCTTCACTGACTCTTCTCTGATTGTTGGGATCTCAACTCCTGTACTTGTCTGGGCTGCACTTGCATCTCTTTCAAGTCACGGTCAATCACGGCCTAAGAAGTCCATTCCTCCCCATCTTCCCCTATTTGTCACATCCATCACCAGTTTGAAGACAATTTGTAAGTACCAATAACAAGCATGACAAAGACACAATTGTTTCTTGTGAAAATGTACATTTCAATTATTAACTAGGTTAAATAAATAATAAAAATAGTCTTTTTCTTTATTGGGGTTGCCATGATGTAGACTACAACACAAAAATATTATAATCATTAACACGATTTAACTATAGTATAGAAATATGTATAATTCTATAATATATATATACAAAAAAGGGTTAAAGCATTTGATACAAAATAAATGTCAATCTTACTTTAACTTCTTGAAAATTTGCAAAGATTTTCCTGTCAAACGTGTTAGACTTAATAGCAGTGGCCATTTTGAAAATAAAAAAGTATTTCTACTGCCTGTAGTGGTAATTTAATCCACTAGATGGCAGATTTACATATTAAAATGTATACAACAGGTTTTTCCATGTAAATTATTGAATATGTTAATTATTTAAGTCTTAGAATCTCGCATAGCAAGATACAAATGGTTTAATAAAGTTAAGTGACATTTGATTAACAAGTTTCAGGAGGAGCTTGCTACAATCTTCCCAAATAAAGCTTATTAGCACTCCCCTACACACCCCCAAACCAACCAGAGAACCATTGGGATAGTTCAAGCTACCCGCCTTCCACCACATCGCCACGCTCGGACAACTTGCCTATAGTACACTTCATATAGCAGTGATGGTAGAGTTTGGAGTGTTTCCTGTGGCTCAGTCAGTAGAGCAAAGCAAGAACTGATGAAATGTGTTTGTTCTTGAAATGAATAAAAGCATCGACCAAATGCACGAATGTAGTAGTTAGGTCCAGATAATGAACTTTACAAACATTATTATTTCATTCATCCAATCTTTTTTTCTGCCAAAGCTTATTTGCAGATACAGTTCTGTGTTTATTAAACCAAACTAGTTTTCCTTAATCAACTAGGAATAGAGCATATAAAAACAATGAACCCAACAGACCGACTATGCCAGGTATGCATCCACAAGAAACGTTTTGAGAGAATGGCGGTTGGTTGAATCTCTTTTACAGCACTCTTTGAATTTATTCATTTTAGAAAGTGTTTATGTTTCATCCTGAATAAAATAAACCCTGTAAATGGATTTAACATTAAAGGATAGAGGCTAGTTTTAAATTTTGACGGGTTAAATGCTACATTTTTGTTAAAGATGACACTTGAAACCCATTGAACCTAAACCAAAATGAGACAGAACGCATTATTGTGCTCCGTTAATAGATTTAAGTCGCTCTAACTGCTTGCATTTAGCCCCTGTTGTACTCTAGTGAGGCAGTAAATGTGGGATTTATGCTGTCACAGTGACCCATCTCAAGAGCTCTCTCCCAGAACAACCTGCCCCTCTGTAATGATGGATTTCACAAGGGGGAGCACACGTCTACCAGGCCTTCTGATTTAGCGGCAGAAACGTAGACTCATCTAATCAAACATCTGAAAGTGTACATTTGTGCAAATAATTAATCTCAAGGAGCCATGCCATGCCGTGAAAATCCAACATCAACTGAATGAGCTGCTTTCGCCTAAACAGCAGCTCCCGAATTTATGACTATTTTCTTTGTTATAAAACATACAAACTGTTTGTTCTCAATTTTCGCAGTGAAGAAAACTATTTAGTAGCCATTAATTTTTTCCTACAATTTCATGATTGTTGTGGAATCATTGTGTACTTTGATAAAAAAAAACTATTTGAATAAAAAAAAAAGCTAAATTATATCAAGCGTTGCCATAAACAAAGGTAATTTATTAGAGCTAATTGTAACGTAGTAAAAAAAAAAAAGGTACCATACTTCTAAGGGTTAGAAGACTTGCTTTAGGGGAAAAAACATTAACATTCACTTATCTTTCCTTCATGCATTAATTGAATTTATGCAAACCTCATTTCAGAGGAAATCAGCTTTGCATCATTACAGGTTTGAAAATGACCCTCGATAAAATCAAATGATTTCGAGAGATGGATTGACCCTGAAAAAGTTAAACTTTACCAAAAAATGATGATGTATACATTTGGAATCCAACACTTTGAGATTTTAAACAAAATAAATTCAGGGGCATCCTCTTCAGTGAAACTGTGTGCCAGTATTTTTGAGCTAGGGGCGTTTTGAATTGAGATTCAGCCTTGATTCAAATGGGCTGCCTCCAACTTTGTAAGACCTTGGTTAGGTTTTAAATGGATGGTAGTTTTAAGATTGCATTTTCTCAAATATTTCAAGATCCAGCTCTCAGATTATCAATTAACAAGCTTCATGAAAAAAATATAATAAACATACATCAGTGACTAGCAATTGCTTTAGTAATATACAAAACATTATTAGAGGACGTTTCAGTTTATTAGAATTTGATATTATACATGATTTCACATAACTATTTACAGCTGTTTTCTGTGATTAGTTGTTAATTGCCATTAATTAACATATTTCAATGTATTACCGAATAAAACTACTGGCATATTGAATGCATGACAAGCTTAAAGCCTGGTTTTGGTGCACTATTTTATTTAAAATGAGAGTAAACAACAACAGAAGAAAAATAAAATCACAAAGGAATGTGAGAAATCGAAGGGGTAATACTTTTATAATAAAAGTGAGTATATTCCTGAGAAACTGCTGTGAGATCAGAATGTACTGTGCCTGAGTTTTCATTTCATTTCATTTCTGTCTGTCTGGGGAAAGCGATCTGCTTTAAAATCAAATACTATCCCCTATTTATGTAAAACAATAAGTGTTTCCCAGAAAAGAAAAAGCTCAAATTAAAGTGTACCTGTAGTGCTTGTTCCATTAAATCTGAGCGAGTTCCTGTTCGTTACGTGCAAAAGTGAGTGGAGCCTCAAAAGCTAAAACACAAGGAAAGAACAACAAAAAAAAGTTATTGATCAGAACCAGTTTAAATATTTACTAAATCACAATAACACCAATGAAAACCGCAACAAAATTAACAATAATAACAATGAAATTGTTAATGGAAAAATAGTTCTTGTCTCATTTATGCAAATCACACATGCAATCGCATGTGGTGACTTGGATGATGTCACAGTTCTGAGGGAACCAAGTTAGTTCTGAACATTGTTTATTCCAAATCTCATGTTTACAGAACAATAACAGCATAACATTGAGTCTCTGAATCAGGAAGCCATTGAGGGAAGTGGCGTCTGGAGAACGCAGGAGCCCACAGATAGTTAATAGCTGATAGAAGGGCCGGAGATCGAAAACATGTGAGTAAAGGAGCGGGTTTTGTATTTCATTCAGGGTGAGTCAGGTGGTGTGTACAGTAGGTCTGACAACTGTGGTGGAGCTGGGATGAGTCTTTTAAGGGCTGGTGCAGATCTGTGGTTAAAATTGGTTATTAATGGGTTGTGATTATTCAATCAAATGGGATCGGTGGCTGGACAAGTCTTTCTTTATTTATCATCATATCTTCTGAAATTCCCTTCTCCACATTTACTGTGTCACTTTTAATCACATTATTGACTGTGGGTTTTGGTTACTATTTCAATCAAATAATTAAATGACAACATTGTGGGGTGAGTATTGATCAGGATGCTTTTGGATATTAAAAATAAAATGTGTTTTCTGATCCAATCTTACTCTACACTCAGTGTAATGAGGCTCTCTTCATTGTCCCAGTCCACACAGACTGAACGTTACAGCGATCACAGCAGCCCTTCATTTCTACTTTCTGTGAATAGAACCAGTAAGGAACTCCCATCGCTGCTTTTATCTAATGAATAATCAAGGGCACTCGTGAGGGAAACAAAGTGTTTTTCTGGCATGTTGCCCCCAAACACAGTCTTTAACAACAGCTGAAGCTGAGAAAACCAGCCAATGTCGGACACCTTTGAGATATACATCCTACATGCACAAAATGATCACAATGGGCGATAAATAAATCATAGAAATATATTTACTCATTTACAAACCAGTTCAAAAGAAGATAAAAATGCCTGGTTTTTATTTTCATTTACAAAAGCTTCTTTTACTGACTTTGGGTCAGGGAACATAAATTTAGATTTGTTTAAACACTTTTACATTGTTCACATTCAAGACCCTTTTGTGTCGTTGGTGGCTGAGGCACTAAATTAAACTGCTGTAAAATAGATCAGATATTTTTACTCAATTTTTTGCACAAATCTCTTTATCTACCTCAGTTCTAAACAAAATGTCTGTTTTTTTTTTTAATCCAGGATTTAAACCCTTTATTTCTTACACAATTACACTGATTTTGAAAAAAAAAAGAAAAAAAAAGATTGTGGATTTGATTGGGATTCCTGAACCAAAAAAGGGAGAGAAAAAGAAAATCAAGGCTAATGTTGTTGTCCTTTTTAGATTTGAAATGGGTATTTTATTATTATTATTATTATTATTATTATTATTATTTAAATAAGTGGCATCATGTAAGATCTTTTTACAGCAGTTTCATTTAATGGCTGTACAATTGGCCGCAAACGACACGAAAGGGTAGTAAATTTGCCCAGAGTGCATTTTTGAGTTTTTGAAAAAAGTCAAAGCATTTTCCCAAAATATGTGTATAAATAAGATTTGTCACCTAAAATCGTTCAATTTGCTGAAATAGAGGAAAAGTATTGGCTAAATTTTGACTCAAAAATCCCCCTGGAGTGTCTGAAAACATCCCCAACAACACATACGGGTTAAAAAGAAATCCAGCTCTTAAACATATATTTTCATTGCTTACATTGTCTGTTATTCAGTCCTTTTTTCCCGATGACTGCCATTTAGAATTTAAACCCTGAGCTTTGGAAAAAGAAGTGTGGTCTCCCAAGAAATTACCGGTCAACATCTAATTTCCGTGAATGTTCCTATTATGTTCCTATTTTGACTAGCATTTTTAAAGATCGTCTTTATAAATATTTGCATATTTATTGAGTACTTTAATTGAAGTGTGGCTTTCAAATGTGTTTGTCATTTCAGAAAACCCTCCATTTCACCCGGTGAAAGAGGCACGTACTGCATGCAAATTGACACTGGATGGAGACGAAAGGAAATCTCCACCTAAAAAGTTATAAAAGACCATAGGTCACCAGGACAGGTTTCATCTGTCAAAGTCAAAGTCAAAGTCAAAGTCTACTTTGTCAATTCTGCCATATATACAGTGCATACATACAGAGAATTGAAATTGAATTACTCTCAAACCCTCAAACCCTGCTTGTTCACTTGGAGGGATTGCATTGTGTAAAGCTGTTAGCAGTTCCAGATATATCTGTAATGTGTTGCTCATTCATTTTTTTTCTACATTTTTTTACTTCAAGCCTGTTTTTACTCCTGTCTTTTCTGGAATATATTATTATGTGTTTGCTTCCACAAACAACAGAACTCATGAAGATGCTCATATACTTTTGAAATTAACCAAAGAACTAAAAAAAGTGTCCGCTGTGAAAGTTATATTGTTTCATATTTACTAGAGTTAAAGGGATATGCTCTCTTTTAGAGATCCAGCAAAGTAACATAACTTCCACAACAAAAATGTGCACCGTGGATATTCTAGAGCATGGATGAGCAGTCCATGTCTGTACAGATGTGCTCAAATCGATCTCTTGCTCAGCAACATGTGGCTCCATTACAGATTCATGAAGAACGTAGCATGTGTGAGAACTGATTCGACCCGAGGTGATCTCTCATGGCTTCTCTTCATCTATTGAAGCTCAGAGAGACATTTCAGAGACCCCGGAGGGTCCTTCAGGTGATGAATGCCAACCTCTGAAGTGATCTGTTTGAGATGCATTCTTTACACTCTTAAGATTCACATTTCATGCCTTGACCTTTAAAACAACAGAAAGGAGAACTAGATTTTTTCTCATCTCAAATAAAAATGTTTAAAGCAGCAAAAGATTTTCACAGTCTTTGCAGTTTTCAATTGACGCCACCTAATCTCTGCTAAAAGTAACAAGAAATCTATGTGGATATTTTCTCTTCTCCACAAAGAATAAGACCACAGCATTGTCAGCAAGGCGACCAAAAGCAATCTGGCAACCATCCATCCTCAGCTCCGGAAATGGTGTGGTCGACTAGTTGAATTCTAGCCAGAGGTGAAGTGACAGATGGGAAAAGGCTGTTTATTTGGCTGGAGCTCAGTTTTTGGAAGTGATTGGTAAAACCTGGCCCTGCTCCTCCACTCCAAACAGATGTGGCCATTAGTTAAAAAACCATTCACAAACAAACCAGTTTAGATGGTAACATTCACACTCATATAACACTAAAAGTAATAAACCAATTACAATGAAATTGTGAAAAGTTCATTATATTGCTTTGAATAGTCAAGACATCCCTTGATCTTCCCGCTAGAACACTCAACGTGGCAGTAACTGATTTCAGAGATTAACATTTATTGTCAAAATAAGAAAATGCCCAGTGCACATTAATCAGACACACTGCAAAATATAGAGATATTTTTTGTACTTATATATGTATTTTATTAGAATCCTGTTGTCTGAGATAGAACAGGAAGTTACATCACAACAGGAGATACCACGTTGCTTCAATAAAGCAGCACAACTAGTCTCTCTCAGCAATGAATCATCAGTGTGAACAGCAGAGGGCTTAACACACAGCCTTGGGGTACCCCCTTGTTTATGATGGTGGTTTCAGAGCACTTTTTGGCCAATTGTACAGTTTGTGTTCAGTGACAAAGTCCAGTGACCAGTTGCATAGTGGGATGTTGATGACTATTGTAATAGAAAATAGCTAGAACCCTATTGTCTGAGATAAAACAGGAAGTTGCTTCACAACAGGAAGTTACAAGTTTGCTTCAATAAAGCAGCACAGCTAGGCTTTGCCCTTTTTGGTCTGCAGATCTTGAAACATCTGGCTCTTTCAGGGTCTTCCTTTACCCCGATCTTCTTTTCTTCTAAAAGCAGCATGCATTTTAGTTAAATAAAGCCATGTTTTCTGTTAAATCTTCTTAAACCTTGCTTCCAGAGTCTTCTTTATCAATTAATATTCAATAACGCTATTTTGTTGAATTTATTTTCCGGGTGTTGGGGAAGGCTTGAAATCAATGAAAAGCGTCAAGAGCAATGTGAGAGAATAATATATATTGTTTAATTATGAATATAATTTTTAATCATTATATTAAGTCTTAATATTAAAGTTAATGCTAAATAATTTTAGCTTGTTTTGGCTAAGATTGAAACGTCCCTGTGACTCATAAAATGACGTTTAACCTCGATGTGGCAGTATAAAAGACGTGTGAGGGGACTTACTTGCCCTCTGGAGCTCCAGACTCACAAGGCAGAGGGAGCTGTGCGCGCTAAGCAAAGTTTAATGCTAATGTTTATCTGTTTATGATAAATACTTTGGCTACATTGCTGTGTTCTTGCCTTAAGAGTCATTAATATGAAAGAGAGAATTATATTCTATAACAGTTTAAAGTCTTGTGAAGTAACAAAAATAGCAAATAGAAAAAAGCAGGTTGTTTTGTGACTCTAATATAAAGCAAATAATAAAAAAGTGGTTAATTTAACCAGAAAATGTCTTGCATTGGAGAGACTCCAAAACAGGAGACAAAAAGAAATTGTTAGTGTTTCATCTCAGCAAAGTTCAGCTTTTGTCTGTGAGTTGTTTAGAAACCGAATTAACAAAAAACAAGCAGCGTTTGCATATCGAGAACAGCTTGAGGTGCTAGTTTTAAACCCCTCTTTCATTTCCTGTAAGGGAAGACAAACGTGCCATTTACTTCTCTTTTACAAGATAACGTTATTTCAGTGAGGAGGTGATTAGCATCTGTTTGCCTTTGCACAATTTTCCTCACGGCCGTCTGTTACGACGACACCAAGACCTGCTTCAATAAAAGAAATGCCAATAAAAAGACAAGTGAAAGAATGAATCTGCCAGGGTCCCTCATGACACATCTCTAATTACCTCGGAAATCAAGTCAATATGGAATTAGTATGCAAATGGCCAGACAGGAAGAGAAGCTACTTATGCAGGCCTGATCAAAAGCTGTGAAAGTAATTTAGGTTGAAATGCATATGCAGGAGGTAATCAAGGGCTACTACAGCAGCACGAAGCATCCAGAGCAACAATTACAAACACAGACGCTGACAAGGTCTGATTCGACAATGCAACCGCCACAAGTTTCCTTAATTAACAATCACACAGCAGACACTAAACACAGACTAATTGATTTCTAAAGAGGGGATTGTGAACAGGTCAAGGAGCCTCTTTATTTTGGGATTTCAACACTTCACATATCATGTGTGGCATTAGAAACAGAGGTGAACTCATTTATAAATGATAATACATGTATAAAATTTACATTTACCATATCTTAAGGAAAGATGTTTGGGGCATCAATAGTTACAGTGTAGAGTGAATATCATGCAACTATTTTTAATTCGAGTTCAAATGCAAAGCCACATCAATGAAGGGTCAAAACAACAGTGGGTTACAAGAAGTTTGCATATCCAAATCAAAAAAGAAATGCAGCCTATAAAGAAAGATTGAAAACTACAAGTAAAATCAAATTAATTTTCTTAATAAGAGATTCATTATTTATTACAACCAGAAAAATCCAAAGTTTCTCTCTAGGTTCCTAAAGGGATACTATTCCAGGGTCTTGATTTTATTCACAAATCAAAGTCAAATATTGGTTGATAATCTTAAACCAGTAGTCTGGCTGGTTTTTAAGTGTGATTTCTTTAGAAAATTTAGAGAGATCCAATCAGGCCATATTCTCAATCAATCCATTAGCCTTCTATTTAAACAATGATCCTCGCCAACACCTCATTCGGGGGGCAGACCATGGCCAGCACCCATTCCTGGACAGCTCTCCTAGCATGTTCATACCCACGGATCCATGGCTAGGCTAGTATGGATGGCGTTTTCTCGAGATACAGAGTATTTTAACTTGAACAAAGAGCACAATGATAGATCTCTAGGTAAAAACAAAAACAATTTGGTAGTTGAAGCATTTGACGGCGGGTACGAGCATTTAAAGCAAGCTCTCTGGATGAGGCAAGTGAGGAGTTTTGGGGAGGAAAGATGGATGAAACTCTGACAATTCAAATGATACAAAGTAGGACTGGCTCAAATACCATTAAAGATTCCATGGAATGCCTAGAAACATGCCGGCGTGCCCAGATTACTCCTCATGAAATTCATTATGCAACATCACATGCCAGAATGCAACAAGCCATAATTTTAACAAAATGTGCGGGGGGAAATAATGTTATAAATGTTATGTAATTAAATCTCATTTATATGTGTTTGTAGAATTTAGATTCTGGAGGGAAGGAAATCTGGGAGGAAAAGAATGTGACTGTTTCAAGTGTCCCTTGAATTTAAAGCTGAGAGTGGCAGCAAATGGCGAGAAGGCATAGTCCCAAGAACAGTTACGAACTGCCCTCAAGATAAGAGTCCAAGGAATGGGTCGTAAAAATACACATTTGCCATTTGGTAGTTTTTTGAATATTACAGAAATTAACATAGAAGGATTTGATTGGATGGTTTAGGAATAATTTGCATATTATAGCCTAGCTACTAGGTTCTTGCTAAAAAGACTGGAGAAGAGGGAGGAGATCAGAAGGCACTTCAGTATACATTTTGATTTTATTGATTTTAAAACAGAGTTTAACAACAAAGGGTGTGTTCATTATGTAATTGACCTAACTATTGACCTATAGTTAAAAACAAAAGATTTTTGCTTTTTTTAAGTTTGTTTCCCCAACTATTCGAATGTTTCCATAAGTCTGTTAAACTATGTTTATTCACCTTTCTTCAATTTGATTCCCATGCAGGCAAAGCACAGCGGTACGGTGAACGTTCTGTGAAACGGCGAAATACTGAAGAAAATCTTGGTTTCTGGCAGTTGTTGTATACTGTATTTTCCTCTTTAATATAAATAAAAAATGCTGTTTTTGGGGGGGCATGTTTGTGGCCAAGATTGCAACAGGCATAACCTTTTTGAAACATTCGCTGAACCTTTAACTCGCAGCACTAAAAGTTTCTATTCATGCATTTCGCCAAAACATAAGGCCACCACCAATGAAAGAGAATGTGATATGGGTCAGGGATTTACACATCAGGAATACAAGATTTTCTGTAAATAAAAGAGATGCTTTTTGATCTCAGCACTTTGCGCGAGGAAAACTTGGTCGTAAAACAAAATAAATAAAATCAAAGCAAGGATGGCATGTGTACATCAGCGATGGTGAGATTCCAAGAAACTACAAAATGCATTTCATCCATAAGCACCACAATTTGACTTGAAATGATAAAATACCCAAAACTGCAACTGCAAGGCTCAATAAATGCATGTAACTCCAGAGATTTACTATTCGTTTGGTTTAGCAAAAACAAAAATATGGTAATTGGAAATTAAAGTTGAACAACTTTTCACACAAATTAACTGACAATCTATGATAATTTAATTCATTTTGGAGGAAATGGCAAGGAAGAAAAATCTGCTCTTAAATAAATGTAAAATCTAAACAATAAGAAAACATTTTGTTTATGTAATTATGTAATTGAAAAGAACAAAAAAAATTGCTCTAAACTGTCTGAAGCACAAAGAATATCAATAATTATCCGTGGAGCTGAAAGAAAAAAATATACATGGGCACTTCATACTGTTGCTTCTGAAAGTCAAGTTTAAAAGTTTCCAGGTAAAAACATCTCAATATTTGTTTGTAGGCTTCATTCCCCAGAAAGCCACCATTTCTGGGGTATTCACTTAAAAAGTCTTGCTTTTCTTTCGTCGCAGGATTTTCAAAGACCCACTGCTTGGAGCAAGGCGAATTGGGGAAACGTGTGTAAAACAAAGCTTTTCTTCGTTGCTGAATGAGTTCAAAGAGACAAAACAGTGGCTCTAATGAAAAAAGCGTTCCTCTCATGCTATCGGTGCTCAAACGGAATTTACAATAGCTGCGCGGTAAGGATAAGCTCCATTTGAGAGATGACATTCTACTCTGTTATTACTCCTCTGTTCTGTCAAAGACTGTCCTTGCTGTGTTCGAACAAGGGCAGTTGAGTAAATGATAGTGTTTTATATCTCACTGAGGTCATTGATTCACTTCTTCCATTTCTAGCTGACCATGAATTCACATTTTTTGACAGTAACGATTCTTTCTTGCTTTAAGGAACAGTATTCAAAGAAAAGTCTTGCAATGAAGTCGAAGAAGTGATTAGTCAACACTGTTAGTTCAACTGCTGGAATGCTGCATTTAAGACGAAACTCACCTTAAAATGTGTCAATCTTTGAAAGTTGCCCAACAGAAAATTGGGGAAAGTAAATGCGATTGGCCTTCACAGTATTTTCTCCCCGACACAGATTCCAAGTTTCTAAAATTAACATAACATTAGTTAGTGGTAATCACTGAAACCCCCTCCAGTAGCCACCCAAATATAAAATTGACCAAACATCAGTCAGATTGTCTTCGGTTACAAATGTCCAAAGGAGAGAATAGCATTTTGGAATATCGCATTAAAAATAATGGAAACGCCAAGATGCGCACACAATTTGCAAAATGGGATAATCTTTGTAATCCAATAAAAAAAAGTGCATTCTTTGATGAAAACGCATTTACTGAATAAACCACAGCATCAAACCGTGTGCAATGGCAATGCTTTTTTCTTGTCAAACTGGTGAGCATTAATGGACTAATCAACCGACCGAATTCACTTCTGAAATGTAGCTTCTAAAATTCCTTAACCAAAGTGTGTCACCAGAGTGGGTTGGGATCATCACCTCCTAGGACCGTCTTGACCGGCTGCGTTCCCAGTCTCCCCCCTCCAAAAGCAAGATGAAACGACTGCGCAGATTGTGTTTCGTCTACGTGTTCTAAGATGCAAGTAAGTTCCAAAAGTCCTTCTAATGCAGCAAATTCCATTTTTCTTTTGTATTTGACACCGGTTTATCAGGAAGTGACAATTTTGTTCTCTTGGACCGATGCTTTATTTGCAAATATTTTATGCAAACTTATTCCAGTGTTAAGCATAAATTTAATTTGCATCTTTGGATGACAACATGGTTATTTACAGGGTAAAAAGGGAAAGATACCAAATACTGAAGCATGTTGCTTGAAAGTTGAGGGGAAGGAAAAGTTTGATAACACCAGCAAAATGAGGAAATCTTTAAGCAAAGTGACAGTAAAAACGTAATCGAGATTCATATGGAGTGGAAGTAAATTGTTGAGCCACTCCAGAAGAGAAAATGTAGGAAGTAGACTTTTTTTGTGGGGAATCTTTGCAGGCTTTAAATTGTACCAAAACCGTCATAAAACGACAAAACCCCAAAATATATATAATACCTGAAGATTTGCCAACTAAACTACACAAAAATATATCAGTATTGCTCTAGAAATGCTTTCTTGCTTTAGGAATCTTTCTTCCGGAGACTCTCTGTTAGTGTCTAAAAGCCCCTCAAACCCACATTGGCCACACAGATTTATTCTAGTGAGAGTCACCCCCCCTCCACCCCATTGCCATTATCAGATGGATGAAATGAAATGTCAGAGATGTGTCATGTCACCCAGAATGGCCATCGCTGGTGACCCCAGGGCTTGATGGAGATAACCAGGTGTCCAGCACCGCTCCAAACTAAACCAGTCATTTATCAGCATTGCCATCACCAGACAGGAACCCTTTCAGGTTTGGTTTGAAAAACGATTTCAGCCAGAGGTTTCCTTTCAACCTTCTGAACTCCTGCTGTAATGGGGGAGCTACAAATAAAAATATTGCACTGGGTTCAAGACTACAGTCGGTGACTCCCAGACTTCAGGTTCTATAATGACTTGAAAACTTGTAAAACGTCACACTCTTCAAAAAGAGATAAGTAGATCAGTTTCTTTAATTTTTTTTAATAAGAGCTTAAAAAGCAGATATACCCCCCAAAAAATACCTCCTTGTCTGCATTGTATTTATTCTCATCACCAGACGAGTTTTAAAGGCGTTTAAGGAGGGGACTGTGGGGTGATCCACAAACTTAAGTTTTAATTATAGTCCCAGGTCATCTTTATTATTAATAATTGCTGGAATGAAGGTCAGGGAAGGCTTGCTCCAATCTGAGGCTCTGTTCTTTCAAAGCAAAGGCTCATGTGCAGTCACGAAGCTCAAGGATGACTAAGATATCATCGAACCGACTGAAAATAATTGAAGACGAGTTAACTAATTAAAAATGCCACTCACAGAGCCTTACACTGATTAAACAATTACACAAAAGGTTCGAGAGCTTGGAAGTATTAACCATTTTGAAACCATTAAAGATGAACACGAGCTCCGGATGAAACGTCATCATATTAAAAAAATATATATTTGAGTGTGTTTTGGTAAATGTACTGTTGTTGAACATTACTTTTTTTGTTGTTGTTCTTGCATTAAAGGTTGACAATGACGGCTGAATATTTACATTTTAAATCCTATTTTTCAGATTTGATATTTGTTAACTACTAAAAAGTGAGGCTGTTTTCACTGAAATTCCATCATCAAAAACGAATGTACTGTGCATCCAAGAAAATGTCCATGTTTGCTAATAATCAATGCATTTGTTGTTACTGCCCTCGGCAACTGAGATAAAAGTAAAAGACAATGCATGGCTTCATCAAACCTATGTGTTATAATTCATATTTTCTGAAAAATGGCCAGAAAAATCAAACATTTTGAGCACAACTGTGTATATTGTTTGTTTACATTTCACAATTCAATAAGCCTCGTGACTTATAAATTACAAATCTACAGTTGTGCTCAATATTTGGGAAATTTTCTGATTTCTTGGCCAGTTTTCATAAAATAACTCATGAATCATTATGATTTAAAAAGGGCAACACACTGTTTGACAATAAATGGCTTCACCCAACCACAAACTTAAAGTGAGAAAAATGGTTTGTGTTAGCATTGGCGAGGAAATCAGAAATTAATCAATCAAAACTTATGAGCACAATTGTATAAATTATTCGTTTTGAGGTCGCAATACAATAAGCCTAAAATAAAAAGAAAGCGGGTTTACGGATAGCAAACAATTCAACTCAGACAAGGGCAAACTCATACATACAGCTTATCCCCAGATTCAATTCCCTGGGTCGAGCAATGGGGTGCGTGCCATACAAAAGCAGGCGGATGTCTCGTTTAACAGGCAAACACGCATTTGTTTATGAAAAGTGCTGTGAATGTAGCAGTGTGTTAATGATTTGGATGTCGTGAGGAGAATCTGCACAGACACCATTTCAGCTGGAGTAAATATAAAGCTAAAAAGTGCACAAACAAAACATTTAAAAGATCTCTACAGGAAACTGGGAAAGAAAGGGGAGCCTTGGGGTAATGCTTGTAATGAATTAGAATCAAATCCAGTTAAAGCATGCATGGCACGCCTTGTGCCACAAACACACACTAAAATGAAAATCGGAATAAAAAGAAACGCTGTTCCAGTTCCATCAGAGATAAGTTAGTGAACTTCTCTTTGCTTTTACTAGCCTTTATATAGACTAGTAATCACATGCAAATTTTTTTGACATGTTTATACGCATATTTTTGTAAATGTCAAGAGAGGCAAAGAGGTGGAAATACCAAGGTGGTATTATGTAGAACGCGGGAATTAAGGAACATCTAAATAAATAAATTTAAACTTGTACAAATACAACCCGCCATGTTACTTTGCAACTTGCATCATCAGAATTTCTTCTTCAGACTCTTGGAATTGAAGAATCGATCCAAAAGGTATTATATTATATATAATATTATATTTGCTTTGCATATGTTTTACATATTGTGAAGCAATGACGAATAGTGTGAATTTATGAGGTGGCAAACGAGTCAGCATTAGCGAGATTTGAAAGAAAAAAGGAAAATATGACTTAAACTAATTTTTTTGTCATATTGTTCGAATTTAATTAAAATGTGGCTTTTTTTTTTTTTGACCATAAGAAATAAATAAATTTCACCCACCCCGATGGGCTCGGTTGTTTAAACCTAGACTTAACTCTGGGAAAAAATGGGCCAGTCTCAGAAGCTCAGGAAATTGCAGCATGGTACTCTTAAAGGGAGCCGCCCATCCAACAATTTCCTTGCAAAGGAGAGGAAAATACAATTACAAAGAATTTTTAAAAACATATTTCAGGAGTTTGAAATTTGGACCTGCCCTGTTTTCGTAAGCATAAGTGACGGGTATGAGTGAAAGCTGATTGGACATGGGTAAATAGACTAATTGATGGGCGGCACCTAATTACTTTCTCCTGAAACCTGTTAATTAAACAGTCCCAAAGTGTCCAAACATGCAAGTTCATGTAAATAAATGACACAAATATAATGTTATTCTCATGATTATATATATATATATATATATATATATATATATATATATATATATATATATATATAGTTTTATAACATTTTTAGATGTTTATGCATATTATCAATAAAGACTCGTATTCCTTTCACAAAAGAAAAAAATCCACTTATATTGAATAATATTTGCTTCATACGTGTGAAAGAATGGTTCGACAAATGAATGATTTTCATGGAAATAATCCAAATTCACAAGACTAAAATAATAACACTGTTTTTCCTGGAGTTAAAAATATTAATTTCTTTAAAAATATTGGCATTTCAATGGAAGTAAACCCAAGAAAAGCCACAATCAGGTCAAGCACTGATTCATTTGAAGCCTGCACATAAGCAGCACAAATCCAGTGCTACAGCTTATAAAATAAAACTCAAGAGCCTCCGTTGCAATCCATTTAATGGTTTTCTTTGATGAAGCTAAATTGTAAAAGATTTCACATTAACTAAACAGCACGAGTGTGTCTAATCAAGCCTCCACTTAGTCCCAGACATATGTGTGATGCATTCAGCAAGAGGGACACACCATTGATTTACTGTCCTCTTTAGGTTTGAACTTTGCATCTTATCTGAGCTGTCGGAGACGCTGAGGTCATTCAATCCATGTTAATCACGTGGATTTCTGAAAATCCCACAGAGAACATCACTTCAGCTAATCTTAGGTCTTTGGGAGAACATCAGCCTCTCATCAGATGCGGAGTGACTCGGCAGAAACTTCCTGGAAACACTGCCAATCAATGCATGTCCTTTTTCAAAAGAAAATTGTCATGAAAGGTCTTCAAGATCAAAACATCAGAAGACAAGTAAAAGTGCGGATCAATGAAATGGTTAGTAATACGACACAATGTGAAACGAGAACTGTCGACCAACAAATATCATCGATCTGCACGTCTGCAAAATCTGAGACTGACGTAAAACCGTGTTAGCTTTCCTAAATATAACCAAACTGTAAAAGATGGACAGAAATGTGAAAAAAGTCCTTAAGGAGACCTTAGTTTTTAATGTATTACAAATTAAAAGTCACATACCATATGTTACAAGTAAACTGGTAGACGACTCGAGTCACATTTATTTTTGTACATTGAAAAATTTCTGTAATAGAACAAAAAAATATTTATAATCCTATTTTATAGTTGATTTCTGAGATAAACATCAAAAACTGGAAATACATCACAACCAGGATGCTCCGTAAATAAAGAAGACAATCTCCCCTTTTCTATCCTCTCCTTGCCACATAGAAGATCTGTAACCTCCATCATTCCCTCCCCCCTCCCCCATTTCACCTGTCTCTTGCTCTCAGGGCTTTGCTTACTTTGTTAAATCATGTATAATGTTTAAGCTAAATAAAGTCGTGGTTTATGTTAAATCTTGAGCCCTACTTTCAGAATCTTTGTACTTGGTTTAGAATTAATATAATAATATAATACTGTCTAATTCTTGCATTTTAAAAAACATTTTACAATTTATAACAGGCAGAAAACTACGAATAGCTGAGTGTGTTTTTAATAGTCTCAATCCCGCATTGTCATTGTGTTTAAACAGCTTGTTGGTTTTTGACAGGTCTTGGGTAAGTTCTAAAGAGACAGCCTTAGGTGGTTTATGTCGAATACAATGTCGATAATGGATTTTACTGGAATTACGCACCTGGGATAAGCTCCATGCACTTTTTTTTTTTACCTTGTCCTGTCCTGCTCAAAAGCCATCACATGGGAAAGTATATGCCTTGCTGAGTTGGACAGTTTTACTTTCTCCAGGGGAGTAAAACACCTGGTGTGGTGTTTTCTCCTCTGGATTAGAACATTGAATGTATGTAAATATTTCTTAGTTGTGGTTCCCGCGAGTCAGTTTACATCAGTTGTGTCAGGACAAGACGGTGTTGGACTGAAAGGGGGAGTGGATAAAGGGTTGGGGAAGGGTGAGGGGTGAAGGTACATGCACTTTTAAACTAATAGTATGTTTGCAAGGGTCAAGTAAAGCCACAATAACATTGCAGTATGATGTGTGTGTCACGAGTGTAAAGATGTTGCTTCTGAAAACCTTTAAACAAGTGGTCGAGCATCTTCTTCCCTCTTATGAAGACAAAGCATATTACAACTGGATCAATTTTTTTATTATGAAGGATATTCATTGAGAAATAAGGCTTCCGAGCTTTGAGTTACATACATTGATCAATAAGAGTTTTATTTTGTGACTGACAGCTTTGCATTCAATAGTTTCTAGTGAGAAAACCAATTTTAAACTATTAATAAGAACCTTTGATTTATGAGAAAGGGACTTTTTTTAGCATGCTGCCAATGATAAAATGTAATTACTGACAATCATACATAGTTTACCATAGAAACTACATTTCTAGTATACAGTGTAATATTATATGAGTAAATAAATATTATAATGGTAACTGATTAGATTTTAAAGAAATTAGTTTGCTCAAACAACTAAGGTAAATAAATATGTTTTAATTAATGATCGTGTGCAAAGTTTCCATATCATTTTACATCCCATTTTTAATCTAATACCCAGTGCTGATAAATCATGATGCATTGCATCAGAAAGGATAAATGATTGATTATTAATGAAATCGTGACCCCCATAATCAAAACGAATCTTGTTGAGAGATTCACCACAGTGTTAACCTTCTGAAAAGTCTAGAATGCTCATAAATATTTGACATTCTCTTTCTTAAAACATCATTTTCATCATTTGAGTGTTCAACTGTTGACTAACAGATCATCAAGGAAGCCATATGTCCCTGATTACACCATTACGACGTGTGTCCTTTCAGACTCACATTTTATGAGCTGAACTATAATCTATATCACCCACCCTTTTCCTCATTCATTTGTCTATGACAGCTTTGGACCCTAGCCATCCTGACAAATGAAAATCGATTGCCTGATCAGCCTGGTAATAAAGAGCATAAACAGCATTTCATTTCCATATGACCTATAGTGCTGGTAAACTTTATGTACTGGCTCAAATTATCCGCCTGATTTACATGCAGAAAACTTCCAAAGCATCCATTCTGAAACACTAAATGAAGATTATCTGGAAAAAATAAATGCAGTTTCCTTCATGGAAATTTATCACAATGGCTTATGATTGAGAGTGAGTGAAAAGGTGGAAAAACTAGACAAGTAAATAACAATATTTATTTGTTAAAATCATCAAAGTTAATGCTTAGAAGTCTCTGCCAGCCACAGTCTTTTTTAATTAAGTAGGAATGAAGCAACTAAGCCATTGTTTCATTTTTATTAGAAATATGTTTAAGTTTCTAAAAGGTCATTTGTTTTGATATTTTGTGTTTTAAACAAACATTGCAGGAGTTCTGACAATTTTCAAGGTTAAAAAAAAATTTGTTTTGCTTAACAGACCTCAAATCTGTGCCATCTAGTGGTGAAAATAAGGGATAGCTTCTGAAAGTACAAGACCTGGGAAATGGCTGTGTTTCTTGGAACGGTGTGTAAGGTTTTATACAAAATGTATACAATTTTCACATTGTTTTGTTGTGACATTAACATTTTTATTTATCTCAACACTTGATTTTTTTTAAGTCAAAATGTACTTCTCTGAATTGTAGTTTTTGAACAATTTCAGGTTTGTTGTGGAATTTTTATGTAATTAATAAATATTTGTAAAAAAATGCTTCTTTAAAATGCTGTTTTAAAGAAATAATTAAAAGCACATTTTAAATTTTAAAGTAGTTAAAAAAAAAGACTTCTAAGGGTTAAAATCAACACATGACTTTTTTGCTGTGGGATTGATTCATTTCTATGTGCATTTATTTTATGTAATAGATTAGTGTATGCGAAGATCAAGATTCCATTACATAAAAAAAATTTTTGATCGCAAATGCGAAGCTGACAACACAAACATGACAACACAGTTCAGCACATATGCTATATATTCCATTTACTATTCCTGTACATGCAACATGCAATTGTCCCATGCCTGTGCAATTCAATAAAGAGCACTTAAAATGCTGAGCGGTTCATGAATTATTCAGCAAACATCAACCTGCATCAACAGAGGCCCCGGAATCACTGCAGAAGTGTTCGAGCGCAGGACCAAGCTCACTTTCCAAGACCTATACATCAGCGCACACAGTCGCTGAGGTGGCATGAAAGGTTGAGATTTCCACCACACTCTGGAGGAGCCAGTCATCCATCGGACCAGAAATCAGCCGAGCTGCTCCCTGCTTAAACGCAGTTCTTGTGGAGAGTAAATAAATAAATCAGGAGCATTGTGATCCTGCTGGCTCTGATCACAGCGGTGGTTTAACATCCAGCGACAAAGCTCATACGTCCACTGGGAGATGGGATTAGGTTAAATCAAACTGAAGCAAGTTGTCGGATAAATGATTAAAACTAAAACATACTAAAGCATAAACATAGTTATTAGCATAGCGTTACACTCCGGTCATTTATTATTTAACTGTTTGAGCTAAAGTGTCATGATGTATACAAGAAGTAACTCATCTTTGGAAATCTCCAAAGTTCTGGCGTTAGCTTTGAGAAAAAAAATGTTACTTTTTTTTTTTTATTTCACCAAAATGGTTGTCATGGTTCCAAGTATTTCATTTATTTAACCCTCACACCGGCTGTTTTGAAGGATGTAGGAATGTTGCAATCCACCTATAATTTCATTTTGATTTAACACGCAATGTGTAGGTTTTAAAAAGGTTATTAAATTAATATTAGTTATGACTCTTGATTTATGAATACCTAAATCGCGATCATCTTTCATTTTCATTTTACAGACCCCAAAATCGGTGTCATTAGTAGCATCTAGTAGTGAAAAGAGGTGATAACCCTTGAAAGTACAAGACCTGTGATTTGGCTTGCGAATTTTCACATTGTTTTGAGCTTGTCTTTGATTTTTTGTAACACCTTTGATCTTTGTAATAAAACATAAAAACCACTTGTTCTCAATCTTTACGATTTTTCCAGTAAAAAAAATAATAATAATAATAATAATAAAAAAAGGCTTGGAATTGAAAAATGTTTGTAAAAAAGCTAAAGAAGTCATTGGAAAGTAGTAAAAAAACATTCCCCAGACTTCTAAGGTTTGCATTCTTTTGCAAAAATAATTTTCTACTAAAGAGTCCTCTTCCAGTAATTCAACAATGATTCATTTTCCCCAAAACATTGTGTTCTCATAGCCACAAAACTAATGTAATGTAAGTATAGTGAGTGCAGATTTATTCAAACGTTAACTTCATTAAGTTAAAAAAACACACTGTTTGCATACTTAATTAGACATGTTTTATTCAGGAACTCTGAAAGTTGTAGATGCCACAGTTCAGACTTAAATGTCCCAGAGCAATGTATGCATAAGTATAAATACATATTTCTAAGTGAGCGCTCACAATGCAGACACACAACGTACGCAGCAGCTGCCCATGCAGTTGCCCTTTATCTTCATTTGTGTGAGTGTATGAATGCCACACTTGAGCTAACTTTAGGCCAGGCATCCTTCCAGGTAATGTACCCAGGAGAGAAGCTGTTCATGTAGTAAAAGTACTGCTCTTTGATCCATCACTCTCCAACAGAGACATGACCACGCTATAACTCCACTGTAAGCCAAGGAGTCGATGTATCCATGGCGACCTGGGACATGTCAGATGATGAATTATCTGGTACGGTGTGCTCCTTAACTGCAGCAAAGTTAAACCAAGGTTTGTTTTCCTCGTGAGTTTTTTTTTATACAGTACAGTGCAAATGTGAAAACATGCTGCAAACAAAGAATGCTGTTAGAACTGGAAGTGGTTATCTTTCACTTTTATCAATGAGCAAAGAAAACAAAACAAAATCAATAGTTGGTGTGACCACCTCGTATCTTCTAGGTACACTTGTGTAAAGTTTTGAAGCAGGTTCTGGACCACAGATCTTCTGAAAATGTAAAAGTTGTTTGGCCTTGTTTCCACGTTGGAGGAATGACTTTTTGGCTGCAACTCTTCCTAGCAAACCGTTCCTGTCTAAATTTTTCTCCAAACTTAATAGCAACGCTAAACATCTTCCAATTTCAAAAGGTAATACGCTTTTTTAAACCTACAATACTACATTTCCTTGGCCGACAACTGTGTCTTTAATTCTCAACCTTGCCTGTTTTTATTTTTTGTGCCCATCTCCAGCACATCTTGAAATCCCAGAAATGTAGTTTATCTGCCTTGAGTCTTGCTGCTGTGTTTAATCTTGCCATTTCTGGACAGCACCCAAGTTTAAAGCCTCCTACACAGCTGTTTCTGTTTCAGTTCATGACTTGGTTTAAATCTCCATGTGACATTAGCACCTGGTTACTATAATTGATTGTATACTTGAGTATAATCCAACAAAAATAAACCACCATAATGTACATTTCTGAAAGACGTCTTTGTTTACAGCACACCTTTGCCACTTTAGCACAGTTCTGTACAATATTTTTCCAAATATTTCAGGAATACATAAAAATGAGCCTTAAATCTGTCTCATACTGAGGTCTAGTTTCGTTAAAATAGTGAGCAGCCAGTAAACTAAAGCAAACACAATGGACCAATACAAACGTTGCCCTTTTTTGACGATGGCGAATAGTAATAGTAATACTAATAGTAGATTATGGTTCGGCATCTTGGACATTTCCAACATCCACTTGTACCCGACTGCAGTATGATTAGAAGCCACATATAATTTACTTTTGCTACACCTTAAAAAGGATTAAATTCTAAAACCTTTAATATTCATTTTGTATCAATCTATTAATAAAGCAGTTCTATTTGTGACCATAAATGCTATTCTTCCAGTTGTGCATATTTTTATGTAAATATTGAAGAGAATGGTGAACTTCACTGATTTTTACTGGAGGAAGTGACAGCACAGGTGCTTGAGTAAGACAGCTTGAATTTTTAGGGTATTCACATGTGGTTTATTCCAGTTTCCGAAAAACCCTGTGTTCTAACTTCACATAGTTTCAAATATTGAGAGTGTAAAACTGTAGAGTAAGCTGGATTGGTTTCAAAAACCTGTTTTCAAGAGACTCTATACTGGGGACGTTCTGAAACACTGTGTCCCAGCACCAAACTCCTTGATCAACTGCATTGAGTTTTCCAATGTATGATTGTCTTGCTGAAACATTAAACAAAAAATCCACAAGATGCTGTTATAGGTCTTTGGGGCTGGTCTGTGGGTTGACTGTGACTCTTCTCACCATCTGCCATTTCAAGCCCTAACTAGAACTCTAAGCTGATGTCATAGGGGCATTCTTGATCATGACTAACTGAAGGCATATTTTGTACAGAGATTTCAGTTTCTTGTACAATCTACATAAATCGCCATAAACTGTTTTGTCCTCCAAAGGAGTTTGCTGAACAAATAAATGAAGCATGACCTCCTCACAACAAGCATTGCGAGTTAGAAAGAGATGCGGGGTGTCTGAAAGCTTCTGCTATCCGAGCAATTTCTGGAGAAACACATTCACTGAGAGACTGCACCCTGTGACCACCTCCACCCTCAGATCCATCACTGCACTTCTCCAACTGACCACAGGAGCTGGAAACCACTGGGAGAGCAGGTGAAAGAGCACACAGAGCTTTCATCTCAAACAAGATGAGGGCAGAGGGTCGACAAACAAATTACTTTCATTTATTCCCCTTTTAATTTGCAGGAACTTGAAAGGAGTTTAATTGGAGCTCCAGGGTTTGACCATGTGACTGCTATTCAGCAAATCAAGCTCCAGCTGAGATCAGGAGCTTAACTTCAGAGCCTCCATCAGCTCTAGCGCTGCCCTTGGATCTCTCATACACACTTGTTTTCAGTCGTAGCTGGTAAGAGGGTTCACAAAGGATTTGGAATAAAGGGATGAGATTCAGAAGGAAACTGAAGCATGTCAAACCATCAAAGAAACAATGGAGGAAAAAAAATAAAGAAAACAAAAACGTGGTCTGGACCATTCATGGAGATGGAGTCTGCAAAGCTGATGATTCCCTCTCGTTGGAAAAGCATCATGTTAAACCAATATCTTAATAATAAAACAAGAGCAGGACATACAGAAAAAAAAAAACAAATAGATGGCAGTCACAACTTTCTCCCTCTCCTCTAATTTCCCTGTGCACCCTTGTCTTCAGTCAGTCTGTGAGAGACCCTCCTCTCTGAGTAAAGGAACTATGGATCTGATCAACTCATCTCTGAAGTCAAATCGATACCATCTTCCCGGTGAGGCTTGGGGGAACGTTTGTGGTTGGCTACACAATGGATGGTCGGGAAAAGTGCAGCATCATATACCTGGCTGCGTTTAGGGTCATTCTAAAGCCCACTACATTGGCCGGCAGGATTGAGACTGAGGTGGGTAGAGCTTTTGGGACCCAGACTGTGGTCTTTGAATGCAAACTTGACATAGCCAGAGAGAGAGTGACAGCTATGCAACAGATGCCGGATAAAATAAAGACCTGTGGTGGACATTTAAATTGTTAGGGATTCAACAAAACTTTATTTGGTTTTCCCTTATCTCTTCAAGGCGTCCTCAAATAAGGCCGTCGTTGAAGTCAAAACAACTTCCCTCGAAGAACAATATAAAGAGAAGGTCTGCATTCCTCCAAGAACACTTAATACCTAATTTTGTCAACAATTTCTTATATAAACAGATGGCTTTGTAAGTAATACCATGGATAAACTCTGTACAAACTCCCGGGTTCAATTTTAGCAGTGAAATAGATCTTTTAATGGGATTCATCAGGTAAAGTATGCTATTTGTGAGCCTGTTGACACACTGTATTTGGCTCAAAAAAGTAATAGTAGAAATATATTAAATTAATATTTATGAAAGGGGTTATCTGTAAATAGATCCCCCCCCCCCATATTGCACATCCATAAGAACTAGTTTATCTTTCAAGCTCTGGTCAATAGAGAATAAACCATGTATTTGAACCGAGGATTTGAGCTCCAGACTTCTGTAATAACCCTGACTTTAACGTCTCGATGTCCTTGCTCAACGTTTTCAATCATTCAGTTCATCCCTTCTCACATAAATGATAGAAAACACGGCTCAGGGGTCCCGATAAAAAGCTAAAAAATTGCATAGAAACTTACGTACATTGAGAAAGGTAACTAAAGCAAAATCAAACATGAAAGTTTCTTTAAAAGCAATACAGGCTTCTATTGAAACATTTTAATTAAGGACAAACTTTCAGAATGTTTATGGTACTTGTGTAATTGCAACAGAACATTGCAAATCAGCCTTGTTTATATCACTCATGGTCATGAGGGTCCAAAATTGTCAGTCAGTTTGTGGGATAAAATGTAATATCTTTTTTTTTATATATATATATATATATATAAAAACATACTTAAGCTCAATTTGAGATGTGAAACTAATGTTTTGTGACAATATCATTTTTTTTTTTAACTGACAGTTCATTATATTTCGTTTAATTAGACTAGCTTCACTAGTTTAATTTGTTATTTTGTTTAAAAATGTTAAAGGAATACATATTGATTTATTTGGCTATGATTATTTTTCTCCTAAACTATTTCATATGCAACAATAAAATAAACGTAAACCATCTGTTTGATGAGCAGAAATGACAGAGGAAGTCAATTTTATTGTTTTTTTACATGTGTAGTGACGTGGAGGCAAACATGATAATGCATGATTGGGAAGAAGAGTTGTCTTGGTCTCTGGAGGGTATACAAAAGTGAATGTTTGGAGTGGAGCAGACCGAAGACGGCAGGGAATGTTTAATTAAAGAGCCGTCCAGCATTACTCAGGCTGTCCAGATGCCAAGCAGATAAATGAGAGGGGATTTCTTGAACTCTGTTTTTGAGAACTTCTCATTAATACGGCAGGAGATCGCAACACTAATTACACCACACCCCCACCACCACTGCATATAAACGAACATCTTAAAGATCAGCAGCAAGCATTCAATAGTTTCTAAAGTAGATGATGCAACTACCACTAAACATTTGCTCATTTGTCAAGTTTAACAGAGCCACTAAAAATAGAGAGCCTTACGAGGCATTTTGAAAGTGTAAACGTGCTCGAAAAGTCACAGAATTTCAGAACTGGTGAACATTTACAGGGTTCAAAAACAATAGTTGTTGAACATGGTTCAGGGAAAGGATAGAGAAAACTGTCTCAGAGATTTAAGCTTGCCCTTTAAATGTGAGGAAATGTGTGCAGAATTGGAAGACCAGAGGCACAGTTCTAGTAAAGGCTCAAAGTAGGAGACGCCCAAAGAAAGATAATGCACAGCATGGTGAGAAGAGTCAGTCAACCAAATTTATGCTGATCAGTGGTTACTCAAACTACTTTGGAAGATTTGGAAGTAGGTCATGTAATCAACCAATGACCACCACTAGAGGTGCAACTATGAACATTTGACAAATTCGTATACAAAAAAAGTAAGCGCATTTTGTTTCTTTCGATGGTATTTGCATAAAATGAACTTATCTGAGCTCTCAGTATTTAGCGATGATACATATTGGCTCATTTGAATGGCTTGATAAACAATTAAGAATAGTATGATACCTTCTGATTTTTCTTCCAATTGTGCCCAACAAAATAAATACATTAAAACGACTGTATTACTGGTTTTATGTATTTATTTGTTGTGCCCACAGGACCCCACTGCAGTGATACATAGACAGGTAGACACATAGAAGAGATGTTGTACGACATGTTTCAAGAGTTCCATGAGAAGCACAGCTGAGGAATCTTGTGCTACACTAAGCACATAAAGACATTTGCTACAGTATGAATATTTCACATCTTACAACAGAGGAATTTAGCTTCTACTTGTTTCATGTTTCTCTAGTGTAAATGCACTTTCTGATGGAATAGGGAGGATGTGTGGAAATCTGGCAACACATTTAGTTCTGCTGAAACACCTGCAGTGATTCTCAAGAGACTTTGATTCATGAGATGGATTTTATCCACATGGCAAAACTAAACAACACAGATAAACATCTCATTAGAATAGGAGTGATGTGTATTTAGATAAATTCAAATATATTCCCTAAAAATAATAATAATTTGAAATTAAAGATTGCTCCATTAATAAACGGCTTCTCTCATTTTACATTAGTATTAATGTTTAATTAAATAATGACAGTCTTTAATTTCGCACAGAAATCTAAAAAGGATACAAAACCTTCTGTTTCCTACGGGTATAAATAAATATTTTAGAATAATTTTTAAATTAAGAATATAAATAATCAATAGCCAAATGTATTTCTATATATGGTAAAATATTTATTTGTTTCTATTTTTTCATCTTCTGTGGCTCTCTGGCAGGGGATTCTTGAACGTTATAAATTTCTCTAGGTAATATTTCCCTTTTAAAAGTGTCTGGTTCTGAGAAGAAAAGGAGTCAGCACCTGCAGATAAATGCATCTTGGACAGGGTCTTCTCTCCCAAGCAGAACTAACTACGATTTATTAGCTCCGTTCACAAAAGTCAAATCTAGTGAGTGTGTAGTGTCACCCGCGCTCTGTCGTTTTTCACACATGATCGTGGCCTCTGGAAGAACAGATAAACGGCTCATCACCACATCCAGTCTTCACCTTCATCACTCAGGTCAAAGAGCTTATTACCTCACAGAGAGCTTTATAAATAACACCGCACCAGACGAACAAATAAAGAAAGAGAAATACTGCTCGAGCGCGAGAAAGCTTTTCTCAGAACACCAGCGATTGCTTTTTCTAATGATGACCTTCCACTGGAATACTCAGTGGCAAAGGAACAAAAAAAAAATTTTACAAGCAATGATGAAAATGTAGTAGGTTGCAACAAGTTATGTTCATTATCTGTCCATTCAAATGGTTCAGGAAGTGCCTATTCTGCCTACTGGTGGCTCTTTAAATCCCATCATCATAATCTAATGCAAAAAATTTACGAGTACATCAGTAAAAGGCGCTTTTAACATACCTGACTAAAAATAAAATTTACTCAAACTGCCAGTAGGTGGAGCAGTAGTTGTAGCAGACCTCACATAAAAGCAAAGAACATGTCACTGGTGATAAGCTCCACATTCATCTCACCTCAAGCACCTCTTTTGTTTTCGAGTGTGTGCTTGTTGAGGCCATTTGATGCATAAACATCACCATATTGGATTTTCTGTAAAAGCAGGAAAAATGGCCTTTTAAATGTGGCCAAATGTTTTTTGTTTGGAAATTATTTAAAGATGATTTTTATACAAAAAAATTATTTTTGTTTGTTGGTGTGCACGCTCATATTGATTCCGTTTGTTCAGACACAAGGATCTAAATATTTTCAAAGCACTTGATCATCTCTGGTCACAAATGGTAACAAAAGAATATATTAACAGGATATCCATAAATTACAGCTTAATGGAAAAAAAAATTAATAAAAAGTTTAATAAGTACACACATTTACACGTTAGGTTTCTAAAGGTCTGCCAGTGTCTTTCCTAGCAACAAGAGATTCTCTCTATAAAAGACCCCAGTCAACCTTCACTCCAATACACAATAGAATCAGCCAAACTCCTTTCAGACTGGTGAAAGGCATTTCAAAGCAGCGACATGTGTTGGGAAGATAAATAAAACAAAAAAACTATTGTTAGTTTAAAAAAAAAATGCTCAACATGCATCGTCATTGATTATTAAAATAATTAAATGTAATATACACTAACAGGGATATTGCTCATTGTGAATCCAAGCGATTACCTCAGCTGTGCATGAACACACATTTTCCACATAATATATTTAGCATTTAATTTAACACACTAAATTATACACCCCCAGAACATTTAGCACATATTGCTTTGTACATCAGAAATAATATCAACAGCAAACTCTTAAAAATAAAGTGTTTCCTGACCTGATGAAGGCAATTGCTGCTTCTGCCACCAAAAAAGATAAAGTTGGCTTCAGATATCCTTGAACAGAGAGAAAAGTTTCATTTTTTCATGCAGCTCTAAACTGATACTAGTTCATTCTTGAGTGATATTCATCTTACATAACTGAAAAAAAAATCTGTTAACAAAAATGAAATAAGAAATGCTCCCTATTAGCCCACTGGTTGTCATTTTACAAACATAACTCTAATACAGTCAATTGTTTAGGATTGATTTCTAATCTGTTTAATGCTTTTGATGTTTTAATTCATCAACTGTGATTCTTAAAGATCTTTTTGATAAATGTTATGACATAGAGGCATGCTAGTTTCTGTAAATATATGTTAATGCAAAATTAACATATCTTAATTTTGATTTTTGACAAATAAAAATGGTTGACACTCAAAATGATAGAGGTAGACAGATAGAGGTTCAACTTGTTATAAATCTCCAAACACATTGAGACCATTTTTATTATACATGAGTAACATAACACAATAGCAGCAAACAATGGGGTTACGTTGTGAAAAACCTTATTGTAATAAGTTAAATACAGGAAGACGTGATTGTTTATGCAGTTACATCAGGGAGGCATGTGATTGGGGTCATTGTTCTGCTGCAGAAAAAACTTGGAGCCAAACATATACAGCCAAAACCCCTTCAAAAACTTTGTACCTAGAAGAGATGCTACTGTTTTGAAGGCAAAAGGTTGTAAACTATTCATCTAATTTAGATTTCTTTTTTCATAAATTCGCTAGATTTTCACAGTTAACGTCAATGTAGTTATGTACATTAAATAGAATAGAATGGGTTTATTATTTAATGATAAATTAATCTATATATAATACCTAATTGATAAATACAAAAGTTTGTGAACTGCACACACTCTTCATCTTTCTCATAATGTCCAGCTAATGGCTCAAACCATTAAATACAACCAGAGTACAGGCACACAGAGAAACTTTTCAGTTGGATATTTTTATTTATTTCAAGATCAAGTAATCTTGTGGCTCAACTTTACCAATAAATCTATACAACAGAACCAGTCTACGTTCCTTTAACTCATTTAATAAAATGTAGATCCTAACTATTTTTAAATTCTAGTTTAAATCGATGTTGTGTTGATATAAATCCTTGAATCTTTGTCAAGGGCTAAAAGCAAAAAAAAAGATTTAAGTAATCTCATGCATGATAATAAAAAGCTGGATTAATTTGTGAGGGCATTGCTCTGTGACTATTCATTTCTTAATTGCTACATTAGAAAAACTTTGAGAGGGATAATTGCCCACAAATACAACTTTTTGTCAGTTCTAGTCCTAGATTTTCTCTAAAATTATCTTTAAAGGTTTCCCTGGGAAAAGAAGGTTTGTGTGTTAAATTAATTTTTCAGCCCTAAAGTGAACTCGCCATTATAATTTCCATCCTGTCCAATTCCTTCTGTTCAACAATTCTGCACTACTAAAAATGCACACAACAAATAACACACTCTCTTAATAAAAACCAGAGCTCAAAGAAAGACATGTTTTGCTGAGGCAGAGATATTCAAACTTACTCTTTTAGTTACCAGTCTGAGGCAAACTCCTCAGCACTTTCTCTCTGAGAAGAAACATGCACGAGCGTAATTGCCTCGTTCTCCTCAGGTGTGCTTTATTAGCAGACATTAGCATAAAACACCTGCGAAACCTATTTAAATGCAAGAATAGACAAAGCTACATAAACGTTTCTAGCATTTCTTTGTATTTGTAACAAACCGATAAAATAAACGCTGAAAGATACTTTCACGGCTAATTTTTGTTAGCATCTAAAATTGTAACGTTAGCCAACACACGCCAATTTTATTTTGCTTATTATATTGCTTAAAAAATAATATATTTACTGTTGCGTTTTACGTTCACGTTTTTTGTTGTTTTACTGTAAAACCATATACTATAAATAATAATAATAAAAGATAAAAAACACGCAAGCACACATACATAATGCAAATACAGCTATATGTTCCAATATGATATCCGATGTTGATATGTTTATTATTGGTCAAACCCTGAAACAAGTTTAAATCGAGTAACATTTAAATCGAGACCGATTCTAATCAACAAACGATCAACGGTCATTTAAGAGTCGATTCAAATGAACGATTCAATCACGAGCCGCGCGACGTTACGGTTAACACAACCTTAGATAACCTGAGAAGTCATTCGTGCTGTAGAATGTTTGATATTCAAGGACTCCCCTTTTGATAGAATTTTGTTTTAGATGCAAAGCGACTTCTTTTGTCTGATAGATAATCGAACTTCTCAGCAAGGACAAGACTCTTGTGAAAACGAAGCAAAAAAGGGCACTCGTACCTTAGAGTACATCATCAGTTGTGGAAAAATGATAGTTTGCCTGAAGTGGTTTTATTAAGCTTTACATCAATTCATCAGTCAGTTGTCCAAATGCTGGTAATATCTACAGAGAGCATGTTTCTTTTGGGGGCACAAATGCTTCACAGTCCAAATTGATTTTCATGAGGAAATAATTGATCACATGATCAATATATTGGGGGTTCTGTAGGATTGTGTAAGGCTGAAATCTAGAGTAATGATGCTGAAAATTGTGCATTGCAGAAATTGGATTTTTCATTAAGCAAATCACGGATAAAAGACGTAACCTTTGTGACTGAAACAATTTACTGCCCCCCCCCCCCCCCAAATCAATTAAACGATTCTTTTGTTAGCATTCCATAATCAATGAAAATGTACAGCATTTATTTTGAAAAAGATGATGATTTGTCATCAAACACTTGATTAGATTTCCTAAAGACAAATGTGAATCTGTTCCCAGTAGAACCACCCTCAAATATCATCCTAATCATCACAATACACAAGAAAAGCACAGAGAGTTGTTAAAATGTTTTAATATTTTATTGTTATCTTTATTATCATCATTGTCATTATTATTCAAGTTTAGATGTAACAGACATCTTTGCCATCTTTATTGAATCTTTGCATGTAAAATCCTAGCACACAGAAATGAAACTGTTAAGGTGACAGCTGAAAAAAAAAATGAATCTAAACTCCTCATCTATGCACTTTAAATATAAGTGTAAAACAATAAAATTCTACAAAAACTGGTTAAAACATTTACATAATGATGCCCTTCGTCGTGACCGTGGCCATACTCAAATACGTGATTTAGTATTGCTGAAACTTTCAAACGTCGGCCAGATCTCGTTCATCTTACACAATGCAGTACCTGTACTTTGCATGCTAATAACACATCTTTCTTCTTTCGCAATGGAGTAACTGAAGTGCAAGCATTTACATTTAAATCTAGAATGAAAATTAAGCAAAAAATAAAATAAAATAATGTCATTCGATACCCATCTATGTAAAAGCCAGAATTCATAATGATCCGAGTTAAGAGGCATTTGCAGTTAAGCAGCGTCGTAAGGCTAACAGAGTGAGGATGCTCAGAGACTCGATCCTCTTCTCTTATTCCCAGTTCATATAAATAATGTCTGGATGAACTCAAAGACAAAATCAAAGCCGTGACCATGAAAAAGTGGAAACATTGTGGGTGTTCAGCCAAAACTAGAAATCTTCTCATTAATTCCTTCCAATCGTATTGATCTATGGTGTCCATCCTTGAAATTATAGTTCATTTGATCCAGCTCCAGAAGGGATAGGTGAACCTGTTTGAACTAGCCTGTGTGGTTCAGCTTCGACTTGATTAAATCTTAGGGATGCTGTTTGTGAAGCAATTCTAATAGCAAACAGAGGATTAAGAGACTCCTAATAAAATTTGGCTGCACTAAAACATTGAAAAGTGAAGTTCGTGCTTGGTGGACCATAGACGGAAAGAAAATCCAAAGCCTCCAACATTTTTGAGAAGATATGTGTTAGTCAGGTGATTAGAGTTCTTCCATATCTGCCTTTTTTGGATCATTATTTTTTAGTTTTTTTTGCAGAGCACCAAGAGTTTCAAAAGACACAATCTCAGTATGTTTCCGATTGAACTCTGGGGCAGTTTGTTTGGAGTGTGGACATGATCCCATATCATATGCAAAACAAAAAGAAGTGCCGTTATTGAAGTCAAAAAAGCACATCTGCCTGCACAAATATGCTATGGCTGTGTATGGGTCGAGTAACCCAATGTTAAACAATAAAATAATCTGTTTTTCTAAAATTATTGATACCAAGAGTAAAATATAATACGTCAAGGGGAGCAATTCTACAAATCCACATTTTATGCCGACCTTTTCTGTTGGATGTTATTGAAAATAAATAAGAAAACCAGATTTGGTGTGATTGAACTAGTTCGGATCAGAGAAATCATTTTAGACAGAGAACTAACCTCACCAGCCCTTGGTTTTGATATCACCTGTAGTCTGAACCAAATGAAATTAACCGATGATTTTTGTCTAAACTAATTTGCTTCTTTAAAAAAACACAATTTACCACTTTTTAGCAAAGAAAACAAACTGTACTGGGATTGTACAGTGGCATTTATTTCAGCTTTGGCCCAATTGGCCATACTTTGAAGTCTCCAATTCGCATGTCTTGTCTTGTACACACGTGTTCACAAAACTGAATGCCTGAGAGTTTAGTTCAGATTTTTCCATTTTCTTATTGTTGTCAAAGTTATCCCTGGTTTCAAGATATACTTCTCAACCCAAATGTTGAAGACTTGATAATTGTGACGCTGAAGAACGCTTTAGATGTTTCCCTGGAAAGTGATAGTTCAAACCAGTTGGTTTTAAACAAAATAAATAGATACAACTCTTGCAATTCTTTGGTGGAGCTGAGAAGACAGGTATCACTGGAGAAGGTGCTGAATGTTGGGAGCAAAAGCCAACAAGAAAATTACACAGTGCTGACGAAACCTTTCTGGAGGATTTATCTTGTGAGTTTTAACAAGACATAGGATGGAACAACATCAGGGGAAGGAATTAATGAAAAAATCGATTTCTTTTGGATGATTTTGGCTTTCCAGTAACTTAAAAACAGTTCATAGAAAACATTCAACTGAGTGAAACCAACAACTGAGCGAGAGAAGGACGTCTCTTCAGTACCTCACAAATAATATGTTGCTCAAACCTTTTCCTAACCCCATGATAACTGAAAATAAAGCACAGCGGGAGAAATAACTGTATAAATAATAATAAGGTTCTGCCTCTTTGAGACAACTGGCATCCAAAGGCACCAGAAACACCTGCAACGATGAAGGTGTATCAACAGTAAACCGAATAACATTGTTCATAAAAGGCGTTTTCAACTGCTCTTCTAAATTAAAGGTGAAACGAGTAGGCAGCAAGTTATTAATTTAAGATTACAGAGCACTGGCTCCTATCAGAAGATCCTAATCAGATCAGCTTATTCCCTTGAAAGATCAGTTTTCGAAGAGCAAAAGAAAACAGCGGAAGACTTCAGTCCCAAATTCTTCATTAGGTATAAAAAAAACGGCAACAGATAGAGACAACACTTGGAATGAAGAGTGCCCTTTGCGGCCAGAGGTTCACCTAAAACATGTTTGATTTAATATTCCACCTTTGGAGGAAATGAAATGGAACCGTCTCACTGTTTTCGAAAAAAAAACAAAGTTCAGGTGTTGCTTCATTGCGTCGTTTGCTACATTCGCGAATGTAAACGTTTGTCAGAGCCGAAGTCCTGTCGGGCCCTTATTCAGATGCAGTTCAATGTTGCATAACAAGATCTCATGTAGAAAACACTTTGTACAATCAGGCACTGATAAGATGCTTTCACTATTAACAACCTAGAAAAAATAGTTTATCGTTCTTTCCCAAATTGTAAGAATTGCATCGGAACAACTAAGGCAGCAGCTTCGAAGTTTGGAGGAGTTTCTGTGACTTGACGAACAAAATGTGTGACAACACCATCAAATGACTAGGATAATGTGAACAAGAAAAAAAACAAACTCATGTTTATTCAGCCAAACACATTCCCTGAGGATGCCGGATGTTTGTTTAGAGGATGAGAGTCATTTATGCTGTTGCCACAGCGACAGCGAGCCACACTTGCAGAAACATATCCTCATTTTCGTCAGGACTAGAACTTTCCAGACACCTCTGAACACTTGTGGCGGACAAAAATTTGATGTACCTTGCTCGATGAACTTGTCGGAACCGGATACACAAGATGGAGATGCTACACGTACCGATGGCGTCAAAACAGACATAAAACACTATACTGTTAAAAGTTTCTTGCATTGGCTGCTTAGGCACCATGATGCAACTTGGCACATGTTCCAGGCGAGTGATAAAGCTCATTGGTTAGCATTGGTGGTGTTCTCAGGGGCAATCCGATGCAGGCCACGCTGGATGTGTGTGGTGAAATCGTACTTATCAGAGCAAGCGTGCAAGCAGATGCTACACTGAAAGGGCCCGCCATCTCCATGGCAACTCATGTGCAGGGCATACAGCACCTCGTCCAGGAAGACAATGCCGCAGTGAGCACATTTGCTCGAGAGATCGTCCTGCGTGGCCTGATCGATCCTCTCCGGCTTGGAAACCTGCGGGGAGGAGCGCTCCTCTTCAGAATCATCTGGGTGATCGGTTTCAGAGACTGTAGGTGATGCCTGCTTTTCACTGGGCAAGAGAGCACCGTTGGTTGTAGGACTGGGTTTGGAATGCTTGATGGCTAGATCAAGAGGGGTGTCACTCTCGGGTGCAGCGTGGGGGAAATGTGGTAAGCTGAAGGCAGGATAAGGCACAAAGCTTTGGCACGGATTGGGGATTCCTGCAACAGGACTCAAGTAGTGTCCAGGGCTACCCGGCACGGACATTTTATACTTGGTCCAGAAGCGCAACCAGTCGGTTTCGCTTTGCATGTCACTCTGGAGGAATGGCAGGCTGAAAAGGGGGTACTGGTACTTCTCAATAGGGCTACCAGGTGGAGAGTAGCTGGATTGTTTTGTAGGCCGCATGTACTTTTCAATAGGGCTCCCTCTTTCTGACCCACCCTTCCCGTCTGGGGCCAGAGGTGCAACCCCATTGCCCTCACCCACTCCGTCCGGAGAGCTTTTTTGGTGTGCATGCAAAGGTGGCATGCGCTTATGGATCTCCAAGGTCTGGTTGAGCAGGAAAGCGTGAGTTGAGCGGGGACTGGGATGCCCTTTGGGAGCAGAGGGGGTGAAAGCTTGGACATCAGGGCGTGGAGGTGGCACCTCGTCTTCTGTCCTCCTCTCTAAAGGACTGCCGTTGAGTCTCTCCTCACTGTTGACCCGCTGCTGTTTGTTGCTCAGAGGCTCCGGGGGTACGGGGTCTGGGTTCAGACGCTTCCGGGTCCGTCGGCGGATGATCTGCTCACCGTTGTTCTGCTTGATGATGTTCAGCGGCCGCGGTGTCTGAAATAGAGACAGTTGTGTTTGATCAAATTGAGCTTGATCTGTTTGTTAATATGTGCTTTGGATGCTTTAGTGATGACCCTGAGCACATCTAGGATCCCCAAGTTGAGGGTAAGAGCCAGGTAGAATAAGTCTGTAACTTCCCACCAAAGCTAGATTACTAGTCAAAACCTGGTCTGTATAGGTCCTAGGCATCCAGTATAGTGATAGGGACATTTAAGAAGATTTGAATGAAACCCAAAATCATTGTCCTGACTCTCTGTGGTTATGTCCCACTATGACATTCTAGCCAAATTTGACCCATTGTCCATTGTCCAACATATGCAAAATAGGTTCTATGTTGTAATTCTTTAGGAATAATATAAGTTTCATTTGGATATATTTGCCAGTTACAGCATAGACAACATTCTTCAATATCAATGTTTTTAAAATCAAGGAACATAATTAATTGTACAGTTGGATTGAAGTTGTTGACAAATGTGGAACACACCAATAATTTTCAAAAACTGGCTTTTGAATGAGTTTTGAATGGGTTTAAAAAAAGGCCAATAGGATTTTGCGCATACGCCACTGAACGTAATGGGATTAATTTGCAAAAAAAAAAGTATTAAAACTAATTTCCACTATTTACAACACGTCTGACCAATCAGTGGAAACCTTTTGTCTAGTCAGCGGCTAGTGTAATTCTACAAATTGGGGTAAATTTGTACCAGAAGGTTTACATTTATTTATATATTTTTAATTCATGCACTGGTTAATCATTGTGTTACCAATGGCAGATTTGTAAGTTCATTCAGTCTCCCCAAGAGCTTTAACATGAAAATTCCAATAACTTAGAGACAAATTGTTTTCTGATGTAAAAAATTAAATAAAACATAAAAAATAAAATCCGCCTACCAGAGCGATGCCCTAGTTTACTGAGCTATTATTGTAGGAAGCACCCAAAATCCTCAATCTATTCTATTAACACAATGTCATCGTTCTTGGATGAGGCACATTTTCTCTAATCTCCATGAGTTGAAACATCACACAAACTTCTCCCAGTGTCTGATAAATCCTAGGCCCATTGATTTAGCCGATGATTCATCCCTTAGTACACACATTCCAGTAATTAATCCGGTTTGGTTAACGATCAATCATCAAATGGCTATTAATTACTCCTAAACATCCATTGAACTACTCAAAACCAGGCATTAGAACAGTTTGTTCCCCAAAAGGAAAGAGGCAGAACCTAATGGGAAGAACTGTTATCAATTGTACAACTTTAAAAGGGGAAAATGCTTGTTTTAACTGTGCGTTCCCTCTCGTTTCTCATCCTTAACGATAAAATGGAAAGTGGTGTGTTGTTGAGATGAGAGATGTGCATATTTGCTCTGGTGGCAGGAGGGAAAAATAGTGTGCTTGTCTGTGAGCTAGAGATATGTTTTTGGGGGGGGTTTGGGAGGGGGTGCTTGACTCATCTGGCAGACACGATCTTTCAATCTCTGGCCTGATGTCCAGATCACCCAAGACTCACCCAGAGCCACAGATAATTGGCAAAGGAACAATGCAGGGACCTTCAGACTGCAGCGGAGGGGCATCAGGGGAATCAATCACCAGTGGTCGCCAGCGCTGAGATGGACAGTCAGAGAAGGCAACATCTCTCAAACTAAAAGAAGCCTGACAGAGAAAAGGGATGTCTGGTCTGGTTCATATCCCCTTTTAAAGAGATACTTTAGCCAAAAAAAAGGAATTCAGTCACAATTAAGGCAATACTTTAAGAAGTCAATGTTATTAATCTAGCAATAAATATTCTAATCATCGTCCCTCATATCATTATAAACCTAAAGAGGCTGAAGACAGAGAAAGAAAACATTTTACATTTGGATTTCCACCGTTAAAGCTCACTTTACTCGCTGGGAAATCTCTTCGAGTGAAGAGAAGACAGATTGGAGGAAGAAGGAAAGAGTGCCCTCTACTGATGGACATGCAGCCACTGCCTCACACTCTGGACATCATTCTGCCCCTCCATGTCTACATTTCTAAGGTCAGATTGTATGGACTTTAGAAAAAAAAAACATATATATTGCGACAGAAAAAGATTCTATGAAATGTGCTAAGTGGACGCTTTGTACAATTTTATAATTAAAACATTTTCACATTTAATGGCAAAGCCAGGAATACAATGTTCATGGATAAACATTTGTTTTCGTCTAGAACTTCAAATATATGTGTGTTATGATCTTAGGATATCACCAATTTCATCATATGTGCTCATCAATTTACGTTAAGCTGTGGTTAGAACGCCAATGACGATACAGTTGGGTACCGGCAAAAATCAGACAAGCTAAGAGATTTAGCAACAGATGCTCCTGGAACATAGGGTGAAAAGTAATCTGATGATCTTATCTGAAGATTACTGGAGAGAAAAAAATATGATTAGTTTGCTGTATTTACGAATGTTTTGGTGGAGAATAATTTGTGTGATGCCAAAATTTTGACTAGTGGTGTATATAAACCAGTACTGCTGATGGGTTCATCTCAAGTTTGGGAATTTGGGCTCCCATAGTTTGATTTTCAAATGCTAAAGAATATGAGCAAAACACATAGAAATTTTATTTTCAAAATGTACTTGGTTGTATCTAAATAAGATTTGGGTGCAACGGATCACTTTGACAAGATGAAAAATAGAACATTTCAATAGGGTTTTGAAGTTGTTCAAACTAATTATTACAGTGAACGATTTCAGAAGATTAAGCGACTTGTTTAGTAACCTTTTTAAATAATAAAGTAGCGTTTCATTTAGTCGATAATAACTTTTTTCTAAAAACAACTGATCACTGTGCTGCACATCAAGTAAGACACAAAAAATGCAAATAAAATAATCGACAGCACAAGATAACTGGATATTTTACTAAGTAAAAGACAGTAGGAGAAAGTATTAACATGTAAAGATCTCCAGAAAGACTGAATCTGATGCAAATTATGTTTGTAGACATTGGAACACGGGATTGATGTTGGATGAAGGTGGAGGGCTTGCACCTGGTGTTTTAGAAATTATGATTTTAAAAATGCAGAGCAAAAATATGTAGAGGAAAAAAAAGATGTTCATTACATGTCTAAAATATAAGTCCCCTTTATTAAAACTGACCCCCTCCAAGTTGTGCATCCAGTGGATCCACTTGCCATCCCCCAACATTCCATTTTTGTTCTAGGGCGGTTCCAATTGAGGAAAGCATATCAAATATACAGAATACATGAATACACAAATATCATAACTCACATCCAGGTACAGGTAGTGTCAATAATGCTTTAAATTCATACTTTTTTTAACACATCTACATTTAAAAATGAATCTTATGCTTTTAAATTTGAATTTTAAAATGGGATTACAGCAGAAATTGAATGATTGATTGATGCATGATGAAATTGATGCATGAAATTGCCTCACATTTAGTTTTTTAATTGATCAAGCCATCTGACTTGACAAATATTAATGTGATTTCAGTTTGCGCTTTCATAAATAAAGTCAGTAAAAATCTGTAAAAAGGGAAATATTAAATTTGTGTAAATCCCCGCACCACTGAAGACTGGTGTGAAACTGGTGTGAAGATGTGAAATGTTCATCTGAAAGCAGTTTTTCAATGGACATCAGGGGGATTTTCATAGAACACTTGATAAAAAAAAACCTTTATAATGGTACATCAGAAACACGGAAGCAGCAGAGAGTTTTATATTGATCCAGTGCATGTCGCATCAGATTATAGAAGATAAAATCCGAGAGACATTTATGATTGCAATGCGTTCTGGCGTGCGTTAGGAGCGCAGACCTGCATTTAGGGCTCTCAACAGTCTGCTTTTATGAGCTGCTATTATGAAATGATTTCAGAAGAGCACATAAATGTTTTATATTGAGAAAGTTCGACTGGAAACGGACTGCCGGGCTTATGTGAAGGACACAGAATCCATTGAAACACGCTTGGTGGTTTATCAAATGGGGAATGAGATATAGTCTAATAAACAGAATTCCAACCGAGGAGGATGAGTCAGCGTCTTGCAGGAAATAAAAGTAAAAACAGAGCCTTTATTCTAGGCTTTATTTAGATTTTAGGCTCTGAGAGACATCTCCGCTTCCTGTTTATCAGCTTGTAGTGGAGGGTGACGCATACAAAGCTGATGGTCCACTGCAGAAGCAGGTTAAATGGATAGTTTTATCAAAACACCACAATACGCTCATCTTTGCCAGGGTTCTTTCTTCGGATGAACTTTAAAAAATACGTTTGGAGGAATGTTGAACACTGCTAGATATTGGTGCTTGAATGAGACTTTAAACAGAGGTGAGTCCAAATTTAGGTGGGTACTAACTTGCAAGCTTAAAATCCTTCACTGTTGCACCTGGCAAAGTTTTTGATTTCTTGTCCATTTTTTTCAGGAAATATGAACCAAAAATTGGAAAAGTTCTGTCATTAACTTAAAAACTGTAAACCAAGTTATTTGATACTAAATACCTTTACCCAGCCACTAACCATCTGTGGAAAAATGCTTTGACGTAATCACTCTTTAGTGAGCACAACTCTATATATATTTTTTTCGAGTTAGTAGTGTAGTTTCTGTTATTTATCCTTGTATATATATACATTTAAATTTGCCATGTAAAAACTCTCCAAAGCAGAATCCAATTGGCCCAAAGCAGAGTTTAGCTGTGTGTAACATTATAAACAGGATAAACAATGTGCATTTTAACCACTGGTAGATCTTTGCCATCACATAATGACATTAAAACAGCCAAATGCACAGTGTGGCTGTTGATTATTCACATATTTTATTTGAAAAGAAGTCAATAAACAATTTAAATCAGTTTCTAATAAGTCTTTCGGGAGCCAGCTGATGCTTCTACCTTGTAACCAACAAATTGGTGGAGTGATACCGGCTGAGGCCCATTTAGAGTCACTCATGAAAACCATGAACAACAGCTGAACTGGTGATTAAACTACTCACTTAACATAAGAGGTGAAAGAGGAATTCCTTTTTTATTCCCATTGAAGTGAACCAAGACATTAAAGTGCTTTATGCAGATTAACATTTATTAATTTTTCCTTAAATATTTTAAGGGTATGAAGTTAAAAAAGGAGATGCCAACTAGAGAGCAAAATATAAATGCTCTATTTTTTCAATACAATAAAAATAATAATTAAAATATATAATTCTCTGTTATGGATGATGTGCATTTCGCTATGATATTTTTTTCTCTTTGATGAATGGTGAAAACGGTGCAGACAATAGCCATGTTTCCATCTAAAGATACACATTAAATGCATGCGCAAAACTAGAATATCGCATAAAATATTTTAGATTGAGCAATGCAATCGATTTGTTGGTCCGTTGATGCCTCCCTGTTGCATCTCAAAAGTAAAATAACATGAATTTTAATGAGCATGCTGAGATTTAGTCAGTAAATGCATTTCCAGGAACATACTGGATGGCTGACCTATATCAAATGACCTCACCTAGCCCTTCACTTGTCCTGCCGTGAAAATGTAAATAAGTGTAATTAAAATGTAAAACATGTCCAGAGAGACTCCAATACTCAAGTTAACATAGGTGTTTGTTAGGATGGTAGTAAGAGGGGCTCCTTGCGGGGACACAACGACTTCCATTGGCACATTATCTGCTGAGGGGCCGAAAAAGGGCAAAAGGGTTGTTCCCCAGGGTCCCCTCCTGACAGCGCCCCAATGAAGCGATCAGAACCCCATCACCTTGTCTGAATGTGTGTTTCTACCATCTGTGTGTGGCCTGTTGAATCTGGTGTTTTCTTAGCTTCTCTCTTACCGAGTGCAGCTTCTGATAGAGGCCACACGCATTGCACACGTAGCCGCCGTTGGCATTCTTCCTCCACAGTGAGGTCTTGGTGGTCAGACAGTTGGCGCAGAAGACCCCGGAGCCCCGCCGCCTCTGAAATCATAAAACAGAGAGAGAGAGAACTGAGTAAAAGAGCTGAGTAGATACATGTAGGGAGAGAGATTCAAGCTCAGTGTGAAGACGAGAGGTGAATGTTAAAAGGACGCTAAAGAGAGATGGAGAAAATCCCCAGACTCAGCAGGGTGTAGCTCTGGTGGTGAGAAAGCCAGTAAGTAAGTAATCAAAAGCCAGATTCATTTATGGGTAAAAATATAGTTCTCCTGAAACAGAGAAGGATATTTTAAAAATGAGATATGGTCATAATGCAATCTTTTCAAAGATCAAGAGATGCACTTGAAGCAGCCTGTAGCAGTTCATAACATAAACAACTCAAAATTCAACTCTGAAAGGTGTGGGAAGCACCCATGTTGAAAAACGGGCGGGGCAGGACGGGGAAGGGAAAGGCCTTTTCTGATACCAGTACATTTTTGGTTTATTGACAGGGGAATGAATTGGAGATCACAGCATAAGGGTGGAGTTTCCCACCTTGACACCCCCAGAGATTTCTGCCAATTTACACTACTAGGGAATTCTTATGAATGTAAACACAGGTGAAGGCAAAGAGCAATGAGAGCAGGGAGAAAAAGAAGGGGGAAAGAGAAAGAAATATAGCTAAATTAATCATCTGCCTTGAATGGACAGAACAACAAGTGAGTCCTGAGAGTCAAGCAATGTAGATTGCGGAAATTATCTCGATTAAGCCTCTGTGAAACCCATTGAGCCTACAGAGTGTGTAGGATTTATTCGGACTGCTTGCACGGGGAGCACATTTCTCCAGCCAGAGGAGTACAATGCTCCTAATTGTGCTCTGATCCTTTCAGAATGGAACGTTTTTTTCCTACGTCGTTTTGGCTCGGGAGTCATTAGAGCTTTTTTTTGGCAGAGAAAATGGCACTTGATTCATCGAGTGTTTCACGACATATCAGTAAAATGTCCTGGGTTTTTGCCAGCTTTCTATAGGCTCATTTTCCCTCCAGAATGGCCATCAGAGGGCCCTGCATCAGCTAAACTAATTATGATCTCACCTTCACTCCATTCTTCCACATCTACCATTAATCAGAGATGTGTAGAAATTGAACTTGAAAGGAGAATGAGGGACGGTAGCCCAAAGACTATAAAGTATTAAAACGATGGCAATAACTTAGTGGGGCGCAGCAGAATTTTCATAGGCTATCCGCAAATGCAAAGTCATTCTGAGACTCCCTTTCCAAACAGAGAGCATCATTCCTATTCATGCTGCACTTCAGAACATGGGGGAGGATCTGACGGTTCATAAACACATTTTTAATGGCTCTCAACAACATTAATGACTCTGCAGACAGTTCACTCTTTCCTTTCATTAGTTTCAAAACTAAATTTTGAATTTAGCACATTTTACAGAATTGAAAAACATATTTTAGGACTCTATCGTTCACAGACTGTGGAAGACACTAGTTATTTTTTGAGAAAAGAGGCACAAAGACTGAGTGTATATCATCTGCTCTGGACCTCTCTGAATCCTAGGCACGGTCCTCAACTGCTTTAGATTCAATAGTCACTGCCAGATCCTTCAGGATTTAGCTAAGAATCACTAGTGCTCACTGGGGCTCCACAAGGTTCAGTTCTTGGTCCTCTTCCCTTCACAACCTATACCTACCTCTTCTCAGGGTCTCATCATCAAAACCCTTCTCACACCACAGATTTGCTGACAACACTCAAGTCAGTCGGTCCCTTGACCCTACGACATCTCGGGATGGACGAAGACTCATCATCTACAGATCAACAAGACAAAAAATGACTTGCGGCCAATCTCACTTTCCAGCAAGACTTCACCATTCAGTCCACAACAATCACCCCCTTGATTTCAGTCCAGAACGTTGGCATGACTTTAGAAAACTTAGTGTTTCCCAATAGCGACACCGATACATGCATGAAGAAAACCACAATCCTAGTGTTTTGTTGTTCTGATAACAACTGAAACCTCTTCTTTGAGCTCTCCCAACAATTTCTTTGAGATTAACCAACACTGAAAAGCAACTGTTAAATACAGAAATGTAAAAGCCATTGTCTCGGAACCAAACAATGGGAGAGAAAATCTTGCTATTGACTTTCATTTTCAAGAAAACCATCCTAAAAATTCATATTTATAAAATCTTTATAAAATTTTTATAAAATTTAAATCAGATTGTTTATTGAAGACTGTCTTATTTTTCACTTAGTGACTCAAAACCATTAACAGGATCAAATATTAACAGTCTGTTACACCACCTGCAACTATAAGTGGGTGTAGTTAACCACCTTTGAATTGTACCACTACTGGATAGTTGAACATGGGCGGGGTTGGAAAGACCCCACACTAAGAGCTTCTCCATGGCTGTCACTGAAAATGATTTAGCTAATTTTTTTGACCAGATAAATATTTTACTACAAATTATTAGCTGTTAGCATTTTGACTAATATAAAGCATTGCCAGTTGGTATTGATTATATTGAATTATATTGAATTAAATATGAATAAATAATATGTTTTAATATAACCTGCGTTGGGCGAAAGTGTTAAAAGTGATTTGATTTGACAAAAGAAAGCAGTGTGTGTTCACAAACCCTCAATACCTTGCAGGGAGATTATCTGCGAATCAAATCATGGCTCATTTGCATCAAAATCATGCTTTAAGCAAGAATGTATATATTTTCTGATCGCAGTGGGGGTTTTTGGAGGGCCCCATGCAAGCCCTGACAGTTCAGACATGATTGATTGATTTATTCTTTCCTCTCCTGTTCTAACATTACAAGGCAAACAAAGTGTCCGTCGTCAGCTCGCTGCATTTCTCTCTTTCTGGCCTTCGGGGCTCCAGAGCCAAATCACTCACACGTGTTTCACAGCCCTTCATTGTACAGCCGCCGCAGAGAGAGAATTCATACACACAGTGTGAACACAACTGATCATTTATCTTGTTGCTGCGATCGTTCATTTGTGCGGGGCCTCCTGTTTAGCCATCCAGAAAGCTTATATGCTTATGTATACAGTGAGCCAGAAGTGCAGGATTTAAAACAAAATCCATCAAAAGTTCAGAGTCTTCGAGCCAAAGCTAAATCAGAACGACCCGACTGATAGTGTAGAAATCTGACTTAACTTCTAATCTGACTCTTTAATAGCAGGTGTTTTAAAAAATATTATTTTAAGAACCTAATGCTCAGGTTCCATTACATACATTAATGGCGAGGGAATTTGAATTTGTTTAGAATTTGTTTAGTCCTCCGAAATGAAAGAAACACGGGAAGTAAAAGAAGAATAGAAACAAAGAAAATACAACAAATTACAGATAAAAAATATGATGAAATAATGGAAAATAAGGAAGAAAACAATCAAAAAATAGACAGTTATGATCAACACAAAGAAAATGTATGAGAAACAAAATAAGAAACAAGACGATAAATACAGAAATAACAAGACAATCAAGATGACCACAGGGTTAACTTCAAAAAGTTGCTGACCAAATTTAGTTCTTAAGCAAACAGTACTCAAAATGTTACTATTTTTAAGTATACACATCATACTTTTTGAATAATAATGTTGTTAGAAACTAGGATTCGTCAACTTAAATGTCTTGAGGCAACCAGTTTACACAAAAGTGCTGCAAACTTTTTGGGTTTACAGTGCATGAGCAAGAAAACAAATAAAAATGAAAAAGAAAAAGAATAGCATAACCTAGACACATCCAAAAAGAGATAAAGATCAACACTAATATTTATATATAAAATAATATGTTTCAAAAAGCCAACATTTTCTAAATGTTGTATATCAACAGTAAACACAACAATCTAGTAATATGGGTTGCAAAATATTTTCTGTCACAAACATCAACATGAAATTCACTAGAATCATGATTCTATGAATATATTCCATTAATAAATCTTATATTTCATCAATGCTCCATGTGAAGGATTTCCAGAAATCTCAGGTCACCTCTGGAGGCTCCAGAATGACCCAGTAATTGATCAGCGCATGTAACACAGAGCGTTCTAAGCTCAGGCCATTGCTCTTTCGGTAGGAGGCAGTCTCTTATAAAGTTGAGATGTGAATGTTTTCGGGAGGAGGTCATGGGGCAATTACACAGGAAAGTCCAGAAATAGGGTTCCACAATCCCAGACTTCCTTTTCAATTATCAGCTGGACGCCTCTGCCATCTGTACAAACCAATACCTAGGCTTGCCAGGTACTTTTTAATCTCCCTGCCCCGCCATTACATCTCAAAAATGAGATAAGTTGGCGATGGAAAATAAGAAAAGAAAAAACCTTGAGATCTGACTGGCTCGCTGCAGCTGCTCAGCAGAGGAAACTGAGGGCAGGCGAAGGATAGAAAGCCCTGATTGTCTTTGTTTTCCCAGAATGAGAGGTGATTTTTTTTTTTTTTTTGGCCTGCCAGGTCTGGTCGTGCTGTGAGGTGATGCATTGTTTTTTTTTTTCAGCAGGCTGAAGGGGCCTGAGAGCCCAGGCCCAGACTGTTTCCTGGTCTGCTTCAGTTTATCACTGTATCTACTCTCAGGGCTGCTCCTGCTGTCTGGGCTCCCTCATGTATTATCAATGATTCTTACACAGCGCTCTGGAATGCTTCTTTTAGATTAGTCATTCACAAAACTACTGAGGTTTGAAACTCCAGCATGGTCTCAGCAGTAAAATTTCAATCTTTAAAAAATGCCTGCAAGTTCCGTGCTTCGGTTGTAAATCATTTATAAATAATGTCGAAGAGTTCCAGATTCCAAGATTTTGTGAAATTTTGACAACGAAGGCCAAAGTGCATTGTTTTGAAAACGCTTGGGACAGCAAAAACAGGGTTTTGAGGGATTTGGAGGTGGGGAGTATCATTGTCGTCATGCTCTGTGCGTGACATCGCTGTTCAGTGCCTTTGTCGTTTTCCAAAGACCAAGTCAAATGGCGGATGAAAGACTGCCTCCATCTTTAAAACGTAAAGATTTTTACACATTTACAAACAAAGATGTTTTCAAAGGCAACTAATAAAGAAATGATTAAAACTAATAAGAACAATAATGATTACTCAAACTGCAAAAACAGGTCGACGAACCTGACCAAATACAATAGAAAAAAAATTCTGAAGTCCTCGTAGCTCATGCTATTTTTGTTCTGCAACAAATCTGATCTAAGTATTAATTGTTCTCCACCTCTGCTCATATTTATTCTATTTTAATCATTAATGATGAGCAAATCTACTGCTTCACAATCATCTATTCAATCACTGCACAGCCAAAGTTCCGGCAATTCTTTGAACCACGCACTTTAATGACTGTATATTGACTATTTTTAACATCAAATGTATTTTTGAGTCTTCAATGTATTCCCAAAAACAAACTGTGATTATTTATAAAGAGACTCTTTTATCAACACAGAGGAACACACTGGTCTTATGGAAAAACAAGGTTCACGTTTAACAAGGAATCAGTCAGATATTTTCAATTTCCAGCAATTTGCCTGATGTTTACTCTGAGATAGTTTCCTTTCACTAATGGAAATATTTAGACTTTAAACTGGTCTCACAATGGGCTTTTTTTGGTCTCCTTTTAAAAAAAAATCCCTATACCGGCAATAAGAACAAGCCTGATCATCAGCCCTAGGGATGAGGTGTAACAACATATATTTTAGGGACCTGTTTTCCATACAGGTATGTCGGCAGGTTAGAGGTACTGGCTGTAAACAAGAATCTGGCTGTTCTGCTTTGCATCGAGGCCTGTGATGAATGACCGTGCTGCGCTTCAGCTCTTTCGCTGGGTGTAGCTTGTGCATTCTGTTTGTGCTTGATTGATTACTCAGGCCTTACGCTTGGCGCTCTGGGGAGCCGGACTAATTCGGTCCTGGTGAGAGGAATCTGAAGTAATTAGAGGCAGGACCTAATTACATCTATTTATTTAACGAGCATGTTCTCCCAATCTCATAAAGCTCTCCATTAAAAGCCTGTGGTCTCAGGTGAAAGAGGCGTGGAAGTAACGGCGCACCTTTCGGTCTCAAAGCCATTACGCTAATCAGCGGCTCACAAGCTTGAGCATTCGTAAGCGCAGAACAATGTAGCGCCTGTGAAAAATGGCTGCTGTGGAACTCAAATAATAGATTTTGAGGCTTTTTCATTGGTTTCTAAGAAATGAACAGTAAAATCATGTCAAGCAGCTGCAGAGTCCATTATTTATAATATGTTAGGATTCTTGAGTGCTTACTTTTGGGGAAAAAGAAGACTACTTTGCACGGGATATGCTGAATCATCATTAAAGCTGCAATATATCTCAGTGTTTCCCTTACCATTATATTAGGGGGGCGCCCCGCCCCCCTTGAAGGTCAAGTTTTATTTCCGTCGAATAACGACAGAAGTAATTTGTATATAACAGGTCTTTGCTTTTTTCTTTTATTAAACTAAATAGCATTATGTTATTTATACGATGGCATGTAATTTCTGTCTCAACGTTTGCGCGTTTACAATTGTCCTCCGTATCGGCGTTCCGCCCCGATGCGCGCGCATGGCGCACACACACACACCCATCAGCGACAGAGACCGCGCGTCGGAGAGTATGTCGCAGCAGGCAAAAATATCCGCGTTTTTTAAACGCTCCCAAGGTGGTGACGATGACAGCACGTGTTCTGCTGCGAGCAGCAGCTGGTGTAGCTTTCCTACTCCGAAACAAAGTTAAGCAAAAAGCCCAAGTGCTGCATGTCTTGGCCCTGACAAGCAGCAAAAGTCTAGCCACCACAGAACGACAGGTTTTGACCCAGCTTGGCTGTCAGAGGCGAAATACTCCCCCTGGCTGTACAAGACTGATCTTAGTAAGTAAGTAAATACACACATGCATGAATGAACGAATTGATAAATAAATTGCTTAATTAATAGCGAGCTATTTAGTTATACAATGCCATTTCCTGCTTTGAACTATCACTATGTTAAGTTGATTTTAACTGTTGTTACTATCAGTTATCACTTTTAAAGCCTAACAGTTAATGTATTTACAGGTCAAAACAGACATTCGCAATAGGCTGCAAGGGAACCTTGCAGCCTATTGCGGATCTCAATAAATGGGCCAGAAGTTTCAGACTATCCATGCCAAGATGCTCTGGAAATGTTCTTTCAGAAGCCCAGAAAGATGCACTGCAGTGACAAAAGCTGCACACTCTGTGAATAATTAACATATTAAAATATATCTGATGTTTAATGTTTAGTTCAGTGTACAGTTGTTTAGTTATTGTACAGTAATTGTTCAGACATTATAATATATTGGTATACTGCAATTAAAAGAAACATATAAACACTATTAAGTGTTTGTGTGAGTGTTTTGCCGCACCACCCATAACACCACAACCCCCCCCCCCCAAGGCCATGATCCTAGGGGAAACACTGTATCTGATTTTGTTTAATGGAACATCTGAAATCTTCTCCCTGTGAGATGGATGTGAAGCAATGGCCACATTTGTTTTCAAGAGTCATCTATTGCGTTGTTTCAATGGTCATGTGATGAGTGATGTAATTATGCGGCATATATAGCACCAGTCATTGGCCGCTGACTCACACTCGGCCACAGTTTTGCCCAGTCCACTGAAAAAATTTTAATTAGGGGTGCAACAATATATTTTCAAAATGATCAAAATACATATAATGAAGCTAAAGTGTTTTTGCTTTGAGTGTGACTGTAATTCTAATCACTTCTGAAACTTCTTTACCTTGTCTTATTGTTTTATGTAATATTTACTAGGAGACAATTATCATTATATACATTTGTACTAATTAGGGGTGGGCGATATCTCGATATTTAAAATATATCGAGATATTTTTTAAACTCACTATGAATTCTGGCATATCGTATATATCGATATAATGTCCATTTTAATTTTCGCCACTTTGCTTGTGTGCGTTCTCTGTGCTGCGCTCGTCCGCGCCTCCTTGCTTTTGTTCCCCCTCCCCTTGCCGTCGTCTCATTCAACATGGCGGCGCCCGCAACCAGCCCGGAGGCTACAGAACTTGTTGCAAAAAAAGAATTGCTGGCTCCATTATATGGAAATACTTTGGTTTTAAGTCGTCAGACGAACAACAGACAGATGTCTACTGCCGTGAAAGTTTCTGCCAACCAAAGCTCAACTAATCTCCACAATTCTATAACGCGGAGTGTAGAACATGAAAGACAGAGCGGAAGGTGGTGTAGCATCACAGAGTCCGTGGCATTTCACATAGCGATGGACATGGCACCCATATCCGTCGTTGAACAACGTGGCTTTAAACGTACGCTAAAAACACTTGATCCCAGTCAGATACAGTTTAACCAGTCTGCATTACTTTTCGAGACAGGAACTCCCGCGACTGTACACTACAGAGAGAGCGCGGCTTGCTGCTGAATTGGAAAAGGTTACTTACAACAGAGGTCCTGCAAAGATGAGCTTGAGTTGTTTTATTTTTGAATGAAAAGGCAATGTGTATTATTTTACAGTTAAATTATTATTTATATTATCAGGGATTTTTTTTATATCCTAAATGTTACAAAAGCACTTTGTCCCTTCGCACTGCCTGTTTTTTTTGTTGTTTTATTTTTGAATGAAAAGGCAATATGTATTTCTTTATTGTTTAATAATATGTATGCAAGGATTCCTGAATGAAAATTCGCAGAAGCACTTTTTTTGGAACCACCTACCTCTGAGCTTCAATAAAAAACGACTTTGAAATTTGTAATATTTGTTTTTGTAGTAGGTTTTTTGGGGGGTTATAAATCCTGTAAAGATATCGAGATATATATCGTATATCGAGATATAGCATAATATACCGAGATATATTGTTTGCTTCATATCGCCCAGCCCTAGTACTAATGTACATTTTCAATGAGAAAGATTAGCTCAAAACAAACTCACTGTATTATAGTGGATCTTCATCATGAGACCTTCAAGTCCAATTTCAATCAAAGAAACTCAATCGGATTAAATGTTTCACGCTAATTTTCACAGACAAAACTCCATTTAGCAACTTATTGATGAGTATTATGTGAAGATAAGGTCTAACAGTTCATTTGGCATGATGTCTAGATAAAAAACAAAGCAGCTGTTGGTATAAAGTGGGCAATTTGTGAACAAAGCTGATAAAATGAAAGCCCAAAAAAAGCAATCCACAGGGCGTCTCAAATTAAATAAACAATTATTTATTCAGCTGCTTGGAAATTAGGCGAACCCCTACTGACAATTTCAATTTCAGAAATCCTGCATCAGCTTATCAAGGCTCGGTCAGTCCAATCGAAACGCCCTGAGCAAACATCTGGTTACAATTGCAGACATTTAAAGCCATCGGCTCCTATCTTGGGATGTAATACTGGGCTTACCCAAATCCTAAATCTCAAACTGAAATGGAGTACGGATTGTGTAATTCTGTTTGATAAATAAGGTTTATTATATTCTATGAAAGCTTCCTTTTTTTGTAGCTTGGAAGCCGTGTTTCAGAATAGCATTCGCACATGCACATCTGACCTTGATGGCGTTCAAATCAGGATGATGCATTAAAAACATACTTAATTTTACCCAAAATTAAAAAAAAAAACTTTTAAGTACTTTTACAAACACTTAAACGATAAATTATTTATTTTACCAAAACTACATTTAAAAATGCACATTCTCCTTTTTAGGGGGGAAAAAAAGGTAACTATTTTCTCCAAAGTGCTCTCCAAACTTCTACTACAACAACTATGATGATAAAATCTGGCAATTATAAATAATCAATGCAAGTGTAAAATAAATCAAAGTAAATGTAAATCCAAAGTTAAAAATGAATGCAACTGGTTAAGCTAATACAATTTTGAGAGGAAACCAACTGAGCTTGACTTGTGCCACCACTGATCTCCAAAAAGGCTAATAATACAACGTTGTCGATGTTTGTTATCCCTGAAAAAATACATATAATAATTGTATATATTAATGTATATATCATAATATACAAATATAATTACATAATAAATCCAAATATCTTTCCAATCACGACCCTCTAGGGCTTTCACACATTGTTAACCCTGGGTAATCTTAACATTTAATCCTGGGTTAACAGACATCTCCCACTGCACATCCCTAAACATTCTCATTTGCATAATCACAGCCTCCATGTACCTGATTGGACATGCTGCAGGCACCCTGCCACTTCCAGTTACTAGTTTAAAAGAAATGTCACAGTGTAGGTCATGAGCTGTTTCAAGTCTCATGAGACGCACATATGCAAAAAAAAAAAAAAACACACAAACCAAAGCTTAAAGAACAAGAATAAGAAACAAACGAGCAAAGTACATGAAACATTATTTGAAACTTTCGATAGACTGTGTTTAGTTGTTCAGTACATTGTCAGTCACATCCCAGAAATTATGGAGAGCCCCCAGATTTATGTAGTTCCTGTTTATGACTTAATGTAATCCTAGATCTCAGAACGCCACAATTGTGGTGATAACCGTGGTAATCCGAAGCAGAGTTTCAGAACCCTGGGGAAAATGCTGTGCTAATACAGCTTTCAAATGACAGGTGTGACACGCTTCTTTACCTGGGGTTAAAAAGTGGTGTTTAGATCACAGATAACCCGGGGTTAAGCGTAGTGTGAAAAGCCCTTCTCTGTGGTTTTAGTCCTTAAAAAAAATCCATATTAATCTCCCAAACATGTCCAGCGGCTATAAGAGGTTAAGGAAATTCAAGACATCCAGAGTTTTATATTTCATGCCCAATGCTTTGACTTACAGTAACTCTGCTCGACAAAGTGGTACAGTTGACATCAACTACATCAATGTTTGGGAAGCCCATTCATCTAAACCTCTCCAATATAAACGTAATTAGCTTTCCGCCATTTATCTAATACCCATTCCAACCCAACATCATGAGACTCCCCAGCGTTCTCTCTAAATCTGATGGACACGATCAAAGACAGGCGCTCTCTATCTGGAAGTGTGAAGCGCATGTATCCATTTGCACTCCGAGTTGCAGCCATGAGAGCAGGCTATTGTACGGTAAAAATCAAAGATCTCCCTGGTTCTCCAGCAAACAGAAAGCTGCTTTATGTGTTCCAAAATCTATTCCAGAGCTGGAACAATGCTTCGCTCTCCTCTTACAGCTACAAAGACATTAGGGGTTTTTGACACTATCACTTCACCCGTATCCCTTATCAGGGTCTTGCTTAGATATAAGCGAGCCGTTTCCGACGACAAATCCTGTCTCGGTGACAGGAGAGGAAATCTGGATGTAGCGAATCTGGCCTCTAAATGTGTCATCAGTCACCTCTGCCAGTGTTGTTTGTGCCGAGCTGTCCCGGATGTCATAACACGAGGGTGGCCGACCCAAGACAATAGTTGAGGTGATTGACAGCAGTGATGGGAAGGAAAGAGAGCGACGGGTTCAGGTTTGACTCTTGCTCTGTGTCAGTGAGGTCAGCAGATTACTAGCGGTCAGAGAACATTGTGTGCCTTCATCAAGGAGGTTTCCTGAATTCACAGTCAGCACCATCTACACATTTGGCTTTCAGCACTACTTCTGCTGGCCTCAAAACTCTTTAAGCAAACGCAATCCAGAATTCTACTATTATTATTATTATAATTACCCATATTCTTTGACTGTCCGTGGGAATACATTGTTTAAATATTTTGTATGAACATTTAGTTTCCTTTTTAAATAAATGTAGAGTTAAGCCAATGGATGCATTTGACTTGTGAAGATAAAAAAAAATGTATTTTTAGTTCCACTGTTTTCAATAAATCAGGTGAACCATTTGTAATTGTTGATAATTAATTCCTCTATTATTAAGATTTTTTTATTATTCCTCTGTTGGGGATTTTTTCAGCCATTTCACTGCGATTTTCAGTCTAATTTTGGCCACAACCTTTTCTGTTTCAGCAAATTGAACGATTTTTGGTGACAAATCTTATTTTGGCATATATTTTGGGGAAAATTCTTAGAAATTAAACAAAAAAAAAGTACAACCCTTGTCTAAATAAACTGCTGTAAAAATCAGACCATTATATACATTTTTTTTTGCATATATCTACTTTTTTAATGCAGGAGTTTTATCCTTTAATTGACAGTATCTTACACAATATCACTGATTTCAGGGACTTATTTTCAATATATAAAATTATTTTTCAACCTTTAATCACAGTCTTGGACATGTCAAACAGTAACAACATTGCGTTGTTGGGTTTTTAGTTTTTTGAGTAGCACCAGATTTTTTGTTCATGGCTGTTTTTGATCCATTGACTTCCATTATAACAACTTCTTTTTAACAGAAGTAAAAATTTTACTGTTTATCACCTTTTAGAACAATCACAATTGAGATTTTTTTCCAAAATAAGAGACATTATGTAAGATCTTGGCAATCAAAGGGTAAAAATACTTGATAAAAAAAATAGAGCTGAGGTACAAAATATACGTAGTTTAACTTTGTGATCATCACATGACATTGTTTCTACTCCAGTCACAATTCCAGTGTATTACAACAAAGAGAATTTCCTGAGAGAAGCAACATTTACAAGTTCTTGCCAAACATTTTCAAGCTGCAGACCTTGAGGGTAAATAATCAGACTTGAAATTTTTCAAAACCCTTCTCTAAACCACATCAAATGGAGACTGTGGGAACCGCCACAAGCAAAACTCTGGCACACTTAGCTTTAATTGTGTGTTTGTGTCATGTTTTGTGGAAAGAAGGACATAGAAGCCTAGAATCACCTTGCGCTAGAGGGGAAACAGGCCACAGAGACAAGTCGAGTCTGCGTGAGAGAGTATAGGGACGCTTTATAGTAAACTCCAGACAAAAATAGATCCCCTCTGAACACAAACACAGACAGTTCCCACTCCACTGGAGTTTCTGCTGTTCACACAAGCTCGCAAAAGTACATCTGAGGCTTTGTAATAAACACCAAGGTTATGTGCGAACTTTTGAGGAGCTTTCTTTAATTCTGCTTTGGGGGTTAACAGTAGGAAAATAGAAAGTCTTGCAAATAAACCACTTTTTAAATGAATGTTTCCTACTAAAATGCATTAGATGGATCTATTCGGTCTCCAAACGGTGAAGGAGACATGATGGGGACAATAACAAGTGTAAATCAATGTAGTTCTTGACTATGGATCACCATGCCTGGAAGCATCTAACTGTGGTGTTCTGAATGATTCAAAACATGTCTGTCCCTCCATCCGAATGAACACATCACTGTCAGAGACTCAGCAGCTCAGATGGGCTACCCATAAAGCTCTGGGGTTTTTTTTAAGTGTGAGAGATAAAAGAACATTTTCTACTATCAAAGATTAAAACAAAAAGCACACTAGGTACAGAACAAATTGATCTTGGAAAATAAAAAAGTTAAATATATGAAGATTGGTTATAAAATGTGATAAAATACAATTTAAAAGAATTAGGCAAAACTTGATATTGGCCATGTTTTCCTGTTCTTTTTTTAATGGTTATTTTTCAGCTTTTTCGCCTCAGGAAGCGATAGAAACAGTAGTATGTAGAGAGAGGAGGAAGTACCGCAAATAACAGGATTCAAACCCATGTTACCCTGCACACTGTCCACTTCACCACAGGATTTCACTTCCTTCTGTCTTGTTTTTTTTTTATTTTTATTTTTTTTGGGCAATAATCACCAGCATTAAAATATGGACCTTGTAATGAAGCATGCAGTGATGATTCTTTCTGACCAATCCATGAGCTCAAAAACTGACCAGTCAGTGATCAACAGGAGGTAGTCACCGTTTCTTTCCAATCACAGAAATGATCACAGTATCACCCTCGCCCAGCTTAGACTGCTTTTAGAACCTCGTCCAAATTTGTATTTCATTACTATTTCCTCTACAAAGTCGCAACGAAAATGTGAGATGAGCGCCACCAAGCAGCTCTTTTATGTCTCACTCACAACATAAGAAGAGTCAGCTTTCATTGGTTGAACTTGTGATAAATGGATCTGATATGGCAGTGCCACCTCTCGTTTGGTCAGATGTGTGAGCTCCCATTGGTGCTCATGGTTTCCGAGGGCCATTGTCTCACAAAAAATCAGATCAGTGTGTAGAGGCCTTTATATCAATTCTATTCCCTCCCTTTACCCTGTCCCAAACCTCTTACTGCTGATTGGCTACATGTTTGACTTGTTTACTGGACTGACATCAGGCTGAACTTCAACAAAAAGCTTCTAGTTGTTTACCTTTTCTCATTAAGTTGACCACCCTGAGTAAAGTTTTTTTTTTTTGTAAGAATGCAAACAAAAACAAAGTAAATGCAAAACATAACATATAAAAGCTTTGTTGGGTGGTCAAAACTAACACAGCTAGCAGACTTTGCTGTCCCTGGACGTAGGCACAGGTTTTCAAGAAACCGTGTTCCAATATTTGTTAAAATGCAAAGATTATTGTGGATTCTCATTTAGATTCAGTTAATGGTGAAAAGCATTTACCATTTCTCTCCGTGATTCTATTAAAGAAAAATCCCTTCCTGTAATGACATCACATGCAAACAACCTATTTGAGTTATGACACGAAAGAATTGTATCGATCGAGTGCAGTCTTGAGTAACCACAGCGGTTAAGTAAAATGGAAAAACATGTGAAATGAGAGTATGAGCCTGAGCAGAGTTCGACGGGTTGCAATCACCTAGCAACTGAGCAAGCTCTGGAAACGAGCTGAGCCTTGAGGCAGTGGAGTAAATCTCATTGTGCTAAATTTGGATAATTACCGCAGTTTTGAGGCACTGCGGTAAAGAAAGCCACTCTTGTATTAAATGTGTAGTTAAACAACTGGAATATGGAAAAGCTGTGTTGAGCGACAGAGAGAAACACCTCTCCGCCAGTCTGCCGGGAATTACTCAGACTTCTGTGGAAAAAGCCTGTGAACCCAATCAAAACCTAATCAAATTCAATATATATATATATATATAGAAAGAGAGAGAGACTCTACAGCTGAGATCAGAACCACAAACATTGAATAAATACATATTCTCATTCTCTTCAATGTAATGTGATGCAAAAAATTAAAGTCAAAATATGTATGTTGTTTACAAAGTTTCTTCTCCCAGTACTTACGCATTGATTTAATATGGTTGCATATTTATGGTTTATCATGGTCACCTATAAATATTCAATATGTGGACAATACTAATTATAACTTTAATCTCCAAGATTAGAAAACAGGAAGTACTTGATGCACAGCGGTTAACCCAAATATGACAAATATTAGAGAAGTACAGCAGCTTTTTAGTTTAGTACACCTTATAGTTAGTAGTTGGGTGAAGTTACAACGATAACTTTCCAAATGACCCAGACCAAAAGATTTCATACTTTAAAATTTTGTCTCCCTCCTGTAACAGACTGTGTGACAGACTGAGGTCTCTTGAGGTAATTGGCAATGAGGTTCTTTATTATCTCTGTTGGTAGCGAAGCCAGTTTTTCCTTGGAAAAATCCTCCAACTCTTGTAAATTCTTGGGTTGTCTTGCATAAACAACACGTTTGAGTTTTCACCAGAGACTCTAGAACCTTCACTTTAATCTGGTGTAACCAGCGACAAGTGGACTCGACCTTGTCTTTTGGACCAGGGTTATATATTAGGGGGAAAAGTTTTTGTGATATAATTCATACTTTCTGAAAAAATAAAAATGATTAGAAAAACTGTACATACATATAGTTATATGTAATTTATATGTAAATATAATTTCCAATATTTTCTAAACCGCTAAAATACTAATGATCCCTGTACCGCACCTCAAATTTTAATCATAACTTTGTTCACAAATTGTACAATATTATAATGATTTGATTCAGATTTAAATGTTCAAGTTATATGTTCTGTAAACAAAATGTTTTGGAATTATAAAAACATAATAATTAAAAAAAAAATAAAATATATATATATAAAGTTGTAGCTGTAAAAGTTTTCTTATGGGTGTTCTTTTACAATTCTGCAGAGTACAAATAAAATATTCAATATGTCACGAAAACCACCATCTTCTGCTGCTTCGACTTATTCAATAATCCTGTCCCAAGTATTACTTCAAGTTCTACACGGCTTACTATGATATAATTTTGTGAACATAATGTGATTTTAGTTCCAAAGATTTGTGAGGTTAATTTGATTGATCTTTAAATGAAGGAACTCATTTTAACACAGCAAGAGAAATCCCTCACACTACACACGAGAGCACAGCGGCTCTGATCAATACTTTAAATTACAATCCTACTCTCAAGCACTCTCTGCAGGGAGCGAGGGCTCATAGGATGCGTGAACATAGCTTGAACAAGTGGGCTTCTAAAGAGATCGAAGCCCATCTACAGAATAGTGTAGCATCAGTGGAGAACTCGGTCACCACTAGTTGAACGGTAGTAGTATTCTCTGATATTCAGGGCCCGGACTCGAGAGTATGCAGATGAATGCAGCAGTTTGACGAGAGTTTGAGCGAGCAGGACAAAGCTGGGTTCATTTCAGGTGGCGTTCTGTTGATGTGAAGGGAGAGACACCAGGTGACAGGACGAGACTCGGGGGACCTCGTTCACCTTTATAACAAGCTTCTGTCAAATGCCAAAGTAGATCGATAACTGAGTGAAAGGTCAAAGTGACCTCTCTGAGCTGCATCCAATGCTTAATTACCAGCGACGCCCTGCACGACTAATGCAAACAGGTATTTAAAGCAGCTGTCTGCTGTTTTACACTCGCAGGCGCCATCTCTTGATTAAAACCTCATACTGTGGCAAGTTATGCTCAGATCTGGGCGTGGGCTGACCTGTAAATCACCAATGATTATATGCAGGAAGCCATCACTCGCACCAATTCAAAGGCTAAACGAATGATTTGCAAAATACAGTGAGAATTTTGGTGGAATTCAGCCACATAGGTTTGAAAGAAAGCTTTGATAGTTAGATGAAGAGTCTGTAAACGTTCACCAAAGTCTACGATAGTCAGATGTTTCAGAATGGTACACATTATATTTTACTCAATACTTATCGCCCACTTTAGGTTCCATTCATTTTTTATTGCATGCCTGCTTTAGATTACCGGGATAACAGCGCAAACAAACGTCCAGAGAGGAATCCAGAATAGCTGCAATTGGTTCATGGGTATCTGTTTCATAACGGTAAAGATTGCTACGGTCAAAGTGAGAGCATCAAAGTATTTGACTTTTAGATTTGTGAAAAAAGTTGATTAGATTTTTGTCTGAGATTATGGCACCAACAATATGGCACCAACCTATATGGATCTATATATATTAGGGATGCAACGGTACACAAAGCTCATGGTTCGGAACATACCTCGGTTTTTAACGGTTTGATTCTGATTGGTTCAAGCAAATCATATTTTTTAAATCATTCTTTGTATGGATCGCATGAACAGATAAATATTGGGCATTCATAGATTTCACTTTATTTTGGAAAACTAACCATCAAGACACATCTACAAAATTGTCACTTTAAATTAAAACAATAAAATAAACAATTCTGGCAAGGATTTGGCGCTCGCTGATTGGATATTAACACAATGGAGCAGTTGATTGATTGGATATTTGCTTGAGGACATGCATTTCATTCCCTGACATCTGCCTTTTCACATGTGAAACTAATAATGTTAAATACAGGAGATATTCAAATGAGGAACTGAAAAACTGTGGTTCACAAGCACGTACAACAAAGGGTTGAGTGTAAATCAAATTGAAAATTCCAGACAGATACCACGTTAAGCATGTAGAACCCATCCTTAACTTTTTGACAAATCCCCACCGTGATCGTGTATTTATTGAAAGGATGATTTCAGAAAGATGACATCAGCAGGAATCAGTGAGGCTTCAAGTATTTATCAAACGATTCATCTGCGAACCATTGGTCAAAACTGACAAGGACTGTATAAAAGCAAGGGAAATAAAGGGCTTTGAACAGCTTTAGCCTTTTATTAATTGGATTGCTGGTATTTTGTTTGGCTTCAGTGTAACTTGTGTGTTTTCAATCGCTCAGTTGGCTATCCCACTGTGAGCAATTAAATGTGTGAGTGTGTCTGTATGTGTTTGCTCATGTCAGTCCGACACAACGCTAACATGAGTAATTATGGGCGGTCTCAAAGCTGATCTGCTTCGAGTGTTTCTGTCTGTGTTTGTCTGTGTAAACGTCTACAATCACATGCTTCGGCTGTTAGGAGAAATCAAGTTCTGAGTGAGGGGACATTCACTACTGAAGAATTTAAGAATTAGTCCAATTTCTCTCAAGCGTGAGCCTGCAAATAAGAGGAATATTTATTATTATGTACGTAAAAAGCTGAAATGAGGATGCTAGATGAACCAAAAAGGAAATCTTTCAAATGCTATATTTCGAACTTCTCAATTTAAGACAATTAGTCGAAGATTTTTTGGATAAAACTCAATACCCATGCCAACATGAACAATTTAAATATCTATTTATTGTCTTTATGATTTTTCTTGTCTAACCAAAAACCATAACCCAACCCAAATTTTCCAAAGCTGAGATAGAGTTCAGAAAATTTGGTTGCTAGGGTAAAGTTTGGTTGCTAGGGAGCCGTCAGTGATCTAATATGTTTTTTTTTTATTTGTTACTATGATTAACATAGACAACAATTCTCTGTGATGTTTGATCTTTTCGTGGCCATTTCCCATTTATTTTCAACAACCACTATACATCAATGGTAAAAACCTGTCCTAGAGTCTGTTTTAGAGTTCAAATACTTTTCCACAGTGGTTGGTATATTCTTGCTTGACTTGTATCATCCACAAATGTGCTCTGTTTGAAGTTTCTATAAAGTTCTTAGTTTGAGTTACAGTTTCACAAACTTTGGCTTCACGTTAAGTCAATGGAAATCCCAGTATTTTCAGCCATTTTCCAGAATTCCTCTAGTGGAGCCAGCGGGAAAAGATATAGCAACCCAAGTCAGACCAATTTGGATGTTTTGCAAAGTTTGGTGGCAGTAGAGTAAACATAAAAATCAGTGAATGCTAAAATGATCATATATCAACAAGTCTTAAGATTTAGGTTTAAAACTTTAGGCCTCTAAGGTACAACATGTGGTACATAGTGCTAGAACTGTGTGATTGAATGAAGTCGATGGAAATTTGAACCCAATTCAAATGATTTCACTCTTACGTTTTTTCCAAAGATATAAGACATTAAAGACTGAACTGAAGAGTGCCACACTGAATCTAAGACTTTGATTTAGAAAAGTTGTAAACGCCTTGCTGTTCGCTTGGAACACAACAAAAGCTTCGTGAACAAAATTCTGACCCCTCTGCCCTGATGTCAACCAAAGTCTAACTAAAAGTAAAGCCAGGTTTCATCCACAGATCACTCGAGAGCACGAAAGACATGCCAGAAAGCTCGGAAATCAATGCGAGGCTTCTGGAGGCCAGGGCTAAGGCAAGAGTGCAGAGAAGAAATGGATTTTCTGATTCTCGCTGGGGCCACCTTGACATTTGCAGGCCGTGAACGAGTGAACGAAGGAGAAACACCTCGACTTAATGGAACTGTTCACCCACAAACTGAAAACACTCCATGATTTCTTACTAAACCTTACAAGATGGAAAGGCCAGCTGAGAGCAATACTCCATTCTGGGCAGCAAGGAAAGGGCCTAGATTTATTTGACTTTATAGCAAATTTCACACCGTAATTCAAGGTGTTTAACAAAAAGAAATCAAATCCGTCAAAGCTACTACAAGACTTCAAAAGAGATTTAATTATGAGGTTGTATTTAAAAAAAAAAATTCTGAATGACAAATGTATTCAAAGCAAAATTGTAATGATTAATTTTATTTTAACCTAAATTTTTTCATAAATTAATGATTTAACCTCAGGCTTTAGCTGCATGCTTTCCAGGTCTCTCCTCAGCAAAGCTAATAAAGTGCTGAGCAGAAGACAGGAAGTTCTGGGGCAGCCCAACATTGTTATGACAATGCTTTAAGTTTTACAGTCGAGACCAGCTGCACATCTGCAGAGTATCAGGCCGGCGAGAGGAAGCCATTCCCTCCTGGAATCCAGCACCGCAAAACACATGCTAGCGTCGTGTTTAGCTGTCCATCGGTTTTAATTCAACAGAAAAAGAAAACATAAAGCTGAAGGTCCATGTTTTAAAAGAGGAAATGGGAGTTGGGGAGGCGAGGGAGAGACGGCATGGATGGATTGATAATAGTATGCATAACTGATTTAGCATGAAGGAATCCAAGGCGATCTCCAGAGAGGATGTCTCACAGGAAGCTGATAGGAGAGCATGATAAGCACTGATGTCATTTATATCTCTCTGCATCCTCTAATGGAGCCCTTGATGTTGTGTTTTGATTAATTCCATGTTTTTGAATCAAGCTAAATTACACATTTAAGGACAGTTGACATGATGGCATATGCAAATGCTTTATTGTCCTGTCGTCATGTAAACAAAACACACTTTTATTTTGCAAGTGCACTCTCTAGTGGTGAAAAAGTGCATTATGCACATTTAAAACGAGGACGCGTGAGAACGTAATGTGTATATATAATTTAATACAAGTGAACATTTCGTCAATTTATGCAATATTGTGAATAGAGGGTGGCAAAAACTATCAAATTAAGACAATTTTCATAGATAATTCTTCAAAAGACAACATGCCTCTGCCACACACAAGCAAACCTGAGGGATTCATTCAAACAGCAGCTTTTAAAGCTCAAACTGGGAACCAGTGTTTCATTAGCAGAAAACTAAGAGCAGAAAGCCTCCCTCCGCAAGAGAGAAACGCTTGCCAAATCACAGGCTGAGCAGTCAACAAACAACATAGAGGAAAGGAGAGATGCAAGCATTTAGTTTAATCTCAATTTAGTCACACTTTCTGAACAACAACGTGAGCTCAAAATTACTCGCGAAATGCTGATTACCTGCACTGTGAACAACCAATTACAACCACTGCACCCCAAACTTGACAAACTGGATGGTAAGACTTTCTGACCAAACAATTATTTGGACATTATTTACAGAAATGAAAAAAAAAATCTCAAGGGAGTTTACTTGTTCTTGTTATTTTTTATTATTTGTTTATGTTTGGCATGCTTGTATACAAAATGGCCACATAATATGTAGTTTAATTATCTGCATGAAATAAAAATGTAAAAAGTGATTTAAATTTAAAAACACTACAAGAGTTAATTCCAATTAAAATGTGGAAAAAAGAATAAGGGAGTACAAAACCTGTGAGAAGGCTTGTGTTTTTCAAAGTTGCACAATGGCACTAAACGTTCTTTTGAAGGTTAGGAGAGGTTTTTTTAATATTCAATTTTCACCTTATTTTGACTTGTTTTATAAATGAATTTGTGAATTAATGGATTCATAAATAATGAATTTTTATTTTGCCTCAAAACTTTTGCTTTTTGTTATAAAACATAAAAACTGGTTTATTTATGGTAAATTAAAAAACGTAATACCCAGAATTTTATTTTTTGTACAATTTTCAGTATGATTTATAACAAAATAATACCCCAAAAAACAAAGACAAGGTTAAAACAATGTAAAAAAAACATTTTCTTACATTGTATTTTGAATTACCTTGCAAATTATGCGTCATAACTCTTGTAGTGTTAGCTTAAAACAAAAAAATATCAAAAGTAATAATATTATTGAAACAAACACGTTATATTTTAAATCAAAATTAAACAATAACTGTGTTACGTCATTCCTACTTACTTCAAAACAAGACACTGTGACTTCTATGTGTCAACTTTACTTGGTGAAATGGTAAGGAAGGTAAGCAAAAAAAATCTCTTATAATACTACAATTCCTTTGATGCCTCTGTGCTTCATCTGATTTAAACAGAATTAATAAAAACAAAAGATACAAGAAGGGTAATTTCTATAATGTAACTTGGAGGGTAGTAAAGAGAAACATTCTTAAAAGGAAACAAAAAGAAATGTGAACAGTGTTTCAAGCTTTCTCATTCAGAGCTACAGTAGACAGAAGGGGATAGCCCAGGGGGAAACTTTTGTTGTTTTTTAATGTTTGGTGATTTTAATCTTCCATCTAAATGAGTCAAGAAAGAAGGATTTTTGTTGTTTTCTTTCTCATTAAGACTTATGTAAATTCTTAGATAGTCAGGAAAGCAGCAAATTTCCTTCTCTCAAAATTCCTGAGGGGTAGCAAGCTTTTTTTTTATGTGCAGACAACATTAAAACAACATTTAAAACCTGGATTTAAAAATAAATACATAATAAATGTCTTTTAAATCACTTTATCATTTCAGTAACAAAAATTTGTTGTGACTAAAAAAATTTGTTCAAAAAAAGTAACTTTAGACAAACCCAGCAGCACAACTGTATAGTCTGATAGTCTTTTATATTTAAAAAAGTGAATAAAATAACCATCAAAACATGGCAAAAAAGTAAGGAAGAAAGCTGCAGTGCATTCGCTCATTAGCTCCCATCTGTCTGTGTGCACTACAAGAACCTCCACACACAGGAGCCTAAGGAGAAAAAATGAGGCCGTCTTCCCAATGAGGGGCGCCCATGTTTCCATGTCTAACACACACATGCATCATTCCTGCGCTGATTAGGAAAGAGCGATGCTTGCTCGTCCAGGGGTTTAAGTGCTGCAGACTTCCAGCTGCAGAGTCGATAAGGAACGATATGAAAATGCTGAAGCATGTTTTCCCTGGCTTTTAATCTTCTCCTTCTTGTAATGCAACACTGGCTACGGGCCTTTGGCTTCAAGCTTTTATTTGAAACACATGTTCGTTGCTCTCCTCTTAAAAAAGCTTCCCTTATCTCTCCATCACTCCACACACACACACTGGCTGATTCATCCCAGCAGCTCATGCCTGACTGAGCGCCTGGACTGTAGACTCTCTGTACTGTATGGGAGTGAGCTAAATGGCAAACCTGGGTTTAAGATTTCAATTTCAGTGTTTCTAAACATTAGACAGGGCACTTAAAATCACCATAAACCATGAGTTTCTTCCGACTTTTCTCTTCCAGGTGAAACTTAATATTCATTGGGGGGAGGGGTTTAATTTTAGCTCCTCCCATCACACCTCTAGCTCAGAGAAAACAAGCTTGGCAACGTGTGAATGTAAGAAGAAAAGACCTCAACATTTAAAAATGACAGGTACGCAAGAAACGTATTAAAAAACATTATTTTTTTATGTATTTAACAAACATTTTATCACCAAAGAATTACCCCCCAAAAATATAATTAGTATAAAGAAAAGTTTTTAACTAGATATATAATAACTGGAAATAATATTAAAAAAAATCAGCTTAAAAATGTAAATGTACTTTAAAATAATAAACATTAAAATATTACATCAATAGACATTTAAAAAATATGCAAATAGGGTGATGCCTCTGTTACCTGAGGACTCCACTCATGAATGTTGGATATTACTGAATCAAGCGGAGTCTCTAGGAACGAGACGGTAAGAAAAAAAGAAGGAACAAGCTCTAGGCAAGAAGAATAATTTCATCTTTCCTCTTCAATTATTCATTTGTTCATTTTCCCCTCTGAACGAGTGTGTCGATGGAGTGAGCGAAACACAAGCACAGAAAGAAAGATGGAAAGAGACTGAATTTTCATCAAGGATCTGCTTGATTCTGGAGAAAGTTTCTGAGCACTAATATTTGTTTTTAATTAATTGTGGTAATGATTTGAATAAAAAGGTTTCAAAATCGATAAATTCAATAAATTGTATAAAAAAAAGAATTGTTCTGAATTGTACACTCACTGTGTTTACTCAAACGTTCAGTGCGCTTAATTCTTTACTATTATGATTTAGAACATTTAAGATTTAATAGGGTAGCCATTGAAAATATCCATTTTAATTGTACAGACAGCAATTTTTAATCGTCTTTTGAATATAACTGACAAATTAAAATAAAAATAAAAATCTGTTACACATGTTATATCAGTTAAAAAAGGGTTTTATTTGTGCAACTTGACTCAAAAAAGGATGTGGCAATACTATTGCAATAATTGTCAATGCTAATGCTTTTTGATAAAGCTTTGGTCTAAAGCAAATTTGAAGGGCTCTGCCTTTCTCATGGGATTTAATACCTTAAACTCAACATTTTTGTGCAGCAAATTAAAGTTACAGCAAAACATAAAAAAAATCATGACTATTATTAGTCAACAAAGCTTGGACTGTGAAAACAAAACACTAAAATTCATGTAATAACGGTGCATCCCTGTGTAATACGATAACATTGATTATGGGCACATTTGAAAAGGACGAGGAAAAAGAACCGACACAACAAACAGTAAAAAAAAAAAGCTTCTGTTGAAAAATTGTTGGGAAAATATTTGCAATTTATCAATTAAGTGAGATTCATCTCCAGAATCTGCAGGGATGCCGCAGTGAGCTTCTAAAAACTTGTGAAGGCAGAAAACTTACTAGTTCGTACAAGTTTTAGAGTTTCTTTACGTGTTTCAAATGTTTAATATGTTGTTGTGCACTTATACTGTACAATAGCAATCTGATGACAAGACGACTTTGTTTCAAAGAGCAGAGAAAAGGAGCTTATGACAAACTAGCAAAAAATGTATACCTTATAGTTGCATTTAATGTCAAAGCACAAAAAAAGTCAATACCAAATTGTTACACTATGAAAAGGATTTTAAAAACTATGATATATGGTATTCAATGTTTGAGTTAAGCAAAAGCTGAAAAACTTTGAAAGATGGTAACTATAACTACATTAGTCTTTTTCCGCAAAGTGTGAATATAATGGAGACAAAGAAGAGATACCCCAGAGATTGCCAGGTTTAAAATGAAAAAAATGATATATGTAATAAATCCAGCTGGAGATGCCTGACGAAAGCAGCTTTTGACTCAAATTCCCATAATGCCTCAGGGCTGATGGGAAGCAGAACTCATTCAGAGGGATCAGAACTGAACTGAACTTTTATTAAGAGTCTTCCTCGCACACTTCCAGAAGCACACGCAGAGGAAGCTTTAACATTGAAAACTTATTGAAATACAAATTTTTACGCATTTGCTTGGTACATTTCTGCATTTGTGACAAATTCAATATCAGTTTACCGCATCAGAGCACTTCGTTCTAATCTCAGAGTTAATATTCAGAGTGTTCTTTATCAAATGCTCATCAATACAGCTTTCTGATGCGGTAAAAAGCAATCTTCAAGAAGCTCCCTGAGGAAACTCTGCGCTACATGGAAACGTGTGAGCAATTCGATATTCACCCGAACTGAATCCATGATGAATATCAATGTAAGACAACAAAGAGAAATGTTTCCATATGAATTGGGCAAGGAAGATAAAGATGATACTAAAGAATCTAAACAAATAAATCAGAGAATATCTCAATTATAATCAATAACTCAAGTTGAAATGCTGCAGGAAATCAATAAATTTAATAGTGGCAGATGGTGCCCACTTGATCAAACCAAAGGCTAGAAAGAAACTGAAAAAGCTAGTTATATTAGCTAAATCCTAATCCAAATATTGTTTTATGAACTCTTAATTGTGCAAGCCCCAGCATCAGTTGGGAACTCCATCAGGGTTTTGTAACATCATTCATTAGGGATGTCATAAAACTGACATCGCTAATCAATCAAAAGCTCTGTCCCTCACCTGAGATGGAAGACTGGAATGCACATAGATGAGTACAACACACCAATAGCACCAGTCACTTCTCCCAGTTTCTCATTCACCAGGGAACCATTATGATCAGGGGCTCTATCTTTGTCTGTGAGCTATTGTGCAGAAGTGAAATAATGGTGGTCCTCAAGGCCAGCCGGTGTCATGGCAACCAGAGGTTGATAAGACCTGTGCAGCAGGCTCAAAAAAACAGCGTGATACCACCCATAGCGCCAATCACCTCTGCTTTTTAAAAGAGTGAAGACGTGTGGGAGATCTGAGATTAGGATTAGACCAAATGTACAGAGTATTAAAACTGCTGCTCTATTGAATTCACCGAAAATTATTTGTGTGGATCGGATTGTGAAGCTGAAAGTGCATCAGCTAGCACTGATCCTTCTTTCTACAACAATGAAGTTAAAAATAAAAGCTGATGACCAGGAGGGGTTCAGCAAACCAGATGTATTTTTGCTTCCAGGATTTACCAGAGCTCCCATTACCAGCATGTGGGCTCATCCCAGTCACACATGCTCTGAAAGTAACAGAGTTTCCATTAATTATCCATGTTGCACCATGAAAATATAATCTTAGACTTCTAACAGTGTGTGGTGGTGGTACAAACCTCAGCTCAGAATCCAAAGCCATCAACAACCTGTTTGTCAAAACACACTAATCCCTAATTAGCCTCAATAAAAGTCAATATGAACAGCATGTTTCAGAGCACTTGTGTTTCCCAGAGCTGAGGCATGCAGCTGTGAAGGAACATTGAGAGTTGTGCACACATTTGTTCAAGACTTTTACAACCTCTCTGAGAACTTCTGTGGAATGCCATGAAAAGTGGAGATATAAAATCTAAAAACAAAACATACACAGACTATTCATATTTGTCAGATGATGGAAAAAAAGTAATAAAGAAAGAAGAAAGGGAGATGGAGGTAGAGACTGCCCTATGGCTCGACTAAGCTGGCTTGAACCAACCATGTTCCAAGAAACAGCTTGAGCTGGTCTGCATCCTCCAGTAGGAATGATTGATGGAAGGAATGAAGTAAGGAATGAAGGAAAAGGAAGGAATGGTTGAAGGAAGAAAAAAGGAAGAAATCGTGGAAGGAAAGAAGGAATGGTGGAAGGAAGGAATAATTGAATGGATGAATGAAACAAGCAAGAAAGGAATGACTGAAGTAAAGAATAAATAATTAAAGAAATGAATGGAAAAAAAGACAAAAGGAAGAATCAAGGTAGTTACGTTAGTGAGGGATGAGTGGAAAGATTGAGTAAAGACAGGAAGGACAAAATACTAAAGGGAAGGAATGAAAGAGAAAATGAGGAATGAGAGTAAATAAATAAGTTAGGAATGACTGGAAAAAGTGAGGATGGAGAGGAAGAAAGAAAAAATTCCAAAATGAAGGAAAGAAGCACAAAATGAGGGATGTGAGTAAATAAGAAAAGAAGCCAGAAAAGATAGAGAAAAAAGTTAGAGAGATGAAAAGAAAGTTAGAACAGATGGATTTACAGAAGAACCTCTTGGAAAACCTAGGGGAATATGGAAGATTTGAAGGGAGGAAGAAAACAAGAGAGTGAGGACAGAGAGAGGGACAAATAAGAAAGGAGAGAAGTAAGTAAAGAAGGGAATATGGAAGGGTGTAAGAGAAGAATTTAAACAGAACTTAGAAGATAATAATTTAAGTAAGCTACTCATAAAGCAAGGACAGATTTTAAGGAAGAAAACCAGAGAGGAAATGAGTAAAGAAGGAATAATGGAAGTGAGTAAGAAAAGAAGACAAAAGTAAACAAGAAACTAAGAATAGACTATTTAAGTAAGTGGAGGAAAGAAGTGAGAGAGTGAAGAAAGTGAAGAAGGAATCAATGTCTAAAAAGAGGATGGAAGAAGGTGGGTCAGAGTGAAAAGAAGGAATAATGACTTTAACCAGTTTTTTTATTTTTTCGTGTGAATCTTGTTTGCTAGTAGTGTGTATGGCAGCCGCTCTAAACCACCAGGTTTTGTGGTGTCCATCTGTCAGTTGTTGGGATTGTCAGTGGATGAATGTCTATGGTAAACAGCTCCAAGGTTTCACCGAGCGGATCAAAGAAGCCTTGTCTTCCTGTATAAACGCCTGGACCACAAGCAGCTTGTTTGTCTGAAACCATTATACTGGTTCTGAGGGGGTTCCTGACAAATAGCTCCCAGCTGATAGCGCTTTGGCGAACTCCAACAGAGGGGATGGGTAAAGGGAAAAACCGGGGGCCAGACTTTGAGACGGCCTACAAATTAATGAGCAGTCAGGGTCCGAAGCCTAGCCAATTGCTCTTTAATTATGTAAGGTGCTGCCAATTTGAACCATGGAGAAAATCAAGCTCGACTTCCCAATCCTGATTGAGCCTGGTCATTATTGGGACGGATCGCAGTTTCACACATGGAAGCAATATGCCGTCCAGATGTGTAGGGCTGAGCAGAAGGACTCATCTACATGCAACAGAGGTTTTTTTTTTCTTGAGCACTCTGCTGTCGTCTCACACCCTTGACAGCAGCAGGGAGATGAAAGAGAAATAGAGGGGGACTGAGGGGGAAAAATGGGCTGCTAAACCACTGTCAGACCAATGGCTTTTGTCGTGCATTGTTAAAGCAGATGTGAGATGCTCTGGTCAGCAGATCAAAAGCATCGTTCATGTAAACCTCAAGCTATGCTCTACCCTCTCATCTTCTGCTGTAGGTCAGATATAGATTTGTTCAAATCAGGCTTGCATTATTAGAGCCACCTGACTGCATGCAATGTATAATAGGTACTGCCAATACAAACCTGAAGCTTCCTTGAGTCAATAGCTACTATACGGCTATTTCCAGGGCTCACAAAGGCGCTAGCACCGCTTACGTACCCTCATCTTGTTAATGTTTGGAATAAGAGCATAAACTTACTTACTGACCTACAAACCTGCAACGCTTAGCCATGTTTCTGTCCAAAGATGCAAATCGATTTTATGCACTTCCTGAAACCAATGCCAAATATCAAAAGAAAATGGCTATGTTAAAAGGCTTTTATTCGTACACATCTTGCGTCTTAGACACGTGAACGAAACGGTCAGACTGCTCTTTGAGAACACAGCTGGCTACGGCATTTTAGAATGACCAAAACACCATTTCAGATGTTGTCCAGTCCATTAATGCCAACCCAGTTCCGAAAGAAAAACGCATTGGCATTGCGCTGTATCAACTTGATTCATGGGCTAGTTGCGATTGATTCGGTAAACGCGTTTCCATCATATTTTGCCTTATCGGATAAAAAATATATACAGCTCAAATTTTCAGAATTTCTATGCATCTTGACATTTCCATCCAGGGTTTTTATGTGATGTTCAAAAATAGGCATAAAAAAGGTGGATGGTAGCGCAGCTAGTGAGAGCTCAATCATCATTGCTAAGGTAATTGTTTTAATGCCATAATATTAACAAGTATAAATATTTACAGTTGTACATGTAAAAAAAAGAGATGTTTAATAAATAATACTTATAATAATATTTATCAGACAAGAAAAATAACAAAAAAAACTAAGATTACACAAAAAATGTCAGATGTTTTCAATCCGACCAGATGCGACAACACCTACTCCCACCCTATTGGATGGCATTATTAGGGTCGTTTCTGCAACAAAAAAAAATTGGGATCCTGATTAAATCATTAAATGCTATAACCAAAAATTAAAGTAAATGGTTCGTAAATATAATTTATTTTTTGCACCACCTTTTCCTTGAAGATGTTAGCTCCACTTTCATTCTGAAACAAGACTTTCTGGATAGTTTATCAGGAGAGGACACAAACTCAACTACCATGGCGAGATCTGGATTTAAATATGGTCCCATGGAAAAGTGCAAAAATCAAAAACAGATCTTAAGTAGGTGGAAAAAAAATCTAAGCAAAAAATGCAAACGCTCAAATTTTTAACTAGTTAAACGATAACCAGTTTTGACTTACAATACTGACCAGGCCAGGGGGCAACATGAGAGGAAGCAAGGGGGAAGGGGGGGGAACGTTAAAACTAAACAAATGGTTGATATTTCTGAGAGTTTTTGGAGGGTTTGGGTAAATTGGTGCAAAACTTTGTGATAAACCTGGTAAGAACCAAGTAAAAAAATAAAAGGCAATTCCATTTTTTTAAATGCAAAAAGTTTGCAGGAATTCGTACTGAAAGGGAAAGATCCATCATCAGGTAAAAGAAACGAATGGGTGATTCATTACCCACATACACAAAAACACAACTAAGGCACAGAAATAGCTCAAACCACCTCCTGATACTAATCACACTCTGCTCAACAGTGACACATCGGACAAGTTTTTTTATTTATTTACCCCACGCTCCACACACACAGCGTCTCCCTCCTCAGATCCAGTTACGCTCTTTCTTTTTAAGTTTGGCATGGGATTGAATGTAAATGATGCTGCAGAGAGGTGCTGCTGGGCTCAGGGGCTTGGGCTGGCAAGGTTTTATTATCGCTGACATTTATTATCATTATAAAGCTTCGGGTGAATGGAAGCAGACGTGGGTGGTAAGGAGGCAGGTTTCCGGTGCTGTTTAACAAGGTGATTCGCTGCAGCTGTGCCTTAGAACGTTTGAAGAATGCGCGCACACAAAACAAAAGCCAGTCCAAGCTGCTACCACATACAGAAACAAGAAGAGATGGAGGCTTTCGGTAGAAGAGCTTCAGAGAACAAATGGGTTTGATAACAACGGAGGTCATTTTCGAGGTGGCTTATACAATGAATGGAAAAATGTAACTTTAACTTTAATGACTATACGTTCATCTGTGACGTTTGGTCACCAACTATTCAGTAAGAAAAGTTGCTATTGGCTTGAAACACAAGTCCCTAAAATCAGTTAGATGATGTCACAACGTAGTGCAAATGATAAATTAATTAAAATAGGTTAAAATTGAGGTTTGCATAAATAAATTAAAACGTAAAAAAAATACTAATACTAAAGCATGAAAAATGTGGGGGTTTCATGATAGTATATAATTACAGGCTAAATATTCTTGTGAAATTGTTGTAGAATTTTCCAGTATTCCTTGTTTTTATTATTAAAAGCCAAAATCACAAATTCCTTTTCCCCACCTCCTGTGGACAGAGTGCATGATTTTATCATGTGAATCTTTGTAATTCTAGTTTGACCCCCTTAAAAGTAAATATTAAGAGTAAACAATTAAAGAAAAGTAAAATGTGAAGCTTGAATCTATCTGAGTGTGCTGCTTTATGGAAAAATGTCGATAATGGGTTTGAAAAATCTAGGAGCGTAGTCCTTAACTATTAAGAAACTGAATAAAGTATGTGACTTGATTTATGTGGACCGCAACTTTTATTTTTTGCTATTTTTAATGTTTTGCTTAAGATTTTAATTTCATTCCCATTTTTGTATTTTAATGTTTTTAGAATTTTATATTTATGATTTTTATTGTTATTTTATTGTGTTGGTGTCATCTAATATTGAATTTGATTTAATTAGCATTGAAAGCCTTTATTTGTACAATTTTTATTAGACTTTATATCTACCTTCTAATAGAAATATATTTTACTTTACTTTATATTGTATTTAGTGCCTACAAGACAAAAGCATTTGAACAGGAAGTGGTAAAATAAAGTTGAATAATAAAAATAGGGGAAAAGAAATATATTTACAGTGATGGTGAGAATGTAATGCCTGTTCAAGTTGATTGGCTGCTGCAGTGTGACAGAGCTGGTTGGTTTTTCTATACGCTTTAAACACATATCAATGCATTATTTAGACCAAATGCAAACTGTATGTTGGAAACACTTCAATACGTAAACGCATAAGGAATCCTGAGGTGAATTACGCCTTTAACACAAGCACCATTCAGGCTGTAATGGTCGATAAATTAATCGCCTACTGAAAAAGGTTAAAACAGGCATGGAAATTCAGATGGCGTATGGAAGGAGCGCTGAGCAAACATGTTATGAGAGCAGCTGGCCGTGGCTGAAAGGATGTGATTTAGGATGGGGAGAAGGGTGTCATCATGGCGGGCACACGTACACACCAGTGAACTATAGCCATGATTATGTCTTGCTTCAACTTTAAACACAATCTGACCATTATGGCCCGCAGAACAGCAATCTTTGCTCAAACCCAAACCTCGCCATCTTTTCCATTTGACCTCCTGCCAGAGCGACCCAACCCCACACACACAAGGGTGTCAGTTTGTTTCTGTAGCAGTCAGATTTCCCATCATTCCTCAGACAAAAATAAACAGGGGGCAGTTGAAACGGCCCAGTGTGTTCAGACGGTGAGCTCATCCACAGCTCTGTGCTCACCCACAGACTCCAGCAGGTAACACTAACACACGCTCCTCTTTTTCATCCTGCGCACATACAATGTGGCATCGAATTCATCTGTGAGAAGCAGAGGAAGGTTCACTTCCTGTTTGAGATGCATAAGCATAGTTTTAGATAACAAATAGCCGAGGAAACAATAAAACATCACACATTCGATAGCAAATGAACCCTGATTCAAGCAGAAAAAAAGCTGAGTGGAGCGTTTCGTTTGGAGACTTTTTATATGCAAATGTAAACCTAACCACAGTTTTTATTATTCACAACATTTTTGTTTGGGTAATTCAAATATACTACCCAAGAATTATACAGCAAATGTACATTACTTTAAAGTTTCCAAGAGATAAGCTACTAGCCTATTTATACCTAATTATTTTGATAATTATGTTAAATACTTTACTATTTAAAAGCACAGCGCTCATTTTCGCAAAACAACATCATACCAAAAATCAAACTCTCTCATTTTTTCTAACAAATAAGCTACAAGTTAGTCACTATGCAAATTAATTTACTTTAATAATGCTATTTATTTTGCAGATGTGCACACTTACTTTTGTTAAGCTACGATGCTTTTTGCTGATAATATATACAGTGTAAAGCTATACACTGTATATATTGTAATACACTGTAATAATACTCAATGTAAACTACAGTATAAGTTGGTACTGGATTAATTGACTGTTTACCAAAGATTTGATCCAAATTAAGAGTGATTTAACCATCTAGAAAATATCATAATATTCATTTAAGGAAGTTTAGAAACAAGATGCGAGAGAGAGAGATTTGATATTTACATCGATATTAAACAAAAGTCTGGCCATTCTGTGTCAACTACAAAGCAATTTTTTAAATGCGGGATAAATGATTAAAAAATGTCATTATTGAAGGGACAAAAAACAATCTAGCTGCACAAAAACCATTAAAAAAATGCACTTTTCTGTTACATATAAATATCGCTCAAAGTAGTTACAATCTGCTCTGATTTGTTCTAATATAATACACTTCAAAGATGATTTGGTGTCGTTTTACATTGTTTTTCCTTTAACTAAGACAATTTTGACATATATCTTTGATAAGTGTTAAATAATTAACACACAAAAAGCATAGTTTTTACCAAAGTTTACCACTCATAGTGTCTAAGAGTCTGTCTTTAAAACCAACTGTCAAATACACTTAGTTTTTCTTTAAATGGTTGATGCTGGTTGTCAAATGTAAATTTAAAAGTGAAGAATTAAACTCTTGATGTTAATATCTGGATTTTAAATGCACTGTGCAGCTATGCACCAGTCCATACAGTGAAAGTGTCAAAAAAAACTAATTTACGCAAAAATCATCATGCAAAGGTTTATTACATTTTACAACACAATCATGAGGTAAAAGCAATGACAGAGTAAACTATGTTCAGTTACTGGTTCTTGACATGTCTCTCTTCTTAAGCTTGACTTCCTCAAGATTGAAAGGAAACCATTTCTTTCTTTTCATAGGTTTCTCCTCAGCAAGCTTTGAGCAGGTTCCACTGGAAATCTGCTCGTCATCCTTGTCCCCCCAGGCATCGATGAGTTTTGGTCTCACCATCGGCTCTGGTGACTGAGGCTGTTCAGAAAAGCAACAGTCCTCTGCAGTCTCGTCAACCTCTTCCGGGAACTCAAACACCTCATCCTCGATATCAATCAGTTCCATGACTGAAGCTGCATCAGCAAGAACAGGGGATGAAGGATTCACCGGGCTGGAAGGCTGAGATGAAGGATCACCTGGCTCAGAGTCAGACGCGAGGTTTGAAGGAGTGTTTAGTGGATAGTTGTCAGAGCTTGGGGAGGTTAGTGGATCCCCAGATGAAGAGGTGGAGCTCACAATCACCAGTTCAGGCTCCTTAGATTTGCAGAAGTTATCAGTTTCAGGAGAGAAATAAGGAACCACTAGAAGAACGCTGCATGGAAGTTCTTCCTCTTGGTTTTCTGCAGACTTCTGGGCATTCACTGGTTGTTTCCCAACAGGCGGCAGGCGCTTGAAACGATTGCATGGTAAAACCAGATCCTCAGAGAGTGAAGGGAGGTTCACAGGAGTTAAGGGCTCCAGGAAAGGCCTGTTTGGAAGGTGCCTGAGCCCCTCGACGACCTCTTTTTGTTTAGCTTCCTTGTGCCGTTTCTTCCTGCTCTTCTTCACACTGGGGGTGATGTTATTCTCTTTCACTGTAATCTCTTGCTTCTCACACGTGAAAGTAGAACCGGATCTGCTCGTACTCTCGGGCTTGAAACACCCAAAGATTCGATGAAAAATCTTGCTAAACAGTCCCATGACGGACACCGCGAACAATGCAGATCACAAGCAACGCAAAATCAAACTGGCAAAAATCAGGCAGAGAGACACCAAAACAGCTTCTTATCACTTACTCCAGCACACAACTACAGCTTAGAAGAGTCAGCAGTCAAGCTTTAGTCCAACGATGTCATAGATTCTAATGATGACATCATAGCAGAGCCCTGCTCAGCTCACAGTTCAAATCAAAACAATCCTCAGCTCACTCACTCTTGTTATTTTTTAAATAGTGAAATGATGAAAACAAATATTTCACCCTTTTGGAAGGTTCTGCACATAAAAGTTTCAAGCATTCAATAAAGATATTCAATATAATACAACAAATAGTTAAAATTGCCACTATTTAAGCGCAAATTAAAATAAAATCATAACAAATGCATTATAAAAAAAAATCTAAGTGATTTAAACTCATGATTTAATCGACCCTGAACTAAACCAGATATCACCAATATTTCTCTGACTAGCAATTAATAATAAAAATGAATTAAGAATTATTATTTATGGACTGATTTAGTTTGAACTGATTCAATGCAAAAAGTAATGTGCATAAAAATACTGTTTTGGGTGTATTCTGTAAATAAATGCTACATGTGATTTCAATGAACAATAAAAGCATCTTAAAACCTGACCCTTCAGGAAAGAAAACAAGGGAAACATCCACTCAAATGCAAACCACTAAACCTTCTGGGAAAGAGTGCACACAAACAGAAGAAATATGTAAGGGTTGCCGGTTGCAAATGCATTTAATTGACAAGAAATGGATCCAAAAGCAAATGGCTTCCTACAGTCAGACTTCTGATGCCCTATTGCAGGTAAACAACAGTTGGTGCATCATTAAAAACACTGCAGGTTTACAGGAATCTGTGATTGTTTCCAAATATAATTTTCTGAGTTAATTGGTATAAACTTCTGTGTGCAAAAATATTTTTTTAATTTGCATTTTCCTCGAAAAGCAATTGTATCCATTAAACTAATCACTGGTAATTAATGAGCTTGTTAAACACACACTATTGCATATGTTCCTTTCCTAGGAACAACCAGCTAATTGGTGAATAATCAAGCCTGTATGAAAAGCTAACTATATATATATATATATACCCTAATCTTTAGTCAAGTGATGTCTCAAAAACGACAATAAGAACTTCCCTTGCTCCTTTTGTCCAAAGAAATCAAACCTTCATTCATCTTCTAACCCGCTTATTCTTTTTCGGGGTCATGAGGATCTCCAGCGCAAAGATGGGGGTACACCCTGTAGAGCTCGCCAGTCCATCGCAGCCAAAGAAATCAATACATTTCTGTACAACAGTGCCCCAAAGTTATTTTAACTTCAAAGATTGCATAAAAACTAATAAATACATTGAAAAATTATACTTTGAAGTTTAGAATTTTTGACGAGGGGCCTCAATAGTTAACTCTGTTCAGAGAACTAACTCTGCAGATGGTAAAGTGTAACGACAGCTTGTTTGTAACATGTCTTCAGTAATCAAGAAGTTAAGGTGGTGATCATCAGCAGAAATAATCTTGTCCTCTGAAAAACACTGAAAAAATACGCCTATACATCACTGCACCGCAAGGACAGAGCAACAGGGAAAAATGTGAATCACTGGAGGAAATTCAATACATTGGCCTGCCAGAAACGTACAGCGCAGCTTATCAAAGCAGCAGTCACTAAAAATAATTCCAGGCAGCGCTCGCAAACGTAAACGGTGGTTCTCGTAATGAATTTCATTTCAGGCCTGACCCAAAGTTGACATGCTGTTTATCACGATGCCTCTCTCCTCTCAATGACTCATTTACTCTGGGATTGTGTTTGTCCGTACTTCCAGGCCTGAGATCCACCGGCAGTAAATTGAGTTCATTGACTAAAGAACTTCAGGAGAATCACAGATAATAAAAACACAAACACGATGCGAATAGATCTTTCTTTGTAAAGTAAAAGATAATGAAGGTGTTTGGATAAAGAGGAAAAGATTACTTTATCTCACATTAGTTTCAGTTCCCAGGAGCCACATGTTTTACTTTTTCTAATATCACTTTTAAATGGCTTTTTAATTTATTTAGGCAGTAAATGAAGAAACATTGTCCAAACGTTTATAAACTGTAACAAACTATTCTCATTTACAAGTATAGATTCAGAACGCTACTCTTGATGAACTCAACTCAGAAAAAGTCCCTGAATAAAATATCAACATCAATGTGGCTGCAAATGCAAAAAGCCTTGGATCATTTTAAAACTATATATTTCACACTTGTTACAACAAATAGAAATATGATGTTAAGGCACCACACCACCGCTCACCGCTCCTTAACCTAAACGTTAAGAAGACTGTAGGAATTAAATTCAATAAGTTACGTATACATCAGTGTTTGCACTGTGCCATTCAGGGCTGAATTTATGTAGGAGAAAATAAGGAGCATGGTGAAAGGGGCACAAAATAAATCTGTTAAATTGGTTAAATTGGTGCCTTTGAAAGAAAAGGTTTAAAAGAAATACTTGGTTTAAAGGAGCTTGGACCTGATCATCCTTAGATGCAAAAAAATAACTTTTTCTAACTGAATGTTTTTTATTCTGTTTTCATTGTATCCTTTTTAAATAATTAGGAACAGAACCAAGAACTTAATCCTCAGCATGATGGATTTAAAGTAGTTTTGCACTTTCAAGAAATGAAACATTGTATATGTATAAGATTAAAACACTAAACGTGAATTTATTTGAAACAAGCAACAAATTGTATTATGATGGTACATATCTGTACTAATAATTGTATGTATTTGTACCCCTCCCCCACCACTAGGAAAAACAAGCACTGAATGAAGCTGGAATTAAAGAAAGTCACAATGATGTTCATTAAATTAGTTAGTAACCTTGCTTATTGATCATAATTACATTTGAACAGTAACCACTGTAGAGCTGCAGACCCTCTTTGACACACATGGACACAGTGTGCTCTGGGAAATGAATTGCTCAGTTCCCCTGGTGTTATCCAGGTGCACTGAAACCTGACTAGGAGAAATGAACTGGTATTTTGGGCATCAGCAGGAGAAAATGACACTGGTTGCTCCATCGTTCCCACCTGGAGAGCCTGAAAAGCTCAAGGGGCTGGAGATAAAATGTCAGGCTGGAGATGTGTAGACTGGGCAATGCTTCTCCTCATTACTCTCCTAGATCTGAGCGGGGCAATGCCAAGTCAGCGTGATGCCCAAAGGAAGACTTACATGGCAGAAATGGCTCAGAAAGGTGAGAGAGACCGGTTCCTTGGAGAGTAAGCATCTGTATGAAGAACTGTGCAATGAGTTACACGTCCTGATTTTACCAAGTAACTGATGGCTGGAATTCCATGAGAAATTACTCTAGGGTAGCTCTTAATACAGAAAAAAATACAGATATCCCAGTTGGTCTATCAAAGACAGATTGGTAAATGTAGGAAATCTGAGCATTTATTTAGAAACTAGGGAGCATAGTTCACCCGAGGCCAAAGCTAAAGGCTTAATTAGATAATAACAATAGGACAATCTTCACTGAAGGCAAATTATGGTTAAATCACATGATTGGTCATCAGAGATGATAACCAGCCCTAAGCACAGCGGGGACATCAATCTGTGGCAATTAACCTGACCCACCACTGTCAGGAGGTCACTGGGAGAACCTTGTCTTTCTTTTGAACACAGACCTGAACAATGAGGGTGAGGCAGGGGGCAGTCACCATACTCCGGGGGGTTAATGGCTGCGAGCTGGATGGGCAGAGGAAGGCGCCAGCAGGCAGATTCAGGATAGCACGAAGGAGGATGCAGGAGCAAGGGTAATGAGCTCTGACTTGAGGTTATTCAAGTAAAAGCCTAGCAATTGGTGTGAGGCTTGAAGAAGCTAGAATCCAGACACATAAAATATTTATTAAACCACTGGTGAGTACAGGATGTGTCTCTGAATCTTCAGCTCCAAATACACCCTAGATCATTGATTATAGGTTCCACAATTTGGCCTGTGTTTAGGTACGAGGTAAATGACAACTTAACAAGTGTTACTCCTGGTGCTGCTTGACTTTGTGGCCGCTTTTGACACTGTAGACCACTACACAATGTTAAATATGCTGCAGAAAGCTGGTGTTACTGGTCCAGCCTTGGAGTTGTTCAGGTCTTATCAATCAAATCTTGTAGTTTGTACAGTTAAAAAAAAACTCCTCTAAGAGCACTGTTAACTCTGGGGTTCCCCAGGGTTGGGTTCTGGGTCCACACCTCTTTATTATTTACATTATTCCTGGAGGGGACATCTATGTGTGGTCATTGGCAGTCACAAAAGGTGTCTTTTGTTATTTAATCATTTAAGCCAAATAGCATTACTATCAATTTGAACTACATTTGAGTCATGTGCAACTTTTTTGGGACATGAATGATCAGCGCTGTTTCAGGGGTGCATTGATTAACGTGATACTTCACTCTGACCTCACGTTCAACTCCATAAGGAGGTGGAGCCATGGAGTAACATAATTTAGCCGTACATGTATGACTCAGAAAAAGACCCAGAGCAAGCAGAAGAATCAATAATGTGCCAGAATTTAGTCACGCAGATTCAATTTGCAGGTTGTGTGAAATAAATTACCATAACGCATTTGAATTAAAAACGGGATCCCCGTTTGGATCCCATTACACCAACAGAATTTAAACAACTCTAGTCTGCGTGTGTACACACTGTTCAGGCAAACATTTACACCTTCCAAACATTTGCATCATAGAAGCCTTTTAAATAATGCAAGTTGTAATGTAAGCCAAGCCACAGTGGCAGAAAAGTATGCAACTTCCAAATCCGATACAACAATTTCCTTGTTGGTGTCAGGTCTTGAAATCAAAAGCTTTCCTTTCACTCTGACTAAACATGTTTATCTAAAATCCTCAAAGAAAAAAACAAGGACGAGCATGGAAAAACCATCAGTTCTCTGGTTTCTGAAGCACCAGCTCTAGCCAAAGCCCTCCATTAGAAACTCTCGGCCTGTGATGGATCTCGTCTGCGTGACTGCGCTTTGGCTCCATCATGGGTTCTTCAGGTTCTGTGGTGAGGAACCCCTCCCAGACTGAGCCGCCTTTCATAACGCCAAACATGACTCACACGCCAAGTCATGGTAACTCAGAAAATATTGTGACGGACTTTGAATCCCTTCTGAGTGCCATTAAGCCCAAGACATCCCAAAAACGCTCTGATTCAACCTTTCCTGAGTGCTTGAGTGAGGCCTGATGCTTTCACACACTCTATGACACACCCAAACTAATGACTTCTCCAGCTCACACAAACACCACGCCCAGGCACTGCGCCTGCCAGCCGCTCTTCAGAACCATTCAAACCCATCCCCATTCTCAAATCTCCTTTACAGAGGCCAGAGTGTTACATCAGTGAAGCCTTTTGGCCTGGAGATGCTCAGGAAGGAACGTGTCTTGCAGGGGCGTGTTGTTAGACTGAGCTTGATTTAAAGTGAATGAAAACAAGAGGAAATGACATCAGAGTTACAACAGAGTCACTCTTTCCTAACGCGCTCAGATCGAAATAGAACAGGAGCTTTATGCACAAGCAGATGAACCATTAATCATTGAGAGGAAAGCATTCAGGTTAATTTTGACACAATTCCGGGTTAAGCCATGCTTTTTTTAAACTTTCAAAATTCAACGCATTTGAGATGTCATTCAACTGACCAAAGTATCCTGATTGTGGCACGTTAAATATGAAAACAGAGGGCACAAAAGTTTAAGCTTGATTAAAATCTTTTCTCACTGTTATAATTCAATATCAAAAATTAGATCATTTTCAGTTTTCAACTACTGTGATTTATGGACTATTGCTTACACCCGAATATAAGATCCCACTGGTGTCCTCACCCTTTCTACACAATAAGACCCTGTCCACAAATGAAACCACAACCAAACAATGCCCAATGTGGGTTGTTTCGAAAACGTGAAAATGGGTTTTCCTGGTTATTTTTTCCTGGGTTTGCAATTGCTGTCATGCACTCACTCATTTACAATGACCAAATGTAATGGTTGGATGAAATGAGGACTGTAATGCCTTTTTATCTGCTGTTGTAGTTTGCAGCAACAGATGATGCCAGTGTTTTTGCACACTCAATGCTGAATACTCATTTTGAAAATGGCACAATATGACTTGCAATCGACTGGTCAATTTAAAAAAAAGAGTGTTTGTGTGGACATGGCCCAAGTCTCTCATTCATTGTCGCTTTCAGTGTCGTTTTCAACTCAAAGCAATTTCCATGGAGCTTTATTTTTAATAACTGTCGAAGCAACTTGTTCGTGATCTGATTTTCCCCCGTACTGATCCATTACAGATGAATCCAAAACCTGTCATCTTTTCCAAGCCTTCCCTCTCTCTCTCCACCCAAATCTCTTCCTGTTGTCATACTATCCTATCTAATACAAATAGGCAAAAATGGCCCAAAAAAATAATCGTTAAAAATGTTAATCCAAACCCCCACTTAACTACTTGGATGTTGAGTAACCATAAATACTACATTGTAACGAGAGTTGAGTTTTCTTTGTGTTTAAATATTCAAAAGGACTTTTCAAACTCAAATTTGCATCTTCCTCTGTGCATCACTGGCAAGTGTCTGACTTGTTCCTGTGCTTTTCTGTGAGAGTGCCCCCTGGAGGCTTAGCTGCATAAAATCTTAAAAATAGCAGGTTTTTTTTGTCTAAGCCACAGGGGTCATAGCGTGTGAACAAAGTAGTGGCCTTATCCGAAAATTATGATAATCCCAGCTAGCATTAAGCTAATCCTTGCCACCATCGTTGACATGTGATTGGTGAAGTAATTACGTAGCATACAGTTCCAGTCATTAGCTACCATCAAATGTCCCAGTGTGCATAGTCCTATAACTCTTAAATCAATTTGCGTCCTAGAAAACCCAGTGGAGCTGGCAAATCCACTGCATTCATGACCTTGGCTTTGCTGAGAGACATTTACCCGCAGCCCAATTTTGCTGGAAATGTCAGACGGTGAATATATTACATCAGAAAGCCTTTGTAGAACTCCTGATTTCACAAGCTGTGCATCTCTAAGCAACTCTGGCTGTCATTTCTGTCTGTTCACCTTTAACTGTGAGTGAAAAACATCATGTCAGGGTGACACTGATTCTACCCACTCATACACCTTGCTTTGCTGCAGGTGAAGCAAATTGAACAAGACTGACGTGTAAGAAACAACCTAAAAATGATCCGAAGAGAGACAAATAAGACAGACTACAAAAAAAAAAATCATTACTGGTATAAGGAGGTTACTGCTTAAAAATAAGCACGTAACGTTGAATGGGATTAGCATCTTTGGAATAGAATATGGATGCTTTCTTTGGTAATCAGCGTTTGTGATATGAAAACAAAAATGTCTGAATGTGAAGTAAATCTGACAGGCCTTTTAAATTGTAAAGCACTGAAAATTTTAAAGTATACTTTACCCGTAAAAGTGACTGGGACTCCTCCTTGGCACCTTTGCCCTCTGCTGAGCTGGAGTATTGCTGCTTCTCTCCTCCACTGGATGGTGTCCCCGGCAAGAAATTTTTCGTTTCAGAGCCGAGGCTGAAGATCAGTCCGGATGTTTCTCTAAGCACCGCTGCCCCCTTCTGCTGCTCTTTCCCCCCAATGGTTATGGCACTGAGCAGCCCCAGTGTGCCCTGTCCAAACGGTGCTGGGCTACCCCTCAGAATTTCTCCGCTGCGCTCTTTAGGCACCCAGATGGCACTGCCAGGCATGGCCTCCACCCAGCCCTTCTCGATCTTCTTCTCTTCATCCTGAGCCTCACTTTTCATGCTCTCTGTAGCAGACACTGGCTCGGCACGGCTGGCCTCTGGGGGTGCTAGACTGTACAGCTTCAGATCTCCTTTACTCTCCTCTTTGATGCGAAGGGTGGAGGGGGCAGAGCAACCGTTGCTAGGGTGGACTGTATCCTGGCAGTGGGCAGAGTTGAAGTGGTCCAGGAGCGATGTTGTGTCCGGAGCGGTGAAACTGCAGTGCCGACATCGGCAGCAGCCGTGGACCCTCCTGCACAGAACAGAGCAAAAAGAGCTTCTTCACAAATCTTCATATAAATCAAGCCCAACCCTCATTTTGTGCATTCACAAGAGTCGAAGGGGTGTGGCATATTGGCTTAAAAGCGTTAATTTTCCAACCTGTTTATTCCATTTTGGGGTCTACTGGGTCTATTTCAAGCGCACATTGGGCGAAAGGTGGGGATACACCATGGACAGGTCCCCAGTCCTTCACAGGGCAACATTCACTCACACATTCACACCTAAGGGGAATTTAGATTATTCAATTAACCTAACCGCAAGGGGAGAACATGCAAACTCCTTTCAGGAAGGTCACTGATGAGCCTCAAACCGACAACCTTCTAATTGGAAGGCCACAGCGCCACCGTGCCGCCCCGTCATTTGTGAAATTCATTTTCACTTAATTGCGTTTATGTTTCAAAATGTAAACGTAGAGCGACTCATTTGCTGATGGCTTTTTAATGTTGTACTGGTTCACAGGCATATTTATCAGCCCTTCCTCCAAGCCCTCGGGTTTCAAGGGACGAGGGGGAGGTGTTGGGGGGAGCAATAATGACACTGCAACGGAAGACTATTAAAGTAATTCGCAGCTGATCAAAACTCTACTTTTTATATCAAACCGTGCTAGAGGTCGTATGTTTTGACAAAGTTCAGGGGTTCGGAATATAAAACATTTTCACAAAGCTTCAGGATTCAAGTTTTCTCAGAAACCTTTTTTCTCTAAAGTTTCATATATTTAGGAAACCTAAATTACCTGAGAAAAGGAGCACGTTCGAAAATCTATGGAGCCCCTAAAGGTCTATGATAGAAGGCGGGAAAAAAAAAAATCAAGATAGAAAAAAATAAGGGTGTAATAAAAAAAAATGTTTAGGATTTTTTTGCTTTCAATCGCAAAACGTATTTGCGCTCTCCCGCAAAAACTTCTGGTGTTCTCTTGCAAAGATATCGGAAGTGATCTCAAGTGATGCTGCCGCGCTAAAATCTAGAGAACCTGTGCATGCACGCTGTCCTTCACTGGTTCCTCAACTTCATTTCTATAGGTCCTGTGCCATGGCATAGTGGCTAGCACGTAGGACATGTATGTGCCGGTGTGCAGGACCAACACAGGTTCGAGTCCTGAGCTAGTCGTCGTTCCCACCCGACCTCTTTCTCTCTCCGCCTCACTTCCTGTCACTCTCTACGGTCCTCTCGTTTATAAAAATCAATAAATGCTGGAAAAAAAACTATTTCTAAAGTACAGTGCATGTGCAAAAGATTATATTGTATTGTCCAGTTTCTACAAAAAAGTGAAATATTTTTTTATGCACCATGATTTCTTATCTCCTCTTCCATTGTGGCCCTTTAGGGGGTAGATGTATTTTTACAAAATTCAGAATAAGGTTCAGAATGACATTTCGACTAATCTTTGTATTTTATGAATGTATTATAATGTCTGTGAAACCCATGTAAATACGAAAATCAATGAATACAATTCTAAATAAATAATATAAAGCTAGCTTAACAATTTTCTTTTCTTAATAGATGTTAATCATACAGAAAAAACTAGTCATCAGCTACATCAATTATAAATTTCAAACAGCATCAGATTGTAAAGGGATTAGTTTATGATTCTTTTTGATGACACAAAATAAGTCAATGATAAAATAATTTAAAAAAATAAGAGTACAAGAAGAGGAAATGAGTCGCCACAATCTCTTAATGTCATTCATGAACCTAAAGAAGGATTTTGCTGTTTGCAATTTGTATTAAAAAGCAATAATAGCTTGCCTCGTACACTACAATTTCAGTTAAACACCCATCACGATTTATAAATGAAATCTCTCTGCGTTTTTGCCGTTATTTCACAAAGCATCAAAAGAGCTTCGATTAATGGAAAAATAAATGAGAAGCTGCATGAAAATCAATGCCACTTGCGGTGGAGAGGGGTGGTAATTTGTGCTTATGATAGGAAGCCCTTTGACTACACACCAGCTCACAAACACACAGTCAATCCCAGCACTTTAGACACTGAGCAGAGGGAAATCATCCGTTAACATCCCTCCGCTGATGGGAAAATGAACACAGAGCAATCAGCTCAACATTAGAATCAATGACGGGAAAACTGCCGGAATCTGAACCAATACACGGTGCTTGCTCAAATTTAACATTTATTGTGACAAATAATAAACATAAATTTATATTATTACATTTTCTTCATACAAATCTGAATGGATTCAAATGATTGATTGCATTTCCAGTTACATTTTTAGAAAATTCCTTGCGTCACGTGTCATTTTTTAGCATCTAAACTACAAGGTAATAATTTCGACCAAGATTTGTGGAAATTATTGAATGGGAAAAATAAATGTAATAATAAAATACAAAAGCAAATGTAAATCGAGTCAATATTTATCTAAAATACCAGTACCAGAGTCAATATGTATCTAAATATTTAAAGCGTTCTTTAAAGCGTTACAAATTTGAACAGGAAAATGCAATTACAGAAAATTCTCACTAGTCACCCTTTGCACCTGACAGGTCCCTCATTCGGAACAGGGGGCCCGCGTGATCGATTAGGTCTCTGGATGTGCACTGAACGAGGTGTGTATGTGTTCGTGTGTGTGTGTGTGTGTGCACGTGCAGAGTGATGGAGTCTGCATCAGCTCACACTTGAGGTAGGTGGGATGTTGTTTAAAGACCGGAGGGCAGGATTCAGCTCATAAATCTGTACCAGATCAGCCAAACAACAGAGACGAACACACACTAGAAATATTATCTATCAGTGATTCCTCAGACGGCTCCATTCTTCACACACAGGGGAAAGTCGGTGAGCGTTCCACTCGATGAAACCAAAGAGCCCAGAAACACTAAAGAATCTGACGTTGCATCCATAAAGGAGCCTACTTTACCAATAGCAAAGCGGACCACATCAACAGACAAGTGTGATTTAAAAACACCGTATCTGATGAACAGAAAATATGTTAGGGATGCGACAACTAATGAACTTGATCAATAATGATCGCCTATGACAACAAATCTCATTATCCAATCTCATAATAGTCGTCATATTGCGCTACTTTGAGATTGACCTTGGTGTTTCAGTTTTTATGACCGTTTTGAAATGAGATCAGACACACTTTGTGTAAGAAAGTCCTCAGAACAGGAATTTGAGACAAATAGAGATGCTCAGTCCTGCAAGTCCATCACACACACACTCAGAAATTTCGAACCAGTGACCTTCTCATTGAAAGTCCACTGTCCCACCCTCTAATAGTCATAAAGAGGTCAAAAGGAATTCTTTTAAAAAGAATCTGTAATAAAATATAGCAGTGTAAGAACCCTTCAAACACACGGACAATAGTTCATGTAAATTTATTTCCCCAAAAACATTTTCTAAGAGTAGAAAAATGTAAAATCCAGATAAAACGTAAAACGTTCGACAAATAATAATCCCTAATAAATTAAAATGATAAAGTTCCCTAATAAAGTAATGTTTTTTTGTATCTGGAGGTTGGTAAAAGTAAATAATTGTACTCAATGATGTAACAATCTCAAGTAATTCCTCCATGCCATGTGTCAGACTCAGACTCTAGATATATCGAGCTGAAGAAAGATACAGTACAAGTAAAAATGTACAACTAAAATTAATTTAAACAATGAAAAAATATAAATTTTTCTATATGTCAGCTGTGGTTTCGGCTGATTTTATACATGAAATGGAGGCAAAGAACCAGGTCAATAAAATTATGCAATACATGTTTTATATTAACAAATTCAGGTATGTGCAAGATTGATTTAGATATTTAAAAGCACAGCCACTGAGATTGCATTGGCAGTAAAAATAAAATGATAAAATATTGTATTATTATAAGAAAAAATTTAAGTGCATAATCTGCATTTTGCATTAAATTAAATATAAAAGGTATTTTGGTTCTAAACAAGGTAAAAAAAATCAGTTAAGTATCAGCTAATTGTGATTAAAACCTTTGCTGAAACAGATTTTATTGATGATATTCAATAAAAGATGGGTTCTCCAAAGATGTCGTCTCTCTCTCTCTCTCTCTCTCTCTCTCTCTCTCTCAGAACACAAGCGTGTTCTTGTTCAGAGAAGAACATACTCTACCTCCCAGTCCACCTGAAACAACCAGTCCAGGGCAGCCGGATCACAACGAACGCCACTCAAAACTCACACAAACACACACATCCTAACACACCCACCTTTAGGAAGTCAGCATTCCTCACGCAAGCAAATCCAAACAAATGAAGCCCTTTAGAGAGAGTGGTTGGCTCACAGGTGGATTTGAGCATTTTTGCATTAGGAAAAAGTCATTCTGATTACAATCACGAAAGAATAATCACATACACTTGGTAAAGAGTGAAATGAAAAACGTAACTTCAGTTAATCTTTACGTCGACAGCACAATCTCTCAGAAAGATTTCTTGCCGGGGGTATGATAAAGTAATCTATAATGTCAAACACATGAGCCATTGAGGTGGTTTGGTATATTTACACAACGCTTCTATTCGATTTAGCAAAGTGCTTTTCTGTTCTCTTTCTACTGAAGTGGACACATGGACTCGAGTGTTGCTGTAAACTCCTTTTTATCAATAAACTCAAAGCAGCACTTGTAGACATGCCTGTAAAGTCTGGCAGAAAGTGCAGCGTAATTGAGATCCGATGTGAAGGTAAAGTAAAGCCGTTCGTGTCTGACCCAAACACACCACACAGCTGCTGAAAGAACAAACTTCAACATGTACAGCTGGCCCCCCCCAAAAAACACTGCTTGTGCAATTTCATTAATTTAATATTTTTTCAAATTTGTGTCTTCTGTGGTTCAAACTAAATAATTTGTTCGAACTACTTACTTTTCTATCTTTGACAAATTGCTCATAAAACTCTTTGTGTGTGTGTGAAAAATATGATTCTTTGTGAAAATGCAATGAATCATTTATGGGGATTGCGAACACATGAAATTGCCAGTTCCATTTACAGATTATACTGGGTTGCTTGCAGGTCGTAATCATCATAGGACCACCTATAGATGTAAGCAAATGAGAATAAATCCCATAAAAAATAAGTTAATCGACTTCAACAGCCCTTTAGTCAACTCTACAAGAGTGTGGCTTCTGTTTTCCCTTTATATTTGAGGGTGAAAACACTCAAATAAATTACTATGGTTTAAAACAATTTTGTGCATTTTCATAATTTTCAGGGATACAGAATTTTTTTTGTAATTAGAAAAAACAACTGCCACTTTATTAGTAGTGGCATAACTTCATATAGATGGTTTCTGTGTAGTTCTGACTTTAATTTCCAAATATATGTATAGTCTATTAGATCAATTTGCTGCACCGATATTTTAAATCGCCATATGGTGCGACATGAAAACGCCACTTTATATTTTCATATAGAGTGAAAATCGAGTTACCATTCTCGTGGGACAATTTGGTACATTTTTCATAAATCATCGCAAAGTAGGGCATAGCTCCTCAAATCCTTCACAAAATTTTCAAAAAAATTCTCTTAAACTTTATGACAATGGTAATAAAAAAAAAATCGTAAATCTCATTTTTGTGTTCTATTGATAATAACACCAACAAAGTGCGTTTTGTCAAATGTGAACGCCATATGACATTTTTTATGTTTGGATCAAAAACTGAAGTACAAATCTTAATATACGCACAACACCATTGGTGGCTTTTTAATATAGCTTTTCAGAGGAATGGCATTTAAGTACATTTTTGTGAAAAATATTGTCAGATTTGTGTCGTCAATGAACCATATCTATTAAAATATGAGATAAAAGGGTCGTATTGATGTTTCACTGTTGAAACATTTTCATTTGTTGATGTTGTAAATGTGAAACTAGGTTTTAGCAGACGTGGTTCTATTCATTTTTTTTTTTAATCCAAAAACACCCCACGGTGGTTATTTTGGCTAACCTCGAAAATAGTTTCCAACAAAAAATGGTCAAAAGAAAGTTTTCATAAAATATTTGTAGAAATGCCAGTAATTGGATTACTCAGCCTCCCTGTCAATCATTCATCAAAGGAACGGATAAAATACCTAATCTGCCACCTATATTCATTCAAGTTCATATAAATAGTATTCAGACCTCCTGTTTCAGGATAAGACTTCCTGTTTCAATTTTGATTGGATGCACTGGTAAGGATCGTCCTTAGCATGTTTGCTTACGTGGATTTACTTTACAAACCAAAGGTGTCAACATTTATTTTACTAAAAGATAGAAATAGACTGGGGCAAAATTCTACAAGAGCCCTACTCAGTAAGAAAGCAATGTTACCTGTAGTGTCGGAAGATCTCCTCCTCTACATCAGTACAGAAATGGCACTTAGTGCAGGTGTACTCCCTTCTTGGCCCCATGGCTCCATCCCCTGAACCCTCCTCCTCAGGTTTGACTTCCGTCTGAGATGTGTGAGTGCTGTCGTAGTGCAAGAGAAGCAAGTCAATATCGCTTGAGGTGAACGGGCACTGGTCACACAGATGGGTAACCGAGGCCCGGGGAGCCGGTGAGGATGGTGTAGTGTTCCCTCCAGATGTTAACTGCAGTAGAAGCAGAGCGCAGTGAGAACACGAGCTCTTTCTGCAAGCGAATGGATACGAGATCTCCCCGAGATGCTTGTCAGGAGTGCAGAGCCCACGGGGGCAGAAGGGACAGTGTTTGATGGTGCACTTGTGGATACTATGAGCTCGTTGGTAGTGATGGAGAAGCGGACCCACCACGATGACATCAGCACCATGCGTCATTGAATAACGAAAGTCGCAGAATTGACAATTGTAACTAGTTACCACTGTTTCTGCTTCAGCGGTCATCCCGCTTTTCTCCTTTTTTCTCAAAAGAGAGTCCTTATCTCTTGTATTTCTCTCTGTATTGATTGGGCTTCCCTCCCTTATGTAGTGTTTGGCCTCATAGTGCTCCAAAAGTCTAGAGGTGTCGGAGGCTTCGCAACTAAAGCTGCAATGTTTGCACCAATAATACGCTCTAGGGGGGTCGCAAACAGTGCCACCATGAGAGTCTGGTGCTTGGAGTGGTACAGAGTACCCAGCGACAGATTCATCCTCTGCCCTCACTGCTTCACGGTCAGCCCATTTCCCTTGATCATCGGCACCAATGTATGGTGCACTGCTGCCCCTCTCAGTGGAGGACTTCTCCTCTTGACTAGAGTTGGATGGAGGTGGGCTCTTCATCTTGTTGGGGTGAGTGGCCAGGAAATGTTGTTCGAGGTCCACTGATGAGCTGCCCATGTAGGTGAAGTTACAGAACTTGCAGCGGAAGTATTTGGTGTTGCCTTGACAATCCTGGGTCTTTCTCCCGATTCCGATGAAGGTGCTTGCAAGAGTTACCTAAGAGAAGGGAAGTGAAATAGAATGTGAAACAGAAATAAAGGATAGTTCAATACTGATGCTTTGGAATGACCATTAGTGCCAATTTCCTTTAGAAACAGTACCCCTCAGCTTGGTATGGCTTGAATGTGGCTTTATTTAAACGTCTCTCAATATAATTCTAGTCCCGATTGGTTGTCAGAATTTGACAAATGCAGAAATTTTCTTCGTTGGTAATTAGCCTATGAAAGCACAAAATAAACACCAATAGTCCGCATGGGTTCTATGTTAAGCTACACATCTTTTTTACCAACATAGCAACTGAAACTGGGTGTACTGTGTTGAAACTTGAGTACATTGGTGTCTAAAAAAAAACTTTTACAAAGCAAACCGTGTCATTTCAAAAAAGATCAGTGGAACAGCTACAATAGATTCGGAAGATGCTACAATAGACTTTTGTGGGCACACAAAATCCGAAGGCACACACCAAACTGGACAAAGTCTAGATTACATTATCTCTTTAGAATATAACAGCTGTAAATATTCTCAGTACAGGAAAATAAATCAATAAATTATCAATAGTGTAGAAATCTGATTGGCTGATTCTGAAAGGTGATGTTTAGTACTGTAAAACAACCAATCCAGCAACACTCCACTTTTGGACAAGTGCTCATTCATTTTATACCTAGAGATAATTAGAAATTCTCAAATCTTGTGATAGCACTTTTAGCATAGCTTAGCATACATCATTGAATCTTATGAGACCATTAGCATTCATTCATTCATGCTTTCACTTTCTTTACCTGTTGGTGCTTTTTGGGAAAACTGTCACCAGTTCACAACTGGGCAACTGACACATTAAGACATTAATTATTTTTTTGTGCAAAATCAGCAGGATTCCTTTTGAATACAATAACTGTTTTATACGTATAATCACAACATAACTTCAAAGGAGCAATATATCAAACAGATTCTAAATAACTTAAACATGTGTGTGTGAACTTCTAATTTCAAACCGAAGTGATTCAGCTAAGCTAGGCTTAAAGTGTAAGTGTCAGATGGTTTAGCATTTAGAATTTAACCTATTTTTTTTTTTTGTAGTTTAACCTACAACATTTTAAATTGCATTATTAGTTGCGAAAGTGTTTTTTTTTTACCATAATAAGAAATGACCACTGTGTCTTAAGATATTTGGGCCGTGTGCAAGCATATGGAACGTTTCTGCAGCGGGCTCTAAGCGTGTATGAGTGGGAGGTCTTGAGTTTCACACACTCGCTGTGGGGAATTCAACGTCACGCTCCAGACAAAACAGAGCAGGAATGTCCCAATGCAGACGGAGCTTCCCCCGGAGCAGCCCTCGAGCTGTGTGTTCACGCAATGATTCAATAAACACACACTGCTCAGTGAAGTGTGTGTCTGATGGTAATTCTACACAAGCATATTACACACAAAGTGGACTTGTCTGAAGACTCCGCATCTGCTGCTCAAGAAAAGCATTCAATGGCAGAAAAGATTTTTTTAAACCCATACAGTAAAATCCTAAGAGTTAAATTAACTCTACTCAGAGTGTATTTGGTCCCATTCTATATAGAATTAAACCAACTCTGAAGGAGTTATTTAAATAAGTCTATTTAAACTAAACAGTGTATTTTTGTCTTTTTTTACTCTTTCTGGAGTGGACTTGGTCCCTCTTTGAATAGTTAATATTTAGTTTGCATTTTCCATGCAGATTTGGAAAAACATGATGAAAATAGATTATTAAATTACTCTTTCTCAGAGTCGGTTTAACTCTCTATAGAGTGGGACCAAATATACTCCGAGTAGAGTTAATTTAACTCTTAGGATTTTACTGTGCATCACAACTGAAAGCTTTATCATTTTTATTTGGGGTGACAAAAATAAAATTGATAGTGTTTCTTTAAAAAAAAAATATTGTTAAATCTTATCGATTTATATCTATGCAAACAGCACCAGCCTGAATTCTGTTACAGTTAAAATTAAGCCAAGATTAAAACGTAATAACATTAATAACCAGCAGGATGTTTTTAACCTGTTACTTTCTGAGATTTAGTGGAAGGTATCTCTTGAATCAAACATTGAAGATCAATGTGATGGTTCAAAGAATTTATGCTTATTTTATAGGAACAACTAAAACCTGCAAGCAATTAACATTTAAACCTGTGAAAAACATTCACATATACTTCTTTCCAAAACCAAAAATAAATTACTTTAAATTTGCCTTAGATGTTAACCATAATTCAGATATTCAATAGAAACATATTTAAAGCGGTTTGTATTATTCATATTATATTAAAGAAGCATAAATATGCAACACTATGTAGTTGGCAAGGTTGTTTAGTTCATTAATAATCATTTTCTTCAGAAATTTAGGAAGATTAGTTGCGCAAAACAATGACAAAGTAATGAAACGACCCTGATTTTCAAGGAAGTGAGTGAAAATGAAGGTTTTCCTGTGACTGAAAATAAAACAAGACGCGAAGTTTAGTTTTATTTTTACCGTGACTAACAGAGTAGTTGAATAAACTTAATTGACAAAATAAGTTAATAATAGATTAAGATAATAATAATAATAATACTTAATTACATAATTGACGATCGGTTCCGAATCCTTGTAGATCCTCCTGAAATTTGTTATAAAAATGTCACTTATGGTATCAATTCAAAAAAAGATTCTCGTAGTGTGAATTAGAACAAACACTAGCGCACAGGACACATATGCGCGGTTGTGCAGGGATGGAAGCAGATTCGAGACTCCATTCCCATCCCACCTCGTTCTCTCTCCACCTCACCTCCTGTCTAACTAACCAATTTTGACTGAAAATATACAAAAAATACTAATAAGTGTTGCTTTGTTGCTGATGATGAATAGATTATAGTTTAAGGATTTAGCCAATGCTGAAATACAAGTTCATAACCATTTATTTGCATTCACACAAATAATCCAATAAACATAAATAATGGTTGAAAAGGCATTGGGAAATTTGAACGAAAGCCAACTGCAAAAGCATGTGAAGAGTTTGTTTCAAAGAGATTAAAACAAATTATTTGCGAAGTCAATTGTTTAAGTTGATTTGAAGATGCGCAACCTATTTGTCAGAGAACCTGCTGTGGAATGGGAGATGTGTGTTAGACTCAGAGCCAAGGTCATAGTTTACATCTATTCAGTTAAAAAGCTAGGATTTATTAAAATGTCAAAATAATTGTTTTTGTTGTTGTTTTCAAAATTAACATGAGAGTATGACATCAAAAAATGTGCATCTCAGGTGAATCTGTGAGCCATCACTGCCAACAAGAGTGAAACTGAATGCGTGGTTTCTGACTGTGGCCCATTAATGGACTGGTATTCTGCCAAGGTTATCCAGATGCTTTTCACCAAATGCCACAAACAGACCAAATCAGCTTTGACTTTGACTGACGAGTAGGTTACAAGACGACTAAACAATAGAAAGAACAATCAGTGTAGTAAATGGGTGCGACTGGTCCCACCTACTAAGCTCGAATCATCTCACAGAATCCCGCGGCTTGAGTTGCTTGCATGGCATTAATGAAGTGAAGAGAGAAGTCGGGCAGAAAGATGAGCAGATAAATGACTCTGACATCTGTTCATTAGCCCTGCTTTAAAAGAAATCCACTCCTCTGTTTTCACTGGCTCCGTCTGCAGCTTCCCCACGCTCTCTTTCCTCACATTTTTTTTTTCAGTGGGAAAATGAGAAATCACAGTCGTCGATATTACTGCACGGAAAATTCCACTAGGAACAAACTATGAATAGGCTCATTATTCTACCAAGTCTTTTTCCACTCGATTTATTCACTGTTTCGACAGTTTGCAGACAGGTTGATGTTGAATTGAAAAAGATTGTGAGCGTTGGTTTTAGTCGAAAAACATCAGGTTCTGTTCATAATAGTGCATTTCAACATGATCCAGGGAGGTTAGAACTGTTATAAACCGGCCAAAACTCACAAAACAAAGCCAGACGCAGCGTGCCAACCTGATCCAGACTAATCTGCTTCACATTTTTGTGCTTGCTTCAAAAAAAAAAAAAAAAAAACTGACAAATGATGCTTTCATTTCAATTTTGGCCTGATTGCTTATTCATGGACATTTTTAAAACACAAGCATGAACAAACATTTCTAAATTAATTCAGGCGCTGTTCATCAGCGTGCGCATGACTCTGCATGAATCAAACCATTTGCAGACTGGTTTTACTTGTGTGACATAAATATTGAGTTTGACAGCAGAATGTGCATGCATCATTTTAAACTGCATGACCCATGTGTCTGCTTCTAAACTGGAGCTGCCTTCTCCCTAGCTTTGCAGATCCCTTGAAAGTTAGCATCTGAAGTGAAATAGACTCTCTGGAGTCATTGGGGGTTTCCCCCCCCCATTCAGTAAAAAAAAAAACTGATAAAGAACAGACGTGATATTATGTTTCAGCCCGATTCAAAATCTTTGAGCATTGATTTGAACAAGAGACTTAAAACTTCTTTTTAACCCCACTCCTAAAACAAGAGAGCTTCTCAAACCCTTCTCTAAAATTCTGTGGTTTAATCCAGGAAAACAAAAGCTAATTGGTTCATCACTTGTACTGTAAAGCGCATAAGATTTAGGCAGATGTGAAAAAAAACTTTAAACAAAGAATGTTTTAAGAAACATAAATAATGATTTTGCATATTTACAATATGAAAGTTGAGCGAAATTAAGAAAAATCTAAATAAATCAACATTTGACAACCACCATCAATTCGTACAGGTACACTTAACACTTTAATTTATGAAAGCATTTTTTGTTTACATCATATTTTCACACCTGCCACAGTTAACCACTGTCTTGATGCATCATGACATCTTTAGTGATTACCTGCACATCGTAGGTGCCATTCAGAACTGAAATCCGTGGCACTCCTGATTCCGGCCCACCACCAGTTTGCCCCGTCTGCCCAGTCTGCCCTGGGGTCCTCACTGCCTCTTTGGCCTGCGCCTGACCAGCAAGCGGCATCACGTTGTGCATGGCCAGGATCTTGTTATCCAGCTCTGCATCCTGCCTTGTCCGGTTGTGTAGCCCCAAGTGGTACTTCCGGAAATGTTTGATCAGATCTGTTGGGTCATTTCCATAGTAACCATACCCACAAATGTTGCATTTAAAGTCCTGCAGTTTGGGAGAGGATGCTCCGGTCTCAGCTCCTGGAGTGTCATCCGCTCCTCCAATGGGTTTTCGTGGATAATGGTTGACCAGATGAACTTCCAAAGCCGTACCTTGAGGGCTTTCAGATCCTTCCAGCTCCGTTGTGGCATCCTGCTCTTCTCCATTACTACCACAGCCAATCACAACGCTTGATCGGCCTGAGGATTTGACACCATTCTGGTCATCCTCTTCTTCAGAGTTCGTGAGGGATGCCAGAGCCTCAGTGTCAGAGGAGGTTGCCAGGTTGTGGCTTGAGTGAATCGAGTCAGGCCTGTCGGTTTTGAGAGTGCCAGGAGACACTGGGTCCTCCTGGTCTTCTCGGTCTGGCTCTGAGGCTTCAGGCACAATCGCTTCACTTCCGTCGTCCTCACCGCCAAAGCTTCTCAAAGGGGGGTTCTTTTTCCGCACCATATCTGGAAGCCAATAAACGAGAACATCAGAGCCATGGTATATTTAATACTGACTACAACAATGTTTTATCTAGACAAAAGAAAATAACTAATAATCCTGTCGACAAACCGGGACAATAATATTCCTAAAAGACACACCATCAAATTATTATGACCTTCTGGTTCCCCCAGCTCTGCAAAGTCTTTGAAACAATATCCAGAAATTACTTTTCTTATGTCATTAAACACTGATTATTCAGTTGATCCTTGTGCACTCACATGAAAGAATATATCAGCATGAAAGAAGGGTGAGCGCAAAGCTTCTTCACCTCTAGAAAAAAAATGAATTGAAGGATGTTACAGTGTTTAAATCTATTCCAGCAAAAGTTCAGATTGCTGTAATTTTGTAAGAAAAGTCTATCCAAGCTATAAAAGTATCATTTTTTGTAGGTTTCCTCCATAAAATTGGTTTTTAAAATGATTTACATATAAAGTTAATCAAAACACAATTTTTCTACTTTATTCACCGTTTTCAAAACTAAAAACCAATATATATTGCAGTAAATGAACCTGATCTTTCTAATATGAAAGCCCTCTTACTATGTGATTACTCCAAAACTATTCAATCGCTTGACAGAGGAATCTTTGATTTATTTTTCTCTTTTGAGGAAAGTTATGGCAACCTCTGACTTCTTCAAAATCATTTATATTCATTAGGAAAATCATATTGAGTTGAAAAACAAATGTATAGCAAAAAATAATTTGTTTGTAGACACCTTTATTTCATTAACTGAAATCAGTTAATTGTTAATGAGAACATTTTTTTTCTTTAGGTGACTTTCAGAACACCTAATGACACCATAAAGCAATAAAAGAAAATTGCAATTTTCTTCCACTGGCAGCTCTCCGAGGCAGTGCCAGAATTCTCGACCAATTGTCAGCATTTGTGTGTCTTTTCTCAATATTTTAATGAATGCTATATGTGCATTTACCAAACTGATGTAGTTCATGGTGTGTCACAAAAACCAAGGATGATGGGCAGGGAGAGATGTACACCGCATTTAGAATGTGTTTCATAGCAAATAATTTCCATCAGAACCAAATGAAGTCGTTTTTTAAATCCTAGTGAGTGAATTCCACTATTAACTAGACTTTAGTTTGGCAGAAAACACAGTAGACTGACTTTCAATGAGATGGCAAGTTGGCTAAACATCATCTTGGATCTGTGAGTCTGTGCATGACTGCCAGTTTCAATTTAGCGCAATTATATTTTCTCACGATTTTACAAAATAAGGGCCTGTCTTATTTCGACTGAGCATCAAGAGCAATTTCCGCATTTAGTCTGTGATGCAAATGGATTTTAAATCAAGCAATTCATGCTTTGCAGAAGGGCCACACCTAAAACAGAGCTAAGTTAATAAAAGCCAGAAGAAAATTGAATCAGGAACAGAACCCCACCCCCTCTCAAGCTTGAGGAAAACACATCATCACAATCATGTCTGTTTATAATTTGTATTTGTAAGAAAATCTGACTGACAGTCGCAAAGACGTGGCTGATGTCTTGTTTGATCGCCGTCAAACCTTCAAATCTGTAGAAGTATTGTAATGTATCGAGGCACATCATGCTGATGAAAACGAAGCTATAACTGTCGATCTACAAATATCCACTCTAATTTCACTTCATTGCATGGTTTTGTTCCGCGAAGCAACAAGGCATGTCAACATAATAATTTAGAAATTAACTACATTTAACAAACTACTGGCACTTGCAAATATTTAATACTTACAATGTGAATACATAATAATGATTAATCAAAGAGAAAATCTGAGAGGCTGAATACTTTCAACAAAATAGTTCAATTATTAACATTTTTGACCCCAAATTATTAAAAAAATAGATAAATAAAATGTAGACTATTCATCTTACTTCGAAACTAACTAGTACGATTGTTTGCTATGTGTATATGCTCAGGGTCCGATAAATGACACATGCATATGGTTCACAAATGTAAGTATGCTCATCCCTCTGTTTGGAGGGTGTTGTGAGAGGCTGACTACGAGCCCAGTTCCTTCTCTTGATGTTTCATCATAACAATAATTAATCGCTCTGCTTCCATGCTAGATCTCACAAGTGTGCTTTCCATGGACCCTCCTCTTGCTCCACAGACAGTAATGTGATTTATTCCTAATGTTACAAACGAGATTAAACTCCCCCTGGAAGACAAATCAGGGTCCTTCCAGTCCGAACTGCCGCGATGACATCATAAAGAATGGGAGGAATAAAAAATAAAAATCAGACAAAGTGGATTGAGGGGGAGGACGATTGGGATGGCTCGGTCCTAGACGTGGTCACACACAATACGTTTGATGGATCTGAATCGTGGATAATCTCCTGTTTAGCAGCATGCTATGATGGAAAGCAGGGTCCGTTTATGCAAAACTGATTTTTTTCTAGTCATTTCTCACTTGTGGCCTTGGAAAAATGCAAACTCCATAGTATAGAGAAAGAACATACAAAAATGAATAATCAAAGTCTTCCATGCTGAATTAATTAATTAATTGGAAGTGAATAAAATGAGCTCTTTGGAAAATGTAAGTGAATTCTTGTTTTTTGCTCAGATCAACTCCAGGCAAAATGAAAGCTCTGTGCTGAATTATGAGGGCTGGTTTGGGTAGTGTACTTTTAATAAAGAGATGCTCTTGGTGGAGAGCTCTGTGGGGTCCTTCAGATGCCTCTGTGTGTGTGTGTTTGTGTGCAAATCTCCAGTTTCATGTGAGCCTCCTGCAATGGCGATGAAGAGAGGATTAGATCTGAACTCTCGATGAAAGATTGAGGGATTTTAAGAAAATGGCTACAGGCAGGCTGGCCAAATTCTCAGGGACAGTGCTTTCGGAAATGAAACTTCTGGAGATGTTTGTAGTCTTACAGATTATCAGCTTACTTTTTCTGAGATGTCAAAACTGTAACAGTCATTGAATGTTGTAAGTACCACTATTTCATTGCATTTTATTTGGTAACACGATTTGTTAGGCCACAATTTCATGACATTTTACTACAAAAAAAACTATCAATACTACAGTTCCAATACGAAACGTTTTAAATGTGGCTCAAATGCAATTTTATTTGGTTTAAACATTATGGTAAACATTATGGATTATAGTAGTTTGGGTAAATTAACAAAATAAAAAAAAATAATAGTCTTAAAGAGGCTTTGCTTAGACGGATGATGGATAGATGGATGATGCCTTTCAAAGAGAAATACTAATGACAGTTAAAGTCATTGTTCACCTTAAAAAGGAACACTTTAATGTAGTAGGCAGGTGGATTAAAACAGTACACAAGTTTAGCATAAATAGACTTATGTGATTATTTTAATACAAAAAGATGAAGACTTACAATGAAGAGAGGATTAGATCTGAAGTCCCAATGAAAGTCTGGGGGATTGTAAGAAAATGGCTACAGGCTCGCTCACCAAATTCTCATGAATGTCTCTTTCGAAATGAAACTTCTGAAGTTATCTGTAATGTTACAGATTATCAGCTCATTTTTGTCTGAGATTCCAAAAATGTAATGGTCAATAGTACTTATAAATGATACCAATTAAAATGCAATGAAATAGACATCCCCATCATTTTTGGAAACAGTTGTTTGGCCACAATTTCATGACATTTTACTACGAAAAAACTAACAATCTGAAACGTTTTAATGTGGCTTAAATGCAATTTTATTTGGTTAAACTGCCCAATTATGATGGATTACGGTAGTTTGGGTAAATTGACAAAAAAGAACCAAAACAATGTCTATTTATTTGCATTTTTATATGTTTAAAAAACTGCCAATCTTGTTGTCTTACGGTAAGTAAAGTAACAAAAATAAGTAAATTGAAAAGTCTTAAAGACGTTTGGCTAATATGGATTTGTTTGAATTTATTGTAATTTTCATGTAGTTCATTTTCATGTAGCACATCACATAAAATGCGGTATAGCACAATCAGATTCATGTATGGCTTGAGTTATTTTAATAGAGAATGATGAAGAGTAACATGTAGATGTGACTAAAGAGGTCCGAACTTTTGGAGTATTTTAACCTCGCACTAAATATTTCATAGCCTCTATAAAAAAAAGAATAAATAAATCACAGCATAATGTTGCTAGTAAGAATGTTCTCCAGAGAGAGCGAACGCGAGATAATAGCGACTGCCTTAGGCAAGTTCAAATGAACGAGGTCAAGCACAGAAGGTAAAAAGAGAAAATCAGATATGACAAACAACCTAAAGAGACAATAAGCTTAGGTGTTTTCTCGCTTTAAAACAGCAAACAGAATTCAATGTTGAGTTTTTAAAAGTAAGAAATTCAATTAGGCAATGTAGTTCTGAAATAATCAATAGTACGCAACTTTTTGCCATGACACCCTGAATTGGAACACTGTGAGCTTTAAAAGTCCATTTGCAAACTGGTCTCACTGTCCGGCAAGCAAAACTAATCATGTTTCTTTGGATCATACACTAACGAAGAAGGTCATTACCATAGCAACAGTAATCTCCTTTCAGTGATCTCATCTTAAGCACCAGAGCAATGAACTCAGCATCAGATTCTGCATCGAAGAGCTGCATATCAAAAGAGAAAAGCAGAGCGGAGGCAGCCTCTCACAAGAGATTCAACCTTTAATACAAACAAGAAGTGAGGAGACGTCTTTAGAGACTGAAATAAATCAACAGGCCTGCCAGAACACAGGCCTTCCTTCAGAGCGCAAGTGTGTGTGAGGCATACTAATCTCCTCCCATCCACAGAGAGAGACAAGGAAGATCAACAAAAACCAACACAGTCACTGCAACACTCGAATCAGTCTGGAAAAGGTTTGGTGTTCAAACCTCGACTTCAAACGAAAAGAAAATGGGAGCAAACAGCTGCTTTCTGAATGCAATTCGGAGGCATTTAATTTGTGTGGGGTTTACTCTGGACAATGCATCAGAATATTGATCAGACGGTACTGGAATCCATTGGATCGGTGGTACTTATGAGCTCCATTTTGAACACGTCGAACGAACTCTCACCAGCTTGTATTGAGAGTGGCGGTTATCCACAGAGAGGGAAACTATGACATGAAACTATAAAAGGCATGGAGTGTTTCTTTAAGAATCGCAAGCACAACCTCCTTGTGCCCCATGTAGTATACTAAAATTCTCCTGTGGTTCAGATGCAAAAAAAAGAGTCTTTCCAACATTTTTCAAATCAAAAAATGGAAATGTCTCAATGTAAACAGCTTAAAAAGTCTGGCATTTATTGGTCAAGTGTCCATGAAAACAAAAAGACCAGCTTCAAAACATTCAATAGCGATTTATAAATTTCATAAAGTTATCAATACAGGGTCAGCCCAGAAAAAGACTGAAAATACTATAACCAAGATGATTCTTCTTCACACCTTCAGAAGCTCAGACAGAGAGAGAGAGGGAGTCAGAAAATGAAGAGTGCAGACAGAGGAGGGCTTGTCACATCCGAAATAAAGAGCTTTTCCCATAATTCTCTCTTCATCTTGTGAAAGGCTGACATGCTCAAAGAGACGGGCCCGTGACTAACTGACTCTGTGAGACTTTCTACCCCTGTTTATAGCGTTCCATGTCAACGGTACACAATACAAGGAACACAACCCTACTCATGAATATTCATGAGGTGCAGTCACTTCAAACAGCAAAACACCAGTAACTTTTGCCTTGGGCCATGTTGCCAGATTTTCTCTATTAATTAAGAGCTGCAGTCAAACATAAGTGCATTTAGATTTTCTATTAGCTTATCGCCTGATTTAATGTTTCCATGGCTAATCCTTTTCTGAAAAGAAATGTTTTTTTTCTTTTAAAAGAGACTTAGCGTTACATTACTTATTTAAAATGTTTAAATGAGACGAGAGCACTTTAAATTGATGAAAAATGTATCAGTTATAAAGATGTGCAATTATTTTCTACAGGTAAAATATGTTAAAAAAAAACTTATACAATTGTACAATTTAATAATAAATCAATATATGTTTCTATCAAAACATTTTCTTGCCTTTCTTTCATTTTGCTTTTGTACACTCAAATTTAACTGAGCCTCTTCATGTAAAAACATCTGTGTCTGTGCAGCTACCACTCGACCCTTCACAAGTGTCCCAGACTTAAGGATCCAATCAAACAGTACTCTTTTCAAATTAGCATGTGACCTTGCCGACATTTCAGCATGTTCTTGGTGAACACCACCTGATTGATCTGCAGGTTACAGAAGCTTCCGGTGAGAGTGTTTCCCAGAGAGAGAGAGAGAGAGAGAGAGAGAGAGAGAGAGAGAGAGAGGAGGGAGGACCAAGCCGAGGCCCCTTTGCTCTCAATCAAATACACACACACCCTGACCGGAGACAACACACACAAGTGCTTCCCTCCAGCTTCCTGTGATCACAGGCCCCAAGCTGCCACCGAGGGCCAGGGATCAGGCCAAACACACACTCACTCACGCACACACTCAGCACTGCAGATAACAGCCTTCCGCCAGAACCAGGGAGTGTGTGTGGACTGGTTCAGTCTCATTGTGAGGACTCGGATGTCCCCGTACACATTAAGCGAAACACCAAGTCATCACTCCTAAACCTCATTGCCCTGGTTATTGTGCAGTGTGTTTGTATCTTAAAAGATTAAAAGTCTTTTACTGAAGCAGTACACATCTAATAAAATATTAGAATTTTCATTTCACTCACTCACTTTTTTAACTGCATTGGCTTCCTGGTGAGAACCGTATTCCACTTAAGATTTAAACATTTGTTTCTAAATCTGTAAATGGTACTGCATCTTCACAAATGTTGGAAAAGACTGTTTACGTGCCCAGTCTCAGTGTTCTAAAGGTGCACGGCAAGCGCTGGGGAAATGCTTTTGTACAAAAAGACCCCATTTCTGCAATTCACTTCTGCTAAATGTTTAAATGTTTCTTATATTCACTGCCCTTGACAATAAAGTAGTTATGAAGTGCGGTTTTAGAAACAAACTTTGAATAATTGATTGATAACTATTTATCATTTTGCCCTTTCAGTTTGATAGTTTGATATCAAACTGAAAAAATTAAAAATTATATGAAAAAATAAACAAATAAACAATTGAATTACCGAAAAAATTGATCAGGATAAATAAAATAAAGAAATACTAAATGAGAGAATAAACCTCTAACTTTAAAAATAAATTAATAATATATTAATAAACTTAAAAAAAATAAATAAGCATAATAAATAAAAAATTTATAAACTAAAGTAAATAATTAAGCTTGGGATGCAAGAGTAAAAACAATTGAATCTGTCAATTAAAATGGCTGATTTTAGAAATGAATTAATTAAATATGAACATAGATACTGTTAAGACAAAAAGGTTTGAGACCTGGAAACAACAATTAAACAATTTCTCAATTTGTTGTGGTCAGAAAAAAATATTTTGTTTGGGATGTGGAAAAAAAATGTAACCATGGAGGTCTGAAACAGTTCCGTGATAACAACTAAATCACAAATTCCTAAATTTACGTCCTGTTGATTTAATGCTGGAATTTGTGAACTGAATGTTTGCCTGTGCACCTTTGACCTCAACTCGCTGTTCACATGAAGGAGGATTCAGAGGTCAAAGTTCAACACGGAACAATTGAGCAAAATGCACAATTTGATTAAATAAGCTCCCTACAAAATTATAATTTTGAAGCCTACAAAATTATTTAATTGGAACTCAAAGAGAGTTTAAATATAAACCACAAGATTAAAAAGACGTTTAAAGATTAAAAAATGTTTCATTTGATGGTTTCTCTGATGGTAACATTACGTCGTCACAGAGGCCACAGAAACATCACCTTTTAGAAAAAAGTAAAGACTAGTTATTTGCAATTTGTGACCTTGTATCCAGGAGCATCAGAGTATTCAAGAATGAAATCTGAAATACATAGATGTGAGGTTTAAAGGCTCAATTTACTTTTTTTTTTCAATAGTGCATTCCATGATTAAAAGTTGAGTATTTAAGGTTAAATAAGAAGAGCACATCTGAAGTCTGCATATCAACAGGCATATATTCAATGATGGAAATATCGTAAAACAGAAAACCCAAACATTGTTTCATGGTACTGCTCTTATCTCTGCACAGGATAATCAAAGCAAGACCAAAAGAATGATAAATTGGCATAAATAAAGAAACTGTTTCAGTTTCATTGTCCAACATATGTGACAGAGAGAGAGAGAGAGAGAGAGAGAGAGAGAGAGAGACAGAAGGAGGGAGAATGTGGGTGAAAGGAAGAGGAGACAGCTGGGAAGAAAGACCTCCCAGAGCTGAAAGGAGGTGAGCAATGGTTGCTGTTTGAAGAGTAGAAACTGCCGGTTAAGACCTGTTTTACTTCCGTGATACGACTGTTCCAAGCGAATCACAATTACACTGGGGGAAAAGAAGTTTGTAATAGACTCTGAAATGATTGGCTGTTGCTTTATTAATAGAAAAGGTGCACGTTTGATGCACGTCCCTTAAAGAACTACTGGAATATCATATTTTTAAAAAATCAACACTTCTTTGCAGAAGAGTAAAACACCATGAACAGCTTTCTAGCATTTTTTTCTGCACGTCGCTTGATCATCAGGTTTTAGCAAATCCAATGTGCCCAGGAAATAGATGACAAAACTCACCAAATCATGCCCTGATTCACACAGATGATTATCAAAACAAGGTACAAGTACAACAAATCAATGAAGCATAAAAGTAAAACGTCATATAAATCATACATTTGTGACATCATTTCCACTGAGAAATCTGGCTAAGCTTTAGCCACATGTAAACGTGGTTACTTGCAATGCCACTGTTTATCCTACTTTATCAGGTTTTGCTACTGTAGCACAACCCGACCCATATTAACAGGTAGTTCTGAATTAATCGCAAACCTAACTGAAAACAGAACTGTACACTTACCACAAGATTGCAAAATGCTAAAGTTCTGAATGATTTTATAATCATTCCACGAAGATGAAACAGACATCGGCCATTACGATTTAGAGACAGCAATCTGTGATAAAACGCCATTCCATGTGAGAAAAGTGAAAACCACATTTTTACCTGGACCATTCAAAAGGCTTTATCTTTCATACAAACCAATACATATGAATTTCCAAAAAAATGCAATGGGCCAAATTAAATATTATACAGGTTTGAAATTATATTTAAAGGAGATTTTTGTGGATCAAAATGTATTTGCAGGAAAGTGATTTTCTGCCAATGAATGTTGGTCCATTACATAAAGGATGGTGTTGATTTAAAAACTACTAAATCAGCACAAAATGTAAAGCTCAAGAAAGACTGAGGCACCTAAAATATCTTAAAACCACAGGAAGAGTCAGATGTGATAAGGATTGCTCAATGTGTTAAGAAAGATCTCACTTCTGTCCTCCTCGTTCACACTGGTGTGTTTATAGAGGAGCAGAAACCCCTCTCATGCTCTCGAACTGTCCCATGAAAGCCTCACAGACATGGACGAGCACTTTCATTTCCTCCTCTGCACCTTCATAATGAACCGTTCAGAGCGTTTTATGAGCTGACAAATCTGTGAAGCTCTGACTGTCAACAGCCCACCAAGGTGTACCCACAATGAGCTGAACCTCTTCAAGTCACTATCCCACTGAGGGGAAATTTGTTAAAACTTTGTTTTACTCAAACACAAATAGCGGAGAGTTTATGAAACTATAATGCACAATGCTCTTGACAAGACTCAACTGAAACAGTCTGAAACAACAAACTCGGACATCTAAAGACACGAGATGTACACAAATGCTCAGAGTTAAACTGACGTTGGATCTCCAGAGCTGCAGAGACATGTTTACCTATTGAAGGCGAGCGGTTACAGCTACAGTGTGAAAGCAACAGTGAACCGCAGGCTGAGATGCATTTCCCCTAAGAAAAACAGCAAAGAAAGATTGAGACACTGCTCAGGCTTCTCTGAAGTGACTCACAGCCCTTATAACGTCACTGTAAACGTTTAAACCTCCCACAGGAGAAGTGGACAACCCTTGAGATATTACAGTAAGTAGGAGAGATCCCACATCTAATATCAGGTTCAAAAGCTAAAGCTCCAGTTGGATAAAAAAATGCAGTTCAAAAAAAGTAGCTCTACTTCATAAAATTTGATTGATTATGCGAATTACATTCTTAAAATGGATTTCGTAAAAGAAGGTGGAGGATGAGTGAAGGGGGTGAAGAAGGCTTAGAAACAGATTTGAGAATAAGAAGAATGGAGAAGATGAAGAGGAGATTGAGGAGCAAAAGAAGATGGGCAAGGTGATTGAGAAAAAAAGAGGAAGAGGAGTGGGAGAAGATGGCTTCGAAAGCGACAAAAGAAAAGAACAAGTAGAAACATTAGGAGGAGGAGAGAAGGATAAGTAGAAGAATGAAGTGTTGAAGAAGAAGCAGGAGGAGGTGGAGAAAAAGATTGAGAAGAAGAATGAGGAGAGTGAGGAGTAGCAAAAGAAGAAATGGGAGAAGGAGAAATAGAAGACTGAAGAGAATAAGACTTTTCTTCTTTTCCTCATTAAAAAGGAGGAAAATAATGATGAGTAGAATGACCAGGAGATGAAAAAACGGATAAAAATGAAAGAGAGGAAATGTGAAGGGGGAACACAGTGACAAATATGAATTAGAAGAAGGAGGAAGAACAAATCCTGTGCCTGAATGAAAGGGGTGTGACATGGTAACTGCAGATAAACTTGCGCACAGTTAACGATAATTGAAGTAGCCACATACATAATAAACATGGAGTGTTTAACCAATCAACATGCAAATGAAGAAGAGTGTTTACTAAAGTATATAGTGTGAACTGAAAGCTTACGAATAGCACAGAGTTTCCGAGGAAGATTAAACTGGGAACCATTTAAGAATAACTGACTAGTTCTCAAAGTGCTTTGTAATTTCCTCCCCATAAGGATCTCCACCCTTGAGCACGAGCAAAGCAAACCTGCATGTAAACCAACTAGAGCTGTTCCACCAAAGCTGAAAACAGTGCTCCCTTGCATGAAGCAGGAGCAGTGTGTGCCACTGAAGGAAGTTTGAGCACACTGGCTATTCAAGATTCCTCTGTTTGCTCAGTAAAATAATTCCCTTTCAAACACCCCATCGCCTTGGGAGAGATTCATCATCAGAGCTTTTTGATAGAAGCTGCCACCACACCCTCAGATAGCATCTGAGATCCGCATGCAGAGCTGCAGTACTTGCCTCCATGCCGCTCATCATGGGAACTCTGTCGCGTCATTACGCGCTCAGTGAAGCGTCAGTGTTCATTTAAAGGGGCAGCTCACCCAAAATGACTCAACCACTAGTGGTTTAAACTATGATTTACAGGAATATTTAAATATAAGGTCTTACAAGTGGTTCACCTATAGTTTAAGGCAAGACCAGGCTTTCATCTCTTTAGAACGTTTCCTTCTTGGTCTATGATTGTAGTATATACTGTGCAAATACTATGTAAACAAAGTATTATAACCGCTTAATTTTATGTTGCACACACTTAAATTAGAGCTAAAATTAACGAACAGCTTTGGTTGAACATTTCTTTCATAACTTAAATATTTCAGTCGTTGTGAATTCAATAAATTTGAATACATTTTAATACATTTTTAATAAAGTTAACTTAAAAATGTTGGAAAAAACTACTAAAGTGAATATTGGTGCAAGAAAGAATAAAAGAAGAGAGTGGAGAAAGAACAGAGGAAAAATAGAAAAGACTTGAATACATCAATATGAGAAAGGTTGTTCTCATCTGCACAAAGATTATGCATCCTTACATCCTACATTCATCCTTAACATTTATAGATCTTTGTTCTCTTTCTGAACCTTCAAAGGTATATAGAATTAATATGAAGGAGCCGAAAAGTCTGTTTTTATTCAAGTAGTATGTCACAACAGATTGATAAATGATTGATAAATGATAAATACAAATCGGGTAATAAATGGCAAAGCTTTCAACTTTGTGTAACCCTGCCTTCATATGATGTCTATTCGTAGCATTAGCAAGACGTCTGAAGTAAACTGAGGACACAGTTGACACTTTAGACACGAGAAGGTCTGAAGTCACCGCTATCTATAACACAAACTGTCTGGCACCCAATCCGTTTAGCAGCAGAAGGAGGTCACATATCATAAGTCTCAATGAATATGGTCTGCTAAATCAGGATGGATGTGTGAGAAAGTCTTAAAAGAATGAGAGACAGGTGTGCAAAATGAATCGGCTCAATATTTGCCAACACTCAAGTGCCTCCAAAAACACACGTGTGGATATTATTTTTCTATTGAGAACAAAAGAAGACGTTCAGAGGAAACAGCGGAAGACAAAAGATCAGAGCGTTCAGCTTTTAAATCTGCTTTTATGTCAAACAGAAGGAAAAACAGGTCTGGAACAAAGTGGGGGAGACTGAATGATGATGACTGAAGTACAGTGCCTTCTTCGCAAATATTTTAATCCAACTTTTCCCCTTAAGAAACCAAAGTTCCAATAAATGAACAGCTTTTTAAATATGGGGGAAATGGAAACCATGAGACGTTTGTCCTGAATTTCCTGTTCTTTCAATGAAAATGATTTTTCTATGGAGGCACCAAGATAAATCTGGACCAATGCTGGTATTTCAAATTCCACCGATCAAAGCAGATGTTTTTTATTTATTTTTTTTACTTTGAAAAGGTTGTCAAAAAATATCTGGGCCTAATCCCATATCCAAACCAATGGCAATCCAAACCTCACCCTACAGAAGCTAATGAAAGAATAATTTGTGAACCGCAAGGTTTCTCTCCCTCCTGTGTAAGAGGAAGAAGAAGCACCCTTGCCTCATGCTTCAAATAAAGTGTACGACATGGAATCTTTGCTTTTTCTATAAAGATCTTTATCTGAAGCTAAAACTAACATCTTACCTAGTAGCTCGGAGGATTAAATATGACTGTGCTCTTAGCTTTTGTTTGATAAGACAAGAAATATAATATTCTTGGCAGGGATCATTGAAATACTCCACAGATAACTGTGGCAAAAATTGGCGGGATCAGTTCCTGGGGTCAAATGGCGCTTTCTCAATAGGTTTCATAACAGCACGGCTTGACTCAGCAAGCTTTGGGGCTTTACCGTTGCTCTTTTAACCCATTATCAGTACTTTTTTTGTACCCATTCGGAGGAGGATCTAAAAGCAGTATAAGTCCGATCAAGGTGATACAGCAAAACAGTTTGACATAGCTTCCTGTTGTTCAGTCGTCCATCTTACTGAAATAATAGTGAAGGCATGATGTTTTACCTCAATAATTCTTTGAGGAGTGCAAGGGCCTCAGATCATCCTAAACATATCAGCACAATTGACATATGCAAACTTGAAGCTTTCAAGAGCTTCTCGGTCACCTCACAACAGCTTCCTATAGAGTCATAACCCCAGTTCTTTAAACCATGCAGGTCTCAGCACGTAGATTTACGGCAATGCTATATTGCATGGGAAACCTGAGTTGAGTTTAGTAGTAGAAAAGAAGAAGTCAAGATCTGATCACGGTGCATAAATCCAGAGAGGTCAGAGTTTCCATATGATACTGAAAGAAGATAATCTGAACCAGATCCCAACTTTGGAGTTTGTAAATGAAGATATGTGAAGCTTGGTCTCTTAAGAACTGTGCCATAAAGGAGATAAATATCACATAAGACAATCTACTGCTACATGATATAGCTGCAGGACGGATATAACTGCATTCACAGGAGCACCCGAAAGTAGCAGGGTATGAGGCATGCTGAAGAAAACCATAGTGGCATTGTTACCACATTCTTTCCAGCACAGTGTCACTGGCTCAGTCCTAAACCATCCAAACGTCTGCTTAAATCTTCCCTCCATGCCTCTGCTGACAGGGCTGAGCTGAAGGAGCACTAAAAGCTGCTTGGCTCCAGTTCCACTGTCCTGACCACCTCCAAGTCAACTGGCCCCGACATATAAATAAGAACAATATCAGATAAGTCTCGCAGGAAGGCTATAAACATTTACATTCTCTTTCAAGTGCTGTTTATGGATATTTTATCTCCTATCTGGAACTGGAAGGCATGGCAAAAAAATGCTGGTGACCTGGAGAAGAATCTGAGGCCAGCGCTGAATCAAAAAGCAGCCAGGCCTGACAGGGAGCCGGGTCCATTGACCATAATAGGTGTTGAGAGTAGCCACCACAGATGAGGAACCAGCTCCTTGGGCCTGCCTAAAGAGTTATGGGATGCTGTGGGTGGAGATAAGGAGGAAGCAATGCTAGCTACTATCGCCACTTCATGATTACAACTACGCATTCATTAGCCCATGGAAGAGGACAGACATATCTAATAGCATGTGTGTTTTCAGTGAAACATGAACTTCTTACTATGCAATAGGTGAAATTCAAAGTGAGACGTTCCAGACTTCAAATTTCTCCATCCCATGAAGCAATAAATTGAGACATTTGAATAGGAAAGATGACACTGTTGCAGGCTGGTCACATAATAGTTAAAATATGGAGCAAGTAGTGGGCTGTTGCACTGTATTATTTTGGTATCCATTATGATGATGATTATTCACAAAAAAAAACCTGACTATTCAGCTAAAGTTTGACATATAACGACCTGCAGATTACTAATTGAGGTGAGAAAACAGTCACTAATCGCTGAACAGCCAATAAAAATGACCACCTAGCATGAAAACAAAACAGCAGTGTATCTAGAACAACTAGCCACAAAACATGTTTAATCAACCTTGATCAACCGAGGAGGCATAGGTCTTCCCATTTCAATGTGATCGAAGTAGATGGGGCCAAACTACTCGCATAATGTTTATAACACACCCACTCTGAAACAATACTCAATCCAATTGAATGAAAATGAAAAACAAGTAGACTGTACTGAGCACAAAAGTTCGGTATTTTGAACCAGGCTGAAGTAAGTTTGGTACTTAATAAATGTAACACATCGTACATAGCAGTCCATACCACCAACTGCCTTGCTTCTGAAAGAGCTAAGGAATGGATAGAAATCAAAAGTTCAATTCAACCAAATCCGTACCTGGAACAAACTTCTTGGGTATTTCACATACTAAGGGTCACACTTTCAACCTTTATATCATGAACATATCAGATTACAAAAATGGGTTGATAATAGCTTTTTATATATCTTGATGCCTCAGCTTTGCTGATATGAAACTGATCCTTGTAAAATGACCATGTTCCCAACCTATGAATAAGCACAGGATGGATACTCTGGGAATTTTACTGGAATCAACACTCTGTATAAAAGAGGTTTGTCTTCCTTGACAAAGATAAAGTGCAGGCAGCAGAGTTCAGTTAAGGAGCTTGTAGCGTTTTAACCAGAATGGGCCCACTACTGTTTTCCTGTCCTCCAGCCTGATGCCTATCAGAGGCCCGTGTCTGACCACAGACAGCTAGCGTCTGCTTTGCTAAGCCTGAAAGATATTCCAAAAATGCTCTGAGGACTTTTTTTGGATGCCATTAACCAAAGACATCTTTTTAAGGACTGTTTCTTCCAGTGATGGGAAGGAAGAGTTCTATGATGCCTCAACTGATATCAACATGTCCGCAAAACTGTGTGTGAGCAATATTTATCATCAATGTTCTAGCTCAAATAGTGGTTTAAAATAGTTTTCTAGGATTTTTTTATATAGTCACAAGACTTCATGTGTTCATGGATTGTTCTAATCGAAAACAACTTATTGTCCTCACATGTTTGTTGGTTGTCACATTAAAGCAATTTAACAATGTTTTACCATATTATCAAATGTACTACAATAATTAAACGATTTGGCTAGTAGCAAAATTGTAAAATTATATAAAGCAAAATAAGCATTTAATAGCAATACATTGATACCAAATAAACATCAAGGCCTGGTTGACTATTGTTTTACTGTCCCTGTTTTTAAGTTTGAAATTTAATTCTTTAAATTCTATTATTCTGATAGACTTATGAACATTTACATTTTTATTTTAAGAACACTGGAAAACAGCAGAAACAAACTCAATAATCATGTAAAACAGCATAAAGGACAAAAGAAGCAAGCACACCACACCAATGTCCTTAAAAAACCTCCCAAAACATGAACCAGAGAGATGCAGGCGTCCAAATTCACCTGAACCTCTCTAATCAGCATGATAACAGCAGACTAATGGTGCTCTTCCACTGAGGCGCATCCTAGCTTGACGCGACGCCTTTTGTCTGCTCCTGTGTTGTAACAACACTTACATTTGTAAATCGCACTCCTTTTAGAGGATAAACATCTGATAGCCACAGGGGGAGGGGGCTGGGGAGAGTAACAAGCCTCTGGGACTTCCTCCAAACAAATGGACAGATCTTTAGAAGACTACTGTTTGTGTTTGCCAAAGACACAGCCAGGATACACCAGGCTTCTGTCAATGGCCTCAAGGCACTATTCCCTGGTCTTAAAGGGACAGTTAACCTTCAAAGGACAACCATTACTTTTTTGAACATTTGAAAATATTCTGAACTCTTCTGAAGTATCAAAAGTGAAAGCATCAGAAGAACAGAAAAAGCTAAATTATATTAATTAAATTTTTTTTTAATCAATACTTTACATTTTTAACTAAAACATGAACTCTAATCCTGTTTTACTGCTACACAGGGGAAAATTGCGGAGTGAAATGGATGTAAAAAATAACACTGCTAAATAAAAAGTGTGCCTTTTTGGCGACACCATTTCTTAATCAACTATTCAGGATTTCCATGCGTAAAATCTAAATTATCAAAAGGTATGGGAAAAAGATTAAGTCAGGAAATAGACATTGGGTGCACATCTAGCCTAAAGGGGTAGGTTAATAACATGTTCATAACCCAATCATCTTTTATTCCTGTTTGTGGGACTTTCTTCTCGTCATGTTGAACAAATGAAGATGTTTAAAGTATGCTGAAACCACTAAATTTCAATGTTTGTTTTCTTCATGGCCAGCAAGTTTCCTTCTTAATTTAGATATTTAATAGACACCTACTTTTTGAAATTGAAAATGACTCAAACTTGGAACAGCCCTTTTGTTGCCCTAAAGCAAGTAATTTATTATTCATTACACCACGCAACTCAAGCCTGGCTTTCAATCAAACACAGACACCATGCACTGATGGCCCAAATTTCAGAATGAACAATATGATTGGGAAAACTCAGTCAAATCGTCACATTAGATTAATAAGCTTTTAAAAAGGAGGAAAAGCAGCAGATTAATCATGCTGTTACCGATGAAGACGTTGATCAATGCCATTTAACTTTTAAACAAACAGCTTCTGAGTGAGCCTTGTGCTCCACACTGCGCTTATATTTACAGAGGTCTGACTGCAAAAGTTTTGTTTTTGCAGCTTTGTTGGAGCTCTTCGCCCTTTCTCTTGGGTTTCCCCCCTTTTCCAACAACACATGGAGAATGCTTTGCCTAAACAATCTGCAAAGAACAACATGCCTGCACTCAAGCGTTCCCTGCTGTTTTAACACCATCCGAGAATAAATGGAACCGCTTTCTGCCTCTGATTTGGGATCATTTTTTATGTTCGCCAACTAATTATATTAGTTCGGTTTAGCTTCGGGGTTACTGCAAGAAGGTGCCATATGACTGAAGGAATATCTGGCTAACTGACTGATGGATATGGCCCAGTACGTCCTATTCATGAGCCAGTTCCCTCTCTCATTACGGTCCCAAAAATCTGGCCGTCATATTCCTAGAGGCTTAGATTGGGTTCGAACCAGCAACTGTCATTAAGCTCGCTCACATCCAGCACGTCTCCTTCAGAAAGTCTCTGCTGTTTATCAAGCAGGCCTGAAACGCACCGAGATGTGGAATTTCCACTGCAGCAGCAACCAGCTCACGCTCGCATACTAATTCCGTGTCAAATATAAAAAAAAGTGTTGAACCTAAAATGTGCTTCCATCATGATGTTGAGTCCCTATGTTCCTGAGATGTAAGAAAGTGAAGGTTAAGCACAATATGACTGATTAAAACATAGTTTTTGTAGCCGCTGCAAAAGCCAGAAACGTTGGAGGCGAATGATCAGACTTTTAAATGAACATTACAAAAACATTTGGCCGTCTGCCTCCCGCGGTACACTGGCACACCATACATCACACAGGCACCTACTGGAGAACTATGCAGACCACTCAAATATCCAGACCATAACTCAAACACATTATACAAAGCAAGGTACGAGTAATAAGCTTTTACTCCTGGAATAAATTCATGTTTATTTCCAAAAACGGGCATGTGAGGTAGACATGCAAACGCTGAACCTATAAGGATATGAGCAGGGCTCTGCATGCTATTAAAAATGAGATCAAGAAGTCATCGGGTTGAAAATATAGGCAACTTAAGTGCAAACAAGCCACAACTTGCTTATATCAGTATTTCAAAGCGACTGATCACAGCTAGGCTAAATAGCATGGTCATGAATCAGCATTTATGGCTTTTAGTCTGGTTCCTACGCATGCTTTGACAGGAAATTAAAAGTAAATTTTCTGAAAGAGGTAGAAGATCTCTAAATATGGTCTTGGAGATCACAAATGTACTGCAAAGGGGTCAAATGTTGTTTGAGAGAAGAAAATAAATCGTTGTGAATTGCACTGAGTGGTAAATATTGATGCGCCATTTACTCGTCGAGAGCAGAAAGAACAAAATCCGAGAAGAACATCCAGAGCTCACAGTAACACAGACAACATTGTTTGGGTAAAAAAAATCCATTACAACCCAGTAAGTCCCATCAGGGGCCCCTGGAGCCCCGTATTAGTGTTTAGGGATCTCGGGTGACCCTTGACCTACAAGCCTGAGTCGGAGTTCTGGGTGAAGGATGCATGGGGTTAATCTCCCCATTCAGTTTCCACCCCCACATCATAAGTGAAGTGAAAGCATCAGGCACAAGGGTATCAGACCAATCCAGTTCAGCATTCACGCTTAAGCTTGTTTTACCCTAAAAACCAGACTGGACTACATGGTGTTTGTAACAAATCTGCTGAAATGGCCAGACAAATGAGAGAAATGTTGACAAAGATAGGATCAGTTTTAACAGATCATTTACTAGACATTTCAGAAATCTGCATTGGAACAGATGAGGTCAAGGCACACGTTGAGAGGTTCTGGTTATCGCATTAGGAAAAGACAATAAACTTCATGTAGTTAGGAAATAAGGACACATTTGGGGGGCACTGAAGCTATAACATTTATAGACTTTGAGTCAATAGTGGACTTAACTACCTATTAGAACAATGTTCCCCAGAAATCTGTGCTACATCCATTATATCTAATATCTGTGTGGACAGCTAAACACTAGCATACAAAAAGTTATCGTAATCGTGAAGAGGCGAATTTATTCATTCATTCATTTTCAAACCCGCTTATTCCCTTTTTGGGGTCACAGGGGTCTGCCGGTGCCAGCACACATTGGGCGAGAGGCAGGGGTACACCCTGGACAGGTTGCCAGTCCATCACAGTGCAACATTCACTCACACATTGACACCTAAGTGGAATTTAGATTAGTCAATTAACCGGAGGAAACCCACGGAAGCACGGGGAGAACATGCAAACAAACTCCTTCCAGGAAGGTCACCGGCGAGCCTCAAACCGACAACCTTCTAACTGGAAGGCCACAATGCCACCCTAGGCGAATTAATGTTTAATGCTACTGTTGATAGATTCAGGAATCGCTAGGAACTTTTGTTTTCGATGAATGTAGCTGGGAAACTAATAACGGGATGTTTCTAGACTGTTTATGTGCAATTCCAATTAATCGTATATTCATAGACAGAGTGTCCGGACATAACCTACAAGCTGCCAGCATTCGCCACCTTGGATGTGCGTCACGTAATTGAAAATGAGCAAAAGGTAGGAGTGGTGAAGAAAAGTTTAGTGGCTGAGGAGTACAATTAATGTACAGTTGATGGCTGTCACTCACCAAATCACAACGTGGATGGCTTGGCTACAGGCCTGAGTTACAGAGAGAAAGCACAGCTCTGTGACCAAATATCCAATCAACTAACGGCTTTCTCATGTAAACATTCAATGGATGGGCGTGAAAGTTAGAGGATCCAAATTACTCAAGAAACGATTTTCAAGCTTCATTGGATTATCTCCAACTATGGCAAACAAAGAAGTGAGAAACATGAACGAAGAGACAAAATCTAGCTCCAAACTTGTTGTTTGGTGACATTTTGAATTTGCTGTCAAACATACAAAAAAAGATTTGCCATCACTGTTTTGCCAGAGTTAATTATTTAACAGGATGGCTAAAAAGCATAGTGGGCATTTTTCATTTTTATATAATACACCTATAAAGTGGGAATCTTCTAAAATTCCTAATTTTGCCAAGTCATCGAAACGGAACCAAAAACTGTTGTTAAAAAGGGCATAAGGTACATACTTAACGTGATCTTTCTGTACTGTTACACCCTTAGAATTAATGTGTATTTTATTCATTTTTTGAAATTGCAGAGACTTGGTTCGTGCAGTAATTGTAACAATATTTTTAAATCATCACCCAAAAAACTATTTTCAAGAATGAAACCGAAATTGAAGGCATTTCATCATTCAAAGCAATGATGACCATTTATAATTATCTAATGGAAATATGCCTGCATAAAATTACAATACATTTAGCATTTCCCCTAAATAAATACCTCATTGTTGTTTATTATCAGCAAGAAAGGTTTTGCTGTGGCGATAAATTTCATGTAATGTGCGTGTTCCAGAAGAACTGTCAGAAAAAAGAACTAATGAACTGCCCATTTGCTAGTATTTCAGATGCAGCAAAAAAAGTAAACATTTAATTATCTTATTTTGCTATTTACAGTATTCAAGAAACCATTTCCACAAACAATATACTAAATGAGCTTGCTTAATGACTTATGTGCATATTTATTTATTAGTGCGGCAAGTTATAAACGCGAAAGCAAGCCTTTCACAAAATGTCTCGGAAGAATAACAGAGCACAACATCACCTGGTCCACAAATGTAGAGCACAAACTCAAACCTCCTGCTTGTGTGGCCTCTTATTACCCTGGAGAATACCCACAGATAGTCAAAAGAGTCCTGGAGAAGCAAGTCAGTAAATTCTACTGTTCCACGTAATAAACGGCAAAGCAGGGGATGATGGCCTAGCAGAAGATCAAAGCTTTTCAACAGCTTGAGCCATCCAGCAGCGAGATTATGGCCCTGAACTACAGGAAGACCGGGTTAGATGCTACCATAAATAAAACTCAGACAACCAAAGACAAAGAAAAATATAACATACCACCCAGTGAATTCAAGTTGCATCGAAAACCATAAGTCCACCCATACATACCTCTGTTAAGCATTGGGTTATAGCTTCATCACGCTCAAATCCAACAGGGAGATGGTTAGCGAAGCTAGTAGAGTATCCACAGAGGAGTCCTCCAGGGTATCCTTTATTCCACATGCATTTGGGCCTGGAAATCATTCCATTCTTCTTTCCACAAAGTTTTCTCGCTCTATGTGCATCACTTGGGAAATGAAAGGCGCCGTCCTGTGCCTCCTTTCCTCAGACCTCACAGGTGAAGACGATCTTGGGGTTCGAAGGGAAGCCAATTTTTGTTGTTCTTCTCAATCACTGCAAAAATGACAAATGCTTAGGGTTAGTGCTTTAGGTTAACAGTATAAAAGCAAGCACGTCTTCACATTCACAGCAGAAAAGGCCGTTTGAATGGCATAAAAGCAACCGCAGTCCACGCACAAAGAGAAATCCTGTGTGGAACTTAGGAGCTCTGACAGCAGCTTTCATGAATGGGAGCTCTGACAGCACAGGCCCTCTGGCCGACCAAATTGGAAACAGGAAAACAAACAATCTGAAGGAAAGCTCCCCCCCAAACCTCCACCAACGCAACCCCTCCCTGTCACAAAGCTTTTCTCCGACTTCTTTCTGTCCAACCTGTGTCAGGTTAGCTGTAGTCTTTCAGACCACACAGACGGAGAGCGCTCAGTCACCGTGAGATGGCAAGGTATAAAGAACAGAAAAACGCAACTGGTTTGCAAAAGTATAGGAACACACACGGTGATAGAAAGACAAGGAGGATAAAGTGACTCATCAGGATTCCTTTCCAAACTTGAAAAGGAGAGGATGTGGGCACCACCGAAGGATCTGCAAACATTTAGAAAGCTGCAAACTATGATACGGAGCTGAGAATTAAGAAATGGCTGCAGAACTTGGATTAAAAGGCAACACAAATGATTTTTTTATTATTATTATTCAAATAGTATGTTAAAGCCATAAGTTCACAAGAGTTAACTAGTGAAACTCTAACCTTAATGGTCATAAGCACAAAACCAATGAATCACTTTCATGAAACGTTTCAAAACTTTCCTCATACGGACTTGAGCCCAATTCAAAAGGGACTAGTTATCCAAATGTTTTTCAGCTGTAATTGCATGGTTCTAGCAATGCCTAGGTTTATTATGAAGGTAGGATTGTTTGCAGTGCATGAGACCACTTCTTTAGAGTGTTTGGATTGCATATGGTCAAATGACCTATCAATCAACTTATTTAGCGTTTAAACAATTCATAAATGTTATCATGAGAGCGACAAAAAGCATAAGAGCATTTTAATAATGAACCCACTGGATTAAAACAGTTTTAACATTCTATGTTACGTAATTTACTTGAAATTGATTCAATTTAACGTAAAGACCCAAAGGTTAACCAGTTATGTGATTAGGTCTTTTTCTTCCTGTGCAGCATAGCAAACAGATCTAAATACATCTGTGCAAATAAGCATAAACTATAACTCATGCTTGCTAAAAACTGGTAATTCACATTAACCAAAACACAAAGAAAATGTGATTTAGAAAAATGTCTGGCACTCACAGTTTGACAAAACAGCATACCTCTACAATATTTAAAGAGAAAGTACATTTATTGAAAAAGATGTGAACAGGATTAAAATCACAAAATATGTCTGTGAAACTGAAAATGTAGTAAAACTAGTCCCGTCCGAATAGGGTTTCAAATTTAGGGGAACTTCAGTTTTGCAGATCTAACGTATTGACAGAGAATACAAGGTTTTTCATTCTGGAAGCTTTACCAGATGTACGCTAACCACGAAAATATTACCCACCACATAATTAGCCTAACAAGTGATGTCAAACAGATCTGACAGAGATTGAGGGAAATTTTAAACAACATTCAGCGCTAATTTGTACAAAATTAGGCATTAGAATAATCCAAATATCTAAAGCTGAACCAACACCTTTAGAGAAAGTTTCAGTAAACACTGAAGTTAAAAAAGTGTGTTTTATTCGCATAATAAATATTTCATCTTATAGAAAAATGCATACTTTTAAAGCAATTCATTTACATTCATACACTGCCCCTTCTGAAATTACCTAAATTCCAATTTGGGTAATTGAGACTTGTGACAAACAGCTAGCGATCAACAAATCCCCACATGCCTTGTGAAACTTTTGGAGAAAAAAAAAATCCAACCTGCTACTTTCTGCAATAAACCACAAAAATGCCACAATTGTTTAGTGACTTTAAATGTGGGTAAAACAATGAAAAGCATATGTCCACAGTCAGTTTTACTCCAGCAAAGAAAAGCAGGAAAATACACTAGCTATTCATATGCAGACAGAATTAAATATGTTTCAAAACTTTTACGAGAGGCTTTTTAAAATCTGTTTTTGATTCATCATCAGTGGTAAAAAAAAAGACAGTTGTAAAGCTTGCATCTTGTGTATATGGACTTTAAAACCACAAAAACAAATATATCAAAAACTAGAACTTTAGAATGGTATTACATTAATAAATTCCTAATGAATCAATTATAATAATTGTGATTTGAAGAGTTTAAAGTGTAATTACAGAAAAATAAAGCCTTCAAAAGCAGCATCAAAACACTTTTTATGGATAATTTTTTGTGTGTTATTTTGTGGCAAGCGTTTGCAAGTAAACAACAACTTTTTCTTTATTATGACAGGATGAATTCATGTAGAAAGTTGTATATTCTGCAAATATCAACACCAGATACATACTTATCTGACAAAATGACACTATAATTACAATTCGCACCATGAATTTCTGCTACAACACATGAATTTAACGTCTTAAAAAGGATCATTCTAATTCTAACTTCATTTGTCAACATTGTTTTATATCCTCACCATGAAAAGCAGACACAATGCAAAACATAAGTCTTTTGTAACATAATATAAGTTCAAATATATATTTAAACGTACTATTATAAAAGCAAGCGATACCTAATTTACACGTGTAAGAGTTTGACACTTTGCTTGAAAATACTAAACATAATTTCAAAACACATGCAGTCAACTTGCTTATTTTTGCAATTTTCCCGAAATTGGACAAACAAAATTAATAAAAACAATTTGCATCAGAAAAAGGATGTGCACATTGAGATTAAGAACCACTTGTTTGCACAGTGAGTGAATTAAATATTTAATTTTAAACCCCTTTAACAGGATCTATTCTCTATCTGTCCTCAAAAAAAGAAAAGAAAGGGTCTCCTGCAAATTTATTTTCTCCATTCAATGCTCCCAACGCCACATGAATCTGCCGCAGGGACACAAGTGGCGAATCTCAGAGTGACGAGAAGTTAGCCCAAAAAGAAGTTGTGCAAACTCAGAAGCCAGCGAGAACAAATGGAAGCCCCCCGCTGCTGCTTTCTCCCTCCACCAAGGCCCAAATTCATTTGTCAGCCGTAAAGTTCCTCACTATACACCGCTGATCTATTGCCTCTCCCTCCAAAGGGTTCACAGATGTGGAGTCATTTACATTTCAAATACACCTCCAGCTTTTCAATCACTTCAAAAGCGCCTTATCAGACAACTCATGTGGATCTTATTCTTCCTTGCCGACAGAGAACTGAATCTAAAGCATTGAGCGGATTGTAAAAATTAGTTCACATGCTTCAGCCAGCGATAAAATAGCAACCAAAACACACTCGATGCACTCACTGTTTTATCATCTGATCTAAACATGCACGTAAACTGTCAATGAACTATTTGATGTGCAAAAATAAACTTTCAAAGAACAACTCATGCAACTGCTAAAAGAGATTGTGGCTGTAAAACCTGAGATGTGATCGTATCTGAAAGCAACTTACAGTGAGACTTTCTCTAAATGATCAGTGGCATGTGCCTCGTCATTAAGAAACTTTTACCAGCAAACTATTTCAGTCAGAAAAATTACGCATCATTTCCAAACTACACGAGAGCAGAGAACTTTCAAAGTTTACAGGAAACAGTACAACTCGTCTACTGGAACCAACATGGGATTTCATATCATGACAATCAGATGCAGGTTACGCTCGAGTGAAGAGTGGGTGATTTTATCAGCGTTGAGATAAAGACTTGTTTCCTCCCACTTAAAGTTAAGGGCATCTAATGTGAAAGTGACTGTAAAATAAATTAACTGGAAACGCGATTGCAGAACTTAACAACCTAACCGTTGTGAATAGAACGGAATAGAATAGAATACAGCAAAAAAAAAAAAAACTCGCCTAACTTTGTTTCAAGTAACACTGCCTTTAACCATGACACCAATTTCATGTTAAGTTTAAGTTAACAAAAGCTCATCTGAAAAAAAAACATACAGTATGGCTAAAATGGAAATAAATGGCATCAAACATATGCAAGTAAACACAAAAAGTTCATAATACTCTAACATTTTTTACAAACTTGTTGCCTCAAAACATTTGAGTTGAGCAATCTTAGGTTTCTGGAAAAATTACTTAAAATGTATTATTTTACGAAAAAAGATTGCATTTTAAGTACTGATTACTTACAACGTAGGGTTTGGCCAACTCTAATATTTTAGATTGCACAAAAGTTTGCTCTCGTTACGTTGAGAATTTATTTAATGAAGAATAACGTGGGTTGTCTCCTTCCAAACTAATACAAACTCTAGCAAAGACACTTTTATTAGCACGCAATTGAAAAGATAATGATATATTACATTGTTTCACATCTCAGTAGAGCAAAATATGCACAAAGACCTCTAAATAAGGTTTAAGAGTGCTTTTAAAGGGTTTGTTTAAAAATAGCGTTCCGACAATATCCAGTTTGTTCAATTTAGTTCCAGAAAAGTCTCAAAATGTTGCATTTTGTATTAGGATGTAGTTCCTAACTTGATGCCATCCTTCTCCTTACAAACATTAATACAAATTCCAATTAATGCACCATACTCTTGTTCTTTCGCAGGATTCTTACGGTTGTATTTTATTTCTTTTTTATCATTATATGTGTGAGTGTAAGCTACAATTAAAAGAATTTATATCTAAAGTTAGTACACAGACATATGGTAGGCTTATTTATTTTCACGTGTTACAATTGATTGCGAACATAAACAAATGCGTGAAACGTGTTTAGGGAGAACAGCTATCAAACACATTTTCATTGTAAGGGTTGGTTCGTTCCTCTGGAGAACGTTTTGGAAAGTGATAAGCTCAATCACGCCACTTTAGTCACGCCACAAGAAACTTGTGAAAGTTGTTGGCTAAAACAAACGCAAACTTTCCCAAGAGCTAGCCGCTAGCAAAACACTACACAACCAACGAAATATTAGCATGCTCATTTACCGCTATTCATAAAGTTGTCCTTAGAAACGTCCCTCTGGTCTCCAGTGTGTCAGAAAATACTAATTCCCCAGTTTTCCTTCGAAAAAGTTGCTGTAAATCCGTAAACATTCGTGTAAACAACAAGGGTCTCTCTGAATGTGGAAAATTAAGTGTACCGCTCAACTCGTTGCCATGCCTACGCGTTTTCTTATCGTCCACCATCAGTCACGGAAAGTTTTCGAAGTTTCAGTGGAAAGCGCCATTCATCTTTAATCATCGCACAGACAGCTGGGAAACTTTGTTAAACTTTCGCTGGGGAGCTATTAGCTAACTTAGCTGAGTTTAGCGCACCCGGGTTACATATAAACAATACACGCGAGGTGTTGCTACGCTAATGTTCGTAGCTTGTGCAAAAACGCGTTGCAACACGGGCTCAATAGAAGAAATAGGAAGGAAGCAGAAATCCAAAATACCTCCTCTGGTGTTTAATCAGAACAGCGGGGAAATGTTTCTCCCCGGCGGCAGAAAGGCAAGGCGAAATCCGCTCTTATTTCCAACGCATCACCAGCAAATCCTTTCGTTGTTCTCAGAATTACATAACAATCAGCCTTTAAAAGACAGCAGGAACTACAGCTAACATCCACATCGTGCTCGGAATGCTCATTGATTCGCTTTCTGCTTACCTGTTGATTAAAAGGCATTAGTCTTTGCAGTCTGAAAGATGGTGGAGCTTTAGCACGAGCCATGGAGCCTCTTTGTGCTGTTTGTTTGTTGATCTCGGGAATGATTTCTGTTTTATGGGGATGTAAGATTGCTCCTGTGCACGTGAGATCTTGGGAGACTGTGTTTAATGGTGAGAAACGCCTCGGTCTGGGCTGGAAAACGAGGAGGCTGCTGTTGTGGGGTGATCTCAGTTCTTTATCAGAAATCTTATCGCTTGTCAGGACCTCAGACTCCAAGCATTACGTCAGTTTCAAGACAGCAACACTATTAATATCAAGAAGCCCTTGCGGAGGAAAGCGCCACCCCAGAGCGCGTTTTCTTAAAGGGACCGCACGCTCAAAAATCCAATCCCACTCCTTGGTGGTGCTTCTTTCTTCACTTTCCCAAAGATACCTTCAGGAAGAAAGCGGGACTTTGGGTAGGATTATAGTCAGGTGTATAATTCGCCAATTACACCAAACAGTTGACACCTAGTCATGAACTGAAACAGAAACAACGGTGTAGGAGGTTTAAATGAGCTGAGAACAGCCAAACTCTGCTACCAAGGTGAGGCTGAGAAAGACAGTTCTTGTCATGGGAAAATTGAGCATAGCAACCAGACACAGGGTAGTTTTTAAGGCCTTTTAAAGATGACCCCGAGGGACTGTGCACCCACAATTCAAATCCCACTCTTTGGTACTTCTTTCTTCACTTCAAAGATGCATTCAGGAAGAATACAAGACGTATATAGTTATAGAGAATATCAATGTGGAGTTTGAAACTCAGTCATGAACTGAAACAGAAACAGCCGTGTAGGAGGTTTCATTGGCCAGAGAATGGCTAAATGGGCTACATGTCTATGCTCTGGACGAACGAGTAAAAAATGTAAATATTTGGTTGCAGCAAAAGGCAGTTTCATCAAAGGTCTGGAGAGCGTTTCAATAATTCATGTCTCCAGGCAAAGTGAAGCATGGTGAAGGTTCCGTGATTGTTTAGGGCAGGATTTCTGTCAATGGGTTTGGATATTTTGTCAGGACTGATTGTGTTCTCAAAGCTGGCAGGCATTCGATTGGCCCTAAATGTATTCGCAACAGGAAAACAACTTCAAAAAAGCAGCAAAGGCCATTAAGAATAATTTTTAGCATAAAAAAAAACAAGAAGCGAAGCAGAGCGACTGAAAACTAATTCATAATTTTGAGATTTTGCTTATTTTTCCAGCAAAAGGTGTTGAAAAACATATTAAGCTTATTTTTGTGTTCTCTTTTCGTTTATATTTTGTTTAGTTTGTTTCCGTTTGATTATGTTCGCCAGGTACTGGAAGCATAAAGAAACACCAAGAAAACAGCAGCTTTTTGTATAAAAATCAGGAGCCCTTTATGTCATTCAGATTCAATTTTCTACTTGCTATTTCAGCCCCAAATAGTAACCAATTACCAGCAGAAAAATGTACCCAGTTTATTCTTTGTAACTCTCAAGTAATCAAACGTTATTTCAAAAGTTCAGGTTAAATCATCTGGAGACTGAAAGATTCGTTTTGATTCATCGTTTCTTTATAATGAATTACTTAAAAACACAACATAAATGAGCATTTATCTTCATTTAACTCAGTAATACGTATAACTGCCTCAAATCTGATCACAACTTTTAACACTTTATATTTTTTGAATGTATTTAGATAATGAACTAAAACAATAACTATAATTTAATATCATGATAAAATAAAGCACAATTACACTTCTAATACAATATTTCTTCATAATACTGCAACACTCTTACACATGTAAAGTGCTTCTTGTTATTTATCTAGTTTATTGTATTTAATATTTAATAGTCAAATTTGCATATCTATTCTGTACCACGTTTTCCTTTCTACTTGCATGCCTTCAGACTCGGATAATCTTGCAGGAAACCCTATCTTTCAGCAGTTTAATTAACATGTAAATAATGATAGATCATATATTTATATCTTTTTTATTTGCTGCCATCCCATTGGTTTGTTTTTACTGCTCAACGAAACAAGAACTTCTTGACACGTTTAAACAGTTTGGTAGCTTTCTGAGACCCTAGAAGTGAAGTCAGTGCTGTTTATTTCACATCTAGATCTCGTGCCATGCTGCGGACGTCACGCAAATATTTTTAGTGTGTGGTTACATTCAGAGAGACGTATTACTGTGGATGCTGGCAGCGATGGCCACCAGTATGAGCTCAATAGAGTTTCATCTGCATTTTCCCCTCTCCGTGCAAACAGACGTGTTCACCAAAGCATCAAGCAACTGCATAATTAAACTTATTAGATTTCGAGATGTTTTACATTTGAAAAACAAATAAAAAATAGCTATGTATTTAGTAGACACCAATTTATTATTTCTTCTGCAGCTAAATATGTAATGCTTTTAAAGTCAGAATCGTTTATTTGTATCAAAGAACAAAATGCAGTAAATGAAGATCTATATCAAATCAATATTTGCCTTTTTGGCCTTCCATGAAGACCAGTTCTGGCCAGACTTTTCCAGACAGTACTATATGGGTGTACCTAGGCCACACTGGTTACTTCCAGTTCTGAGGTGATGGCACTGCTCCCGTTATAGAAGTGTAGTTAGTGACCACTGCATATATGATCCTCAACATTGCTGATTCTTCGCCTAGTTTGGAGCCTGTTTCTGTTTCAGTTCATGACTGAGTTTCAACTCTTCTGTGACATTGATGCGCAATAGCATCTGTTGATATAATCGGTTGATCCTACAACCTTCTGCAAGTGTACCTTAAACTAAACATTAATTTAAATTAGATTATCCCTCGCTTTTGTATTTTGTAAATGTTCAACCACCGTTTATATGGAATGAGATTACTGAGATTTTTTTTTTTGTCTCGTTTATAAACAAAATAAACTATTTAAAATGTATTTTACACCTTTGAAAGTAAATAAATAATTAGAAATTGATTTTGTTCGACTTTTGACACTTTTCTCACATGGAGGCGGGCTCTACTGATCTGGCTCCTCATTGGTGGTCTGCATTAGCAGGTGTGTCTTTGCCATTGGTCGGCTGATCCACAACCCATGTGGAACAAACTGCTCCTCATTGGCCGAATGAATATTACTATAGATGTGTTCACTGATTTGAATCTTTTTAAATCTAGGCTCAAAACACATTTGTTCAAAATGGCTTTTAATACTTAGTAGTTTGTGACACGTTTGCACTATGTTTTACTGTTTTTACTTTACATTGTTTTATTCTGTACAATATTCTGTTTTTAGTATTCTTGTTTTTCTGTTTTTAATTGGAAAGCACTTTGGGCACCACTGGTGTTGTAAAGGGCTATATAAATAAAGATTGATTGATAGAAGTAATAATTGTGTGTATGTACCAAATGTTCTATATCTGTTCTATAGCACCCAAACAGATTTGAAGCGTAAAGTAATTTTGATTGATTATGATCAAGTTCGATCCCAATTCCTACCCAGTGGGCACTAGAATGACGTAAGCAGGACAGATGTGATTTGTAATGAGCATTTTCGACATGCACTGCTCACTCCTGCAGCACGAGTGGAACTCACTGAGTGAAACTTCTGAATAAAAGCAAACTGAAGCTGGAAGAACAGCTCAAGGTGATTCTTTATCCTCCATTTTTATGCACCATTCAGTACAAAAACTTATATTTGAGTAGCACAATTTCCAGCATGAAAAGTGACATTCTAAAATCCCAAAATATGAGGATTCAAGTGAGACCGACAGTTAAGTTTGACGCTGACCGTCTTTGAAGAGTTTAGTGACGTAAACGTAAACGACTCGAGATTTGTTTTTATGTAGTAGCTTCTTCTTTTTTATAGAGTGAACCATTGCTTTTTGCTAACGGATGACGTCCATGGAATCCTCTGCACAGCTCGAGTAATGACAGCTCTCTCTCTTCATTCTCGGATGAAATCTGCATATTTATAAAGCAGTGATTTGATTTGCAAAGCTCCAAGCACTGTCACTGAAGACACACCGTAGACTAAATGCATTAAAGCACATATTTATTGTAACTGGTCCAATGCCAGACATCAATCGGCCAGCGCTGTCCTTGACTGATTCTATTTCTGTTTAGTGACTCATTCTATTGCTTCACTGCCTTTCTTGACATACAGCTCACATGCTGAGCTTAAATTCTTTCTTGAGCTTTTGATAAGAAAGTAACAGTAATTCCTTCTTAAATTCAAATGATGTATCAAGCATCCTCACAGGATCCCCCACTGGGAGGGAGGGGGGGGGGGTACTGTTGCTAGAGCTGTCACAACTCTTCATTGTTTTTCAATGAAACCAAAAAATGTTCTGGGCAAATTTTAGGCTCAAGCGAAGCAGATTCCTTTGAAGATTGCACAAGATTTGATAAGCAATAGGTTTGCAATCTAAACTGTAAAAGATACATTGTGCATCTCATAGATACCTGAAATACAAAGTGCTTTACAGAGAGATGAGACAGTGAGAGCAGAACATACTGAAATTTAAAGATGGAAGCACAGTTAAATATAAAACTATTTGCCACCCCATAAAAGTGTTTGGGTTTTTTACTTGTAATGCAAGTAGAGAAAAATAGCCCAATTCTTCCTGAGCAGATCTATCAAAATTTTCCAGATTTGTTTGTCTTCTGGCACAAACTTTGGACAGTTTGGAATTTCTATTGGATTAAAGTCTGTTTTTTGTATACAAGCCAGTCAAGTACACCCACTTCGGTATGCTTCTGGAAGACAATTGTGAAAAATGTCGAAAACCAATTTTTCTTAAGGACTGACTGAGGTTGTCTTTCAAAATCAAAGTTTCCTTCAGCCCTGACAAGACTCCCAGTACCAAACGCATTGGAACATCTCCCCAGCATTACACTCCCACCGCCATGTTTCACTGGAGTTCCTTGAGTTGACTCCCTTCTTTCTTCAAACATAGGCAATATCTCTAAGGAACTTCCAGAATGCATCACTTTCCACAGGGTGTCCTTTCCACTGTCCTCTTTTCGTTCTTATGTCATTAATGATAAACGGGATAAACTCAAATAAACTTGCCCTACTGAATGAAACCAGCGCTGACCAGATTCGTTTCTCCTGAGTCACATCAAAAATTCGTTCAAAATGAACGAATCATCAAGAATGACTCATCACTACATTATTATGTTTAATCAAACTAAAGGAGTTGATGACTAATCGGGAAGACCATATGGGCAAGAATTTACTTAAAAAAATATCAAACAATTTAAAAATAGAACCAAAAATGGGCGGGAATTTAAAAGTTGAACCACTGTGGGCATCAACACAGTCAAACAGTTGCTGAATAACAGATGGTGCTTTCCTCCATTAACTCTCATTACTATTTTTATAGTTCCAGAAAGCTAATTAAAAGATAATTTAATAATTATTTAATTTTAGAATTTTTACTACTATTCACTCTCCCTCCTCTCTTTCTCGGACAAATGTAAGATAATGTTATTGCTTAGATATAAACACTTCAAAGTGAACAACATGTAAAACCCGTCAATTTATCTTCCGAAGGGTTAAAAAGATACATACTTAAAGGGTACACAGGGAGGAGACGGTAACCCCATCAAAAACAGACTGGCTGTTAAAATGAGAACAAACAGAACGTGGTTGAGATGAAACGAGAATAAGAAAAAAAACAACAGCGGAGCAGAGAAAAATGTGATATTTGTTCCCATAAAGAGCTATTCCCAGCTAATGTCTTTCCCAGTCCACTCTCGGGATCCGCATTGTTCTGGCCGCTGATGTCTCTGCGGTCGATCTGTCTGACCGTCAGCTCCTCTGTTTTTAGCTCGCAGAGAGGGCAGAGTCTAAACCACAAGTTTCCATCCGGAGGCGACAGAGGCCGAGCCAATCGTCTTCTGACCTGACATAGTCTGTTCATTCTGAAGCAAAATAAAATGTATTTCTTTATTATTTTTTTAACTCAATAAATGCCATGTGTGTTTACTGTTTGCGGATGATCTTTACTGGAGACAGCGAGCAGTGTGGAGAAAGTGTTTGCTCTCTGCGCTCGTGATGATAATGCAGTGACCATGAAGTTTATTACTGGACTAGACAATGATATCAAGGCTGCTGGGACCACAGGCACACAAAAAAACAAATAATTACACACTACGCCGAGAAAGAAAAGCCTACCATGCTAGGAATTGTAATAACGGCTGATTAAGTAATCACATGCATAGGCCCAGTGAACCTCTGAATGATTCAGAGAAAGATTGGGTAAAAGTGGTCAAATAACGCCAATATCATCCTCGCCATGTTTAGAGGAGTAGAAATGCTGCACGTAAACCAAAAAAGAGGCTAAAAAAACACTAGTCCACCCTCAATCCCCTGATATAGATCCCTTATTATTATTTTTTTATAAGGGTACAGAAAAAATTGCACAGCTTCAAAGGGATGTTGGACAAGACCTGTCCAATCTTAAGTGAGAAACAACCTCCCTCAGCCAAGTCATTTATAAGTTGTGAATTGCTATTCCAGCACGACAATGGACTGAAGCACACAGCCAAGGAAACAAAGAAATGCCTTAAGAAGAAGCACGTTAAGGTCCATTAGTGGTCCAGTCTGTCTCTGGGTGTTAACCCCTAAAATATATTTGGAGAGAGCGGAAGGTTTGAGTTGCTAGAAGTCAAATAATAATGTTATTGGTTATTTCTTTAAGAAATCCCATTTTATTCCAAACGTACAAACATTTGTATTTCAAATGCCATAGTTACATTTTTATTATCCCCTTGCCATTGAATTTGAAAAATAAAATCACATTAAGTTTTTCTTTAAGATAAAATTGGATAAATTCAAAACGGAACTAAAGAGATTTCATGTGATTTTAATGTATTTGTCTTTCAATCGGTGGGTGGGATATCTTTTAAAAGCATGATCTCTGTGCCTTTAATTAAAAGTCACACAATTTAAGTCCCAGACAAAAGAATCTCACCAAATCATAAACAGAAACCCATCACAATGTAATGCAAACAAATAACATTTCATGACGCAAGTTTTTTCTTACATTGACGCTATCAAACCAACATCTACCAAATAACAGAAATCCAAAGTGACATAAATTAAGAAAATCCCCTTTTTTTTTAAAGCACAGTTACGTTTAAGTCTTAAGGCTCCAATTCTCTGTGAGAGCTGTCAATCGTCTGATGATCTTCTGGAACTTTGTAGATGCTTTCAGTGCTTTTCGTAGTTATCATGATTCTTTGTCCTTGTTTGGCAGAGGCATCTCTAGCGAGTGTTTTATAAACAGTTGTGGTAAATGAATGAGCTTCAGGACTGGTCACCACTGAAGAGTAATGAAGCAGAGATTCGCTCGGCCCCAGAGACGTGACGCTTGCTGAATAAAACCCTCTGTGACAGTGCCTCAGCGAGCAGAATCTGTATGTTGATTGCAAAATAATCCAGAGCAGATGAAGCAGCACATTTTCGACTGCTTTAACATTCATCAAACACACAGAGTAATGTTTCTTGAGGGCCACTGGTGCTGCCTCAAACACGTACAGTTTTAGCTGCATTTCTCCTGCAGGAATGATACAGTCACATGCAAAAATAGCACTCCTGATTTAAAGAAAACAGGGTGAAATGGGATTTTAAAATCATCCATTTTTCAAATAAAAGTAAGTGTTTTATAATTTAATGATTCATCATATAGGACTAACTTTTAATATTTGCAAGAAAATTGCTTTTAAATAAATTTTTTCAAATTAAAAAACAGTGTTTTGTAGTAAACAGTGTGCTTGGAAATCAGACTATTTATATTGAATACGTAAAAAATTGGGGATAGAAAATAAAAAAATAAAATTTTATGTAAATAAAAAAAGGGTTTATTTTTTATAAATGACATTTATAACATACACAAATTTTACATCTGCTATGGTTTACATATAATTTTCAAAAAGCTGAACATATCCCTTTTACAAAAAAAAATTGCGTCCATTTTGTTAACATCAACAACGTATTTTTCATGGTTTAATTTTTTTTACCCGAAAAATTACATTGTTTGGTGTCATGTGGTGACAAAAAGAAAAGATTCAAATACAAGAGTTGGGGACAAAAATGAGTTTATACATTTAAAAATAACAGAGCGGACCCACTGAGGTGGAAAACTTAAGTTACTAAACTTATAACACTGGAAAATAAACAAACTAAACAGACTCCAAAACATAAACCAACATAAAGCCTACTTTGATAAGTAAAGTAGAGACACAGAAATAGGTGATGAAAAGAACAATAAACCAGTGACACACAGAGAATATAAACGGGAGAAGATCAGGCAACAAGATCTGGGACAGGTGAGGAGGTAATTAGGAAAAAACCGGGAGGGAGGGGCAGGTGCAGAGACAGAGATGCAGAATAAGGCAAACTAGAGGAAGGCCTAGCATATATATTACATTGTAGAAGCATGTCAAATGAAAAAAGAAAATGATTTATCTGTAAAATGCAGTGTGTGTGTGGGTGTGTGTGTGTGCGTGTCGTGTGCGTGTGTGTGTGTGTTAACATCCTGTTGAGAGGTTCAACCACATCATGCTTAAAGTCATTTTTCCTCACATGAAATTTCAGCTTTAATAATCATCTCCCAACTTTATTAATCAATGATAAGATCTACGTTCTCCGTGAACCTGTCACACTGTGGACGGAGCCGAATAAATCAATCAATATCAGAGAAGATATGGATCTGCCATCAGAGAATGATTCATGGCACACCGCTGACTGGATAATGAATCAACACGCACAACATTACTCAGCAATCCGACTCAAGCCTGTATTAAAAACTGTCATTAATGCAGCAGTGCAGCGCTGAACAAGCCAAAAGATGTTCAGAAATGAAAGAGAATGCAAACCTCAGAGTGCATTCCCTTTATGAATTCAGTCAGCAATAAACTTCTCTGAAAATAAAACCGTGAATACAGAATCCTCGAGCAGCTGTGATGTTTATAAATGTGGATTTGCTACATAATTAGAGTGGTTTATGTTCCAGACATGTCTCTGAGCTGGAAATGAAGCATCTAGGGGGCTGTAATTTATATATCAGTCCTGGGTTTGACAGCAAGTGCACTGGGATTCCTTTGCTTTCACATAGCTTGAAAAACACCAAATAGCTGTCAAGCCATTCCTGGAGAGCGTCTTTATGGCAAACACAACTCCAGTACTTGATTTTAACAATTTTGCCATACAGTCTATTACCAACCCAGTCTATCTTTAATCCAGTGAAGGTTGGTATTATCACTAGCTGATCCCTATGGCACCAAACGAGGTAATAATCAGTTAATTACAATGTCCTTTGTTTTCTCAAAAGTCCCTCAGAAACCTCCAGAAGCACAGAGTTTACAAAGCAGGTGCGTTCATGAACAGATCAAGTTTATATGCATTTTTACTGTGAAAAATGAACTTTTTCTTCATCCAATTTGTAATCTTCTCTATTTAATCTTGAAGGCCATGTTTGCTCCACTGTTTACACTGGAATAGAACATTAGAACTTAGTCACATTAGAGGCAAAAAATAAGGACAGCTCAACCAGACAGTGGTCTGGCAATAGAGTCTAATAAAATTTTAAAAGGCATTTATTGGGAACTTATATGGTTAAATTAGCTAATGCATTAGCTGTAACACTCTTAGACAAGGCTTTTCCAGTTGGACTGTAACCAGTATTTTTGTCCCTCCAATTAAGTGGATTGTTGGACAGGACGCACTTATTTTATCATATGGATGATGGACGGCATTTGTATCATACCTAAAATGTGGACCTTTCCACGGTTTGTGCTATAAGCGTCAAGTCACGCAGCTAGTCGAGAAATGATGTGGTATTATTTGTTCCCACTGAAATCAATGCGTTTGAGAGTTCATCCCCTGCACCGCATTAATTTTCACTGTACCCCTGAAGACTGCAGGACCACAATGACGCATGACCGGTCATGTGACTAGTTCCAGAGCCATAGGGTTTTGTTTTTTTAAAGCAAGTTGATACGAAAAGCATAATCCACATTAAAATGTGAAACATAAAGACATTTTTTTAATTATTATTTAAATGATCCAGAATAAATCTCATATTGCGATGACCAGGACAGTTTATGGTTGGTGGAGAGTCGCAGTGATGTCATCACTGCACTTTTGAACATGCTGATATTTGTTTTATAGGTTTATTGGGTGGTTTTGTGTCAATTATTCAACCATTTATGAAATGGTGCTGCACGGAAAGCTGTGTAAGTTAATGAGTTATGCTGTTGCTGGTACATTCGTATTGCTGTGAACCTTCATTCAGCTGTTCAAGAGCTTCTGGACAATGTGCAATATGGATTGCTGGATTTTTTTTTATTATTTTACTCAACAAATGAGGCTTTTCACGCCAGGTAAACAACACTGTTTGATTGGTAAGTTGAAAAATGATCGCTGCTTTGATGGCAAATCCCGAGACGAGGATGTTTTCAAAATTGTATTCCTTGTCAACCTGAACCGAAAGTGAATTCTACCAGATTGCAATTTAAATACTCAAGTCATGCTTCACAACAAATCACACAATTATTAAAGATACATGAACACCGCCAGATGCCAGCACCCATACATTTCTTTACGAAGAGGATAATTCTGAATATTTTGAGGCTATTTGTCTTAGACCTTTCGCACATTGTAAAGCCTTCAGAGCAACCATCTCAGGAAAGCAGCCGGGACAATAGAAGCAAAGTGTCTTCTCATAAAATGACAAAACATAGGAATAAAAGTGAGGGATAGAAAGAGAAAAAGAGAGATACTCTGCAGGCCTAGAATTACAGGCCCAGAGCAAAAATGATTGCGCTCCGATCTGAAGGAGCTTGAGGCCAAACTGCAGCTTTAACTTATTATGTCTCAGAGAGGAAAACCACATCTCAGCGAGCCAGCGTCGTGCTCTGACATTAGCTTCTCTCTGTATTTACATTTAGTTTTAAGTACAGAAAAAAAACTTAAGAAAAGAGAGATGCTTTGTGGCCAGCTCAGCGCGAAAAAATGTTATTTGCTTTGAGGAATTTGTTTTATTGACAGAGAAAGCTGAGGATAAAATCAAAATGAAACTTAATTGTTTGAAGCGGCTCTGATTGAAACAGTTTTACATTTTATTTGCTTGATTTAATGATTAGAACTGTAAAGCAAGCTAATAAACTTGCATTGTAATTAAACATTAAACATATCTTTATTTAAATGTATATTTATCCCAAGATTATCAATATTGGGATTCAAAGATTTCTCAAATAACTTAATGATTTAAAGAGGGTTTTTTTTCTATTATAAATAGATTTTAAATACAGGATTTCATTTATTTGGGGGAAATTCATCAAACTTCTGATCATTTTTTTTCCTAAAATAAATTGTAAATAGCCATGCGATGGACTGGCAACCTGTACAGGTTGTACCCCTGCCTCTCGCCCAATGTGAGCTGGAGCACCCCATGACCCAAAGAGAGAATAAGCGGGCAGGAAAATGATTGAATAAATTGTAAATATTGAATGTTGCTTATGAAATATTTTTTTGTGTTTCTCTATTAATATGTCTTTAAAGTCTTTATATTTTATCACCATTATTTTCTTGTTTCAGAATTTCACATCAGATACATTTGTAAAAAACACAATCACAGCCAGATATCCAAAATAGGGGTACGGTGTGAATGCAGCCAATCTGAATATGTCTAAAAGCTGATAACCACATTTCTCCCTGCATCAAATTTCCCAGCATTCCCTTCTCAATGGGTTTAATAGCTCCATCTTAATTCAGAGAGAGAGAGAGAGAGAGAGACTTCTCTTCTATTATTCAATTAAGGCTTTCAAGTGTGAATCAAGGCTTGTATTTCCATATTCAACACTTAATGGACAACAAGCAGCTTCAATCAGTGCCAGAGAGAGAAAAAGAGAGATAGAGACATTTTGAACCTCAGCAAACGCCACAAACTCGCAATAACTGTATGAATATCACCATAATGATCATGATCCTACATCTGTGGAGATATAAAGCACTAACCAGACGGTGATGTGATCGAACCTTAAATGAGGTGAGCGAGTTCACAGAGGCCGTTAAAAGCGTGAAGAAAGGTTTATTCTCAGATTCATCGATGTGTATCTTCATTTATTGCACATCTGTTAAAATGCTTGCTCTGTTAAATGTACAATTTCATCAACGTTTTATGTAAAAGTTCATTTTAAAAATGTAAAATGTCCATTAAATTCCCATTAAAATCCGGGGCCTTTGAGCACTTTTTACAACTTCACAATTTGCTCCTATAAATTACATTAAAAAAAATTGTGGTAATGCTTAATATTATATTTTTAGTACAACTCCAGTTTTTTTTTTTTTACAAATATTTTACATAGCATTACACAACAATTCCTGAAATTGTACAAAAAATATAATTCTAAGTATTAAATGGTGTCATTTTTTTAATTGCAAAAATGATTTATAACTAAATGAAAGTTTTTGAGATTGAAAAAAAACCATAAATGCCCCAAAAAAGCTAAAACAAGTTCTAAACAATGTGTAAATTGTATCAGAAAACCAGGCAAACCTCTCCTAAAGCTTATACGTTGTTCCAAACACTTTTTTTTGCCATTGTGGGGTTTTTTTGTGGCAGAAAAACACGAGCCATATCACAGGTCTTGTAGTTCCAAGGGTTAACCATTCTTTTCACCACTAGATGGCACCGATTTGGTGTCTGCAAAATGAAACTGAAAGACGATCATGCATTTTCTCATATTTGAATTAAACCGTTCATTTAAAATCAAAAATATCAAAACTAATAACCTTTATGAAACCTAGACATTATATTTTAAATCTAAACTAAACAATTTGTGTGTCGCTTCATTCCTACTTAATTCAAAACAGGGACTTCAAAAGACTTTATGCACTGAACAATGCTGCATTTGTGAACTATTCAGGGATGGAGGAATTGATCGGATAACATTACACACATCGATACTTTTTGGGGTGAATTGTCTTTGAGTTGTTTGGCCATTATTTGAAGTAATTTTGGCTCAATAAAATATTCCGAACTGAAATTTAGAGAGAGTGAACCTTGAAATGAGTGGTCATTCAGACAGGCTTTTAATAAAGTTTGAGTCAAAAACTTACAATATAATCCAAACTGAAGAGAATAAGTGGGTTTTACGTTTTATTAGTATTCAGCCAATAAAACGTAAGCCATTATAGCAATTATTTGAGCCACATTTTAAAAGAATGCATTTAACTTTACCTTAAACAAAACCCAAGAGAGAAAAACTTTGATTTAAAGCAAAACGGTCCTGATCGTATCCTGCATCAACAGATTAGTCATAGAACCACAAACGAGTTTCTGAAGCAATTCAGATATTTCGAAAAGATTTATTCTTTCTTTAACTCTTTCTGAAGCCGCAGGAGTGCAGATGGATGAACGTTGATGCTGGAAAGTGTGAAGTCATTAGAAAATGCCCAGTTTTCTCTCTAACGATGGAGGAGAGAAACACTGTGGTTTCCATCTCTCAAACACAAGGGCTTGTGTATGTATGCTTTCTCTTGAGATGCTCGGGCCAATCTAAACACACCTCCGCTCCGGCCCGAAGTCTCCCCTGGAGCCCAGACAACAACTGTGTGTAAAAGATTGAACAGCGTCAGATAAAATGTTACTCAGACATTTTAAGATTTTTTGTTTTGAGTTTGGAGGCCTTTGATTAGTTAATACTCCTGGAGTTGTCTGGCAGTGAAGAGCACTTCCTTGAGCTCTAGGCAGAAGGCAGCAGGGAGTGTTTGTTTTTATCAGTTATGTCACAACCTAAAGCACCCAAATAAACCTTTTTGGAGCAAAACGAAAATATGTTTTTATCTCAATTAATTACAAAAACTATTATTTCCTTATAAACAGGATTTCATTTTGCCTTCAAAACTGGTACTCTGCCCAAAGAGAGAGACTATAAGCAAGGTTTATAACCAGTTAAAATAAAGAGGTGCCGGTGATCTCCAATTCACACGTAGGTTAAGCTCCAGTCATGAGCTGAAACAGAAACAGCTATGTAGGAGGATTAAACCGTGATGGAAAAACAGCCAAAAACACAAGGTGATTATACTATTAGGGCTCTCTCTCTCTCTTCTAGGGTTTCAACAGGCACTGTACAAGCTCTTTTGAAGAACTTGTGGTCCGTAGACTCAGTGGTTGGCCAATGAAACATGTGAAACAGATGCAAGACACATCTAGCTAGTTACTCTTCAGAAACAGAAGCTGTTCGGACACCAGTGGGACAAAAGTGCAACCATCTACTGCCTGGAGAAGTCTATGGTTTTCATGGATGAGTTGCAGCCAAAAGGCAATACCTTTCAAAAAGTGTCTGTAGCACAAAACAGTTGGGGACAGGGCTGGAGAACGATAATAGGTGAAGCATGGTGGAGGTTTCCTGGACATTTGGGGTTAACTTTGTGCAATTGAAGTTAGGATCAATGCTGAAAAATACATGCAGGTACCTATTTATTACGCAATACCATCAATGAGGCACATGCAATGGACAATGACACCAAACATACAGCTAAAGTTATTAAGGAACAAGACATACTGGAATTTTATTGGGTGATATAGTGTGAGGAGGATTCACCTTTGTAATCTTTTGCCAATTTTTATGATCCAGTTCTAATCGAAATGGTTGACTCCCTTTTAATTTCACTTTTCACAAGGTACATTTGTATTGAAACTGACTGGCAACCTGATTCTGATCCAAAACAAAGGAAAAGCGGTATAAAAAAGAAAAATAATCATTTTTCTACAATGGAATGTTGACTGCACACGGGGAACAGGGACACGGTGGTGATTTAATCATGAAAACAGATATTTCCGTAACTCAAAAGCTGAATTATTGTCTTCTTCAAAAGCTGAACACAAGCTACATGTGAGCCCTGGAGCCCTTCCAGGAGCTGCCGCGGCTCCTTCAGAGCTGTACATTGAGGATGTTAAATGGTCATTTAGCAGATGCTTTCATCTACAGCCATTTACAGAAGTCATATTAACAGATATGCTCTCAGTGGAGTGATCTCGGGTTAAGTGCTGCACTCAGAGGCTTTTAGCAGAGCAGTCCCAATCAGAAGAATTAGTTAGGAACTGCTAGCTTAAATTTAGTCCGCTAGCTGTGTTCAATGACAACTGTTGACTGTGACAACAGACAAAAACACAGCCGCTTGATTTGATTCATGGAATAAATAATCAATGAAATGAAATGAACTAATTAACAAAATGGCTGAGATTGTGGAAGGAATATAAGAAATTAATGCTACGGAATATTTCATGGATGTGATTGAATGTGAAAATAAAACAGTAAGACGCAGGTAAGATAAACGCCTGGGTTGTTTAGGATTCATTCTCTCACCAGTTTAAATTAAGATCGTGCCATGTTTGGGTCTGTTTTGAATAACGTATAATCCCTAATAAATGACATTGAAAACGTTAAAATTTTAAATTTAAACATTTTTGAGGCAATGCTTTCTCACAGGTCTTGTAGTTCCAAGGGTTATCCCTTCTTTTCACCACCAGATGGCACTGATGGTGAAACCACGTTGGGGTATTGTAACATTAACTCTTGTAAATGTTGGTTTAAAACCTAAAATTTCAAAGCTAATAACTTTTTTGAAACCTCCACATTATATCTTAAATCGTGGATTGTGTCATTCCTAGATAATTCAAAACAGCCGCTGTGATTGGCACACGCAGCATTTGTGATTGTGATTGGCACTACTACCATTTGCTCCTTTAAAAATAACAGAAACTACTAACCGAACGTAATTAAATTGGGTCAAAAATACATCTGATGAGAACTTTGCTGTATTTTGAATTCTTAACTGTGATTGGCTCATCTCTCATTTGGGGGTGGAGGAATAATGTCATTTGTGAGTTTACAAATCTGGGAGTTCTATAAAACCAGAACAACAGGAATGAGTGATGGGAGAGTGTGAATGTGAGCGGAATACTCTGCCGACAATCAGATTATTTGAATGGATTTTGCATATTCATTAAGAGGATCATTTTGACAGCTTTGTTTCCTCTATTTAATCTTCAGGAACTTTAAGTATTTTATTCATATTAACTCAGTCACAGAACGTTCTGATCGTTAACCATTTTTAAGAACTCCAAATCAGATGTTTTATTTCGTTTATTCAGTGTTTTTAAATTGAAGAAAAGGTGGTTTCTTGCACTGACGTTCCCCCATCAGTGATTTTCGTTATTGCTTCAGAGTTTCTTGTGTTAGCAACAGATTATGCAGCGCATTAGCAAGGCCTTTGTAGAAAAGATTTTCAGTAAATTGGATCTGAATGCGTTTGAAATCACAAGGAAAATGATTGATGATCTTGGGATTCGCGCAGAATGAACATTTTTGGCCAGTCTATGGAATGAGCGCCAACCTCAGGGACTCAAAGGATTGGAATCGTTGCTGTGAGAGAGAGAGAGAAAGAAACAGAAAGAGCAATTATTAAATTAATCTAACTGTATGTTTTTGGGATCACCGGCGAGCCTCGACCAGAAACCTTCTAACTGGAAGGCCACAGTGCTACCCACTTTGCCACCGTGCCGCCCTAATTTCTGAATTGTTTTCAATAGTTTTTTTTATCATGTTCATGTGTTTTGAGGTACAATATACATTATTTACATTGTACATTTATTTCGTTTATTTTGGGCATGGCACTTTGAGCAAATTAGGTGAGGCACTATGAGCTGGGATTCAAACTCACGTCCCGTGCTACACTGCAAAGCTAAAATGTTCACGGCACTCAAACTTTTGTGTAATATTTTAAACAGACTTTCTGTTTTCTTAAAAAGTGAAGTTTCTAGTGTTAAAATCATGTTGTCGGCTTTATTCTTTCAGGTCATCCAGGTCCTTCTTGTGTACTAAATTAAAACATGATTTGAATGGGCTTTAATCACTTTCTACCTGATCTCATTGAATTAACTTGCTCTATCTGTGAAGCAGATTCATACAAGTAAAAATGTACTGAATCGTGGATTTCAGCAGGGTGTTAAAGCTGAGTAGCTGCAGAAGCTTGTGAAAGCGACAAAGGTATTGCGAGCACATTTATATCTGTGAACAGATATCTGTATTCAAAGCCATTCGTCGTCCTCTGTTCTCATCATTTCAGCCAATTCTTTTGGTAAAGAAAAGCTTCGCTATTAGTTTCTGTTACACCATTCTGTCTCCATTACACTTTTTCATTCCCTCCTCTAATATTCTCCAGTGTTGGAGAAAGATGATGCAAACCGTCGCAATCTGAAGCTTTCCAGCTCAGTCGATCTCACATCTCAATAAAGATCGGGTAATGACTCTTGTGCATTGCACAGAGAACTAAATGACTTTGCGGAGGGGCTTTCTCTAGTGTCACTGCAGTAATTAGACCATGATTTTATCTGCTGTTTGTGGACACACAGAATGGACTCATTCCAAATGTCTCTTCTGTGCTCTTGAAGGGTGAAGCAGGATCCACTTATTGTGACAAACATGTCAGACATGATGAAACTGTCTGGAAAATGGCACGCTTGATTTGTGCATGCGCTGTAAACATGTTATTCATGCTAGTTATGTGTCATTTTAAATCTACTGCAGCTAATGCTAATAATTTGTTTTTTATTCTAAGAGTATCCAGCATATAGGAAACTCCTTTAATTTTAAGCTATACATCTGATATCTAAACATATTGCATTTTAAGTTTAATAATGCTTAGATTAATGTTATACACTTGTTTAAAATAATTACAATTTCTTATTTTATAACTTACCTTGAGTGTTTACCTCAGGATTGAATACAAAAACATCTTGAAGTGTTTAACATTTTAATGACGAGGAATTTGGACAAGAATAACATATATGATGGAGTATAAATAGAATATAGAATATTTTTTTTCTCACAATCCCTAAAGTGTATCCTTGTTGAAATAGCAAGAAAATGCAATGCACATTTACTGCAAAAAGGTTTCTTTATATTTTTTTTAACTTTATAACCTTTAATAATACCTGTTAAATATAGTAAAGTTTATTTAAAAAAAAAATTAGAAATCAGATTATAAACCTCTTTACTGCAAAATAAAAATATATTTGATCAAACAGTTTTTATGTTTTATAAGAAAATTCAAAGTGTTTGAAAAGTGTTCGTAACTTTTCATAAACCTTATACACTATGCCAAGCACTTTTTTGTGCCATTATGTTTTTTTGTGCCAGAACTTTGAAAAACACAAGCCATGTCACAGGTCTTGTTCTTCCAAGGGTTATCCCTTCTTTTCAGCACTAGATGGCACTGATTTGAGGGTCTGTAATTCCCTTGCAAATGATATGTCTTGACTCTTGTAATGTTAGTTCAAGCGAAACAATATCAAAATAACCTAAACATTATATTTGAAACTAAAACTAAATAAATTAATTCTCACTTAATTCAAAACAGCTGCTGTGATTGGCACACGCACACATGCAGCGGCTTCTAAGGGTTAGTATATGATTAAAATGTCTAGATTTATGTAAATTTTACTTAAATGCCCATGTTTGGGTGTGAGGACTCTGTTTTATAACAGTTGCCTTTGAAATATGGTTTAATACTCTTTTATAATATGAGGAGCAATAACTGTCACAATGGAACAGTTGTAACTCATAGAAACCCTCTCTCCACTTGCACATCAAGCTCACATCATTAAAGCATTGGGTTCACTTTGCAGATCTGTTCATGAAAGTTCTGCTGATAGTGCAAGAAGCGGAGTGTGAGATGAGCCTCTCTGACATGAATCAGACCATTACAAGCACAAATACATTCAGAACAGTTCTGTTCGACTCAAATCAGACACACATGCTCTCAGATCTTTCATGGAGGCCTGCGCCTGCGTGCAATAACATTAAAGTGTTTAGTTTCTGGAAGAAATCGACTGGGAACTGAATGAAGACAGATTTACATTTCATCCTCAAATTCAAAATTAAGGACAGAATTTTTCTGAGAGGGAGTCCAGATTCACTGAACAAAAAAAACGCTTAAAGGTTGTTCATTGTCAGTTAATTTAGTCAAAATTTAATCAGGAATCAGTAATACATAAAAACATACGTTAAAGAAAATTGGCGAGCATTAAAAAAAAAAATTCTGTTTAATTCCAAATGAATGCTGCAAACGTCTGCACTGCTTCTGCTTTAAATGAAACACCATCAACCCTTAGAAGTCTCTGCACGCACCGGTGCGTTTGACAATCACAGCAGATGTTTTTGAATTAATTAAGAACGATGAAACACAGCTATTGTTCAATATTGATTTCAGATATAATGTGTGTTTCAAAAAGGTTGTTTGTTATGACACATAATTTACATGGCATTAAAAATCAAAACATGAGAAAACATACAATTGTCTTTCAGTTTCAGTAGAATAACATTTGGAATTACAATACTTTTTAGATGGCTTGTGTTTTTCAAAGTTCTGAGAGGTTTGCCTGGATTTTGAACCGTTTTTCAAATTGTTTTGACCATGACTTTGCTTTTTAGGGGGAATTTATGAATTTTTATTTTTGTTATAAAACACAAAATCTTATCATCCTCAATTTTTTCAGGTGAAAAAATGACAAAAAGTAATACTCTGAATTGTATTTTTTGTGTACAATTCCAGGTTTGTTGTGAAATGATTGTGTAATGTAATGAAAAAAATATTTGTTCCAAAGAAAATTAATTAAAGTAGTAAAAAAAAGCTTAAAAAGGCCCGGGACTTCTAAAGGTGAAATATTATTGTTATTACTGTTTAGATTGTTCTAATTTTCCTTATTCTCTATTACTTTTTGAACCATTTTATGACCAGAAATTCAGGACTCAAACATTCTGTGAGCTTTAATCAACTTCCTGTTTCAAGTTTGAGCTTCATTTACACAACCAAACCTATAGATAATGACTAATATAAAATATTAAATATACAACAGAGTTGCCTTTGATTAGTTTTGTCCATAGACCACCTAATAGCTGAATATTTTCCTGGTAGATTTGAGTCAGAAGCGCAGAGTGGGCTATTTTGCTGGGCACTGATGTGCTTCTCTCTGAAACACTCATGCCCTTTGTGGCGAGAAACTCATTTTTGGGTTTTTCTGGCACACTTTGTGAAGCACACACCCATCACGGAAAACCCATCTGCCATCCTCTGAGCTCAGAACAACATCCACCCGAGCTCCAGTTCTCTTAAAGAGACAGAACACTCTTAGAGTCACCGTAACTCAAACCTTTTTCTAGAAACTAATAAAAACATTTTTACATCATTGTATTACATCAAATGTTGTGTTTGAACATCTGCCTTCATCATAGATCATAGATGTTTTGGTTTGAAACAGCAAATGCACTCTCAAAAATAAATAAAAAATAAGTTGTTCAAATAGTTTGGAATAAAATGCTTTGTAAAAAAATCAGCTAAATGAATTGAATAATTAGCTTTAATGCTGTAAACCTCCATGTTTTTTGGGTTTTTTTTTTTTTTTTGCAAAACTTAAACTTTTGAGTAGGCAGACAAAAGTCTTTTATAGTTAGTCGCCTTTAAACTTTGTTACTGAATTTTTGTGGTAATCCATTATTATGAGGATGCCAGAAGCAAGCTTTAATAAAGTATAATAGAAGATGCTTCTTTGTTACCTTCAAAACACTTTGCAAATCAGCTAACAAACTGAAGAGAGAGAGAGAAGGACAAAGGAGTAAGAAGAGGAGGGGGAATTCCTGAGAGAAAACAGCCTGCTGCATGTCTGTCTCTCAGGATAAGCTCTCTCAGAAAAAGGGCAGGTCGATATCAATCAACTTCACTTAAAGAGACTGAACATTCCTGGTTGTGATGCAACTTCATGTTTTATCTCAGAACAATACAATTTAAAATATATTTTTCTATTACAACTTTTCTAGTGTGTGGAATTGTTTATTTAAAACGCACTTTTGCAGTTTTATTTTATTATTTATTAAGTATTCTTTTTTTATAGATCATTAATTACTTTACAATTTACATTTTATTTTATTTTAGTAGTTCCAATTTTATATATTCACAAATTTAATTTGTGTAAATAATACACAATATCAATATCAAACTAAATTGTGAAAATTTTTTTTAATAAGTTTTTTTTTTTTTTACGCCCGAATAAACAAGTATTTTGAAGACGTAAAACAATGCCAGTGTTAATCACAACTTTGACGGGGGTTAAAAAGGAGCTTAGTCGAAGTCGTGATGTGTCTTTCCCGCTATCCATCCTACCAGGAATGAAGGGGGTGCTAATCAGTGAACCTGAATCTTGCGAATTGTGCTGCATCTGGAAAAAGCCCCATGAATACGTCTACCTTCACACATCGGGCAGATCGTAAAAGGGATAAATGTTCTGCCAAGCCACCAGGCCGTGTCTCTTTCCCTCCCCCTCAATATCTCGATGCGAGTGGCTGAAATAGCTTCGGCATGGAAGTCATTTCCCCTCACGGAGCTCCAGCCCTGCTGTCCAGACTCAACAAGCTCCTGAAATATCATTAACATCTGATTCTGGTACAAGCGGCTCTTTGTTCCCCTACTGCAGACGGGGCAGTGACTCTACATTACCATATCACCAATGTAATTACACCTATTAGACTGCAGGAATAGAGAAGTTGTTCCCTCTTTCTCTCCAGCTCCACTTGTACGTGTGTGAATATGCCTATTGTGCACATTTCAATTTGTGAAAGTGCTGCGGTATAATGCTGTATAAACATTACCTCACCTTAACTCACAGCAGAAACTATTTGAGGCCAAATTGACGAGTTACGGTAATGACCTGCACAATCAGGCCTTTGTGCTTTTGGCATCGCCAGGCCAAAGTGTTCCTGGGTTCCTGTGCTCAAAGCTAGTTTATAGGCGTTTCAACTGATATTAAAATGCATCAACTACAAGATGAAATTTTGCTTTGATGAACGGATGATTTTAAAGTTTCACATAGTGTCAATTTTGTAGTTTAAAGCTGCTAAAATGTGAATAGAGAGAAAACTGGGAGGATTTAGGGAGGATAATATTGTGTTATTTCCACTCTCAATGGAAAAAATGTCAGTTTCACTTTAGTCTCTATTTGAAAAAAACCCATGAATTTCTCAGACGTTTGGTTGCAGTATTTGATTCTATGCTGTTTTCTACCTTTATTTAGTGTTGGATTAGTATCAACACAAATAAGCCTTCATAATTCTAGCACGTGAAGCATATTAAGATAAATCAGAATAAAATAATTCTACATAATTAACCAGTCTTAGCAAAATGCTAGGCAATGCTCAAATGGTTTACCACCTTGTTACCACAAAACTATGGGTTTTAAGAACGTATGTTACAAAACAAACCTCTGTACTAACCTTAATACTAACCCTAACTCACGTTCTTTTTGACTCCGTCATCAATGATATCCAATCCAAAGGTGGTGCTAAGTGGAACAAGCACTATGAAACATTAGGCGAATAGAAAACATCCCTTTATCATTGTGATGTAGACTAGTAACAAGTCCACAGTGAAGAGTGCTTGTAGAGAATCCAGACATGGTTCACAATTACCCATGATTTTAGAACAAATGCCACACTACATATCAACATTTACTAGATCCGGCCCACATTTGACCAATATTTTTATTATTTAACATTATTAAACTCATCGCAAAGCTGGACAACAAATACCAGACTTATATTTATTAACAGAGTTTACAAGATTTTACAAACAAAAGCATTTAAAATACAATTTTGTTCATTTGTTTGTAGGTTTTTTAAATAGTAGCATTAACGAGAATACAGCTTGTAAGAATTTGACATTATTAAAATGTTGCTAGAACAAAAGAGCAAGCTGTTAGCATTGAAAAGCCAATGTGTTTTTTTCAACAAAAATGTATTAAAAGCATGCATTCTTTTTTTTTTTTTTTGATTTTAGCACCTTGATCTTGAGCATATGTATGCGTAATATAAATAGAATAATTACTCAATGCTGTATCATAAAAATATCTAAAAAAATGTTGAAAATCGTTTGAAAATGTTTGACTTTTGTGATTTCACTCACTTCACTCAGCCCCAGTCTAAGACACCGGGTATCTATGTCTAGATATCTATGGCATTGGTATAGGCATCTATGTGAATAATGCTACTCTGCAATGCAACACCCTCTGGATTTAAATTAAAAAATAATGCTAATCATTCATGTTTCATTAAACTGCTAGTTTTAAATCTTACGAACTAGTCACGATTCGAGCCGAAAGTCCAGTTAAATGTCACTCGTGATCATTTTCACTTGCCGTTTGGTGCCATTATGCTCCAGGGATCCTGCAAACAGTAACCGCAGTTAGGATTCCTTTGACATTATGAGTCACAAAACTAATAAACCTGTTGTGCGTTTGCCCGCCATCGCATCAAGAACAATTCATGTCACATGTACGATGATTCCAGACATATTAAAAAAGGCATCCTGTTAAAATGCTCCTTTATAATCTTGTGCAACGGCTGCTTTTTTCCTTGTAAACAAGAAAAGCAGCATGCAGCAACACAGGGTTTGACATAGCATAATTAAAATGACATTTGCAGAAAAGCGGTTTAAAAATGTCACAGTGGATTGCAGTGGCTTGCCTTATTTCAGTTTAGCATTCCTTAAGTCTCAGAAAAAGAAACAAGCAGGTACTGAGAGTTAGGAAAAATTGCTCGTTTTTGATCAACAATTATCTGTCATCTGGGATTCTTTAAAGCTCGCACACATAAATAGGAAAAATACTTCAATATAGAAGTGATCTCTTGTTCAAGCTCTGTTTGATTTTTGTGTCCTCAGATGTGCAACCGTTCGTGAACGATTCGTTCATTTTGACCGAATCCTTCATGTGACTCAATTTAGGAACGTGACTGTTCTGTAATGTTAACCAATGCAGTATGGAAATGGAAAAGATCTTTTTCAAGTCTTCAATTCGTTTCATTCTTTTTAAAATGAACATTTACAAGGCAGAAATCTGGCATGGACAAACGCACATTGCCAAGTTCATTTGAGTGTTAGTAAATCTAATTGTGAGCACAAGAACTGATATACACCAGGTTTATGAGTACACAACGTTGATATATGAGGTCCCTGATCAATGAAATCGCCTTTTTGTGCCATCTTAGCTCTTAGCAAATCTGGCTTTCACTCATTCCCACAGCTATGAGGAAAAGGAGCATTATAAGATTCACTGTAATTTCGAGTTAGACGATCATTTGATTATTTACTCTAGTGGCAGAAATGGGCTTCCATAGACACCCAGTCTGCTTCTAAATCTTCTGCTGTCCAAGTAACGGACTCTTCTTCTTTCGAGCAGTCCCTGGTGCCGTGCAAAATGTGTTTCTGGAAAGCCCTGTGACTCCCTCTCCCCCTGACTCCCTCTCACACGGTTTTTATAGATTGCTATTAAATCGTCAAATTGTTGGGAGTTGGAAAAGTTTCATTCTGCTGGTTTAATGGCTCTAGCAGGTGGACATTCAGAGTCTACAGACGGCTCATGAGGAGAACAAGCCAAAACAGGCCGTTCGTTGCCGGGAACTGATGAAAACGTATATTATAAAACCAAAATGAACATTCTGACATCACGCAGTGGGCCTCCTGTCACAATCTTGACAAGAAGATAGTCTGGCAGATCTTAAATACCTTGCTCGTTTTTCTCCTCACCATTGGAGGAGAACGAGGACCACGGCAATGCCTTTTGTATTTACTTCAGTTTCTCATGCAAGGTACAATCAAATGATTCCAAAAGAAAATGATACGAAAATGTTCAAACAGGTTTGGCTGTGACATGATATAAACCCATGTTATAAAAAACACATAAAGGTCACATAACCTCTAAATATTAAGGAATTGTGAAACAATGAAATTATATTTTAAGAAACTATTCTGGCTTTATAATCAAGGAAATCTCATTGCTTCAATTTCTTTTGGTATTGCAACCCAATGTAACTCTAGAAGTAATTTTTTTGTTCAAATATAGTTTCCTATAAAAACTTTGCTAATTTAGAATTTAAATGTTACTTGTTTAATAATAAAAGTGCTACCGTCAGATCTGGAGAATGATTAAATGAAATAAAAATCTAACTTTTACCATATCTTAGCATAGACCATTGATTCTTTTTAAAGATCTCGCTGATCCACTGTGGTTATTTAAATTGTTTATCCAGCTACTCTTATTTACACTAAATCCTACTAATATTTTTATTTGAATATAGAACGTTTCAGGATTGCTGATGCTCCAAAAATCAGCTTGTGCTGTCTCTAGAAAGCCTTAATTCTGGAGAAGGTTGAGTTTCAGAGAGTACTAATGATTTTTTTATATATTATTGGAAACATTTTAATTACGGGAGTGGAGCTATTGGGAGATATGGTCTAGGAGCTGAAATGTATTGTAATTGGGATTCTAGTCACTTCTGAAACTTCTTTACCAATTTAAAAAAATTGTGATGGCTATCGTATCACGGGGCATATTATCGGGGTATGTATCGTATCGTGAACAGAGTGACACAAATACCTGATTACTCTTTCTACCCCACCGAGGAATGTGAAACATCGCAGTAAATTCAAATGAGCAGGTCTTAAAAGTATTCACCACCAGATGGCCCCATTTTTTTATTTTCTAGTTTCTTTTTTTGTCTGTATTCTTGTTGACCTTTCTTTGTGTTTCTAATCAATCAGTCTTTCATTCTCTTACATTTCGATAAAAGTTCTTTCCTTTTTAATCTATGATTGTCCCCTCTCTCTGAAACAATAACCACACAAATTCAATCCAGGGCCTAATTAACCTGCTAGATTAAATGATCCCCTTCAGAGATGCTCTACGGTAAAGAAATTCTACAGCTGTTTACACAGAAGAGAATCCCAACTGTATGCAAGAAAATACCAAGACTCAATTACACTAATGTGAGTTTGAGGAATGAAACTGAAAGCATAAATCATTCAGGAGCTGCCGAGCAAGAGAGAAGAAATTGATAATGTTGAATGTAATGATGATGCTGTTCAAATTCACAAATGTCACAAAAAGACAAGAGAACAAGAGGAAAAACTACTCAAGGGCCTATTAACAGCTATCAGGGTGCTTTTGGACACCAGAGCGAGATCTTCACACCCTTGTGTGAGCTGAACAAAAGTTTCTGCTGCTGCTAATTAATTTGTTCAGGGCGTGCACCATAGGAAAAAAGAAAAAAGAGTGGTACTAAAAAAATACAGAGAACGACTGAAGTTTCACGTGGGAGGATGATATAAAGCCCAGCAGTTGCTCTTGTCACAAAGACAGAAGGACAGTCACCCACAAGTAAACACAAATCAGTGTTTACTGACTTAAAATGCACGTTGATCTGCATATAGGTATGGATACTAGGGTCAGGAGGTGTTGGGGTCAAGAAGATTCGAGTAGAACTGTGGAGGTTTAAATACAGGAAGTGAGAGGAACAAACAAAGCTTATTGAAGAATCAGGATGAACGGAGACTCAAGAGGGTTAGGTTAAGCATCAGTGGCTAGTGAATGCCTGAAATCTATGCTAGGTACTACTCTTGTTGTGGCTACTCACATGATGGCTCAGTTATGAAGCATAAAATACTTTTACATTCAATATATCACATAATATTATATGTTTTTGTTTTGTATTGTATCCTTTCATAAAGTATTCTGAAAAAGTAAACAGAACCTCCCTTCATAGGTGAAAACACTGAGGAACTAAAAACCCAAAGTAGGCTCAAATGAGGCTCATCACCAGTGCATTGATTTAAAAGAAAAAGAAAAAAAAAGAATAAATCTCACGCATAAATCATAAAGGGCACCAGACAGCGCCAGAAGATGGGAGCTCTCTCAAATGGTTAATGTTGATGGCAGCAAAGAGATACATGATAATATACATAATAAATGCAGGTGAAAGCAGGCACAACTGGCGGGACACCGATAAAAATGCAGGGACCCGAAACAGACATGCACAGATTGCAGGACCTAAACAGAAGCATGGTAAAACACAGAGACGGGGAAAACCCCTGACATAAGGTGAAATTGTACATTTTCCTATGGCAAAATGAGAAATAACATTTTCCACTAACCAAAGCATTAAACATTAAAAGTACTTTAATGAATCACGTGCCTTGTTTATGTTATGAAGTCAGTTTGGGAGATTCAGCAGCAACTGACAAAATATATTTCATTTTCTGCAATCGCTTTAGCAAACTTTGCCCCGAAGTGAAGAAGAGGGAATCCAGTTACACAGCTTACAGACAGCAGATACATCATTGTCAACAATACTGTGAGTAATAGCAAAGACAGACATATCTGAGGCTTTTGAAACACCTCTGTTTCATAATAATGACTTGTTTTTCTTATTTCTCCTCAAAATACACGGTTAAAAAGTCTCAGAAAAAGCACTTGAGCTGGAGATGGAGACCATAAACCAGAAAATTGATTTGGTACAACTACGAATAATTCCAGTTTGTTTTATTCTATTTATTCCTTTATTACCCCATATGGTTTTAAGCAGGGTTGCGATATTTTGATAGGAAATAATAAATATTATTCTTTTTTCCTTAGCTCCAGTTTTACTTTGATTGTTAGTTTAGTGTTGAGCTGATTAACGTCCGCTATATTAAACATCACAAGCACCGACTCTGACAGTCGCTCTCATATTGATCTGTCAAAAAGGTGAAATGCTCCAATCACAAACACCATAAAAGCTACGGAAAGTTATTTGCTCTTTCTGACTGGAAACGACTTTCTGACATGAGGCTGTTTTCTTGCTGAGATTTAACACCACATTTTGAGGATGAAATGCATTAGTTTCTGTTAACAGGGGGAAAACAATCACTGAAAACTTTGGGCTCTTATTACTGGCATAAATTTTAAAGAAGGCCTGAGTTAAAGGGATGGTAACCCCTAACTCTCATCATTTTTCATTTTTCTAACCCAGGGATGCAGAACCCCCTCCAAGCCAAGAGCAGTTCTCATTGGATAAGAGTTAGTATATTCAAACACACATCCAATAATCCTAGCTTCAGCTCAGTCGTGGATGTTGTAGATGTGAAGATTCCGGATGCTACAGGTATTTATTTAATTATCTACAGGTATGTTATCCAGTGTAGAAAGTACATTTTCTTCAGATGTCTATGAACCAGGAATGTACAGTAAAGTCCTCATAAGGGTTGTATGAGGTACAGTACTTTCCTATCTATATCAGCATTGCTATGTTCGATAAAGGCACACATCGTTAGTATAGGTCACCAGCGGGCAAAAAGACATGTACAATAAATTAAAAGAGAAGAACATGTGATTGCAATGCAAATTAGTACCAAACAATGAATATTTATAAGCGCTATATAATGGTATCTACAATCCACCATTTCTCATAAGCGTCCATTCTCTCAAATCCCGCATTGCCGGTGGTCAGAGGGGCATCAAGCCTCTGCTGCCAGCATGCTGTGGAAATAAATGAATGATAAGCACACACAGTGCTGGCAGAAATGTGTTTACTCACAGAGCACAGGGTCGTGCATAGGGAATTATTTGCAGGAAACATAACAGCAAAGCTGGGGGAGCCAATTAGGCTTTTATCACCCTCACCCCCTTTCTTCCCAGCATGCATTGCATTGTGTGTGGGCAGAGGGTTTCAGTCCCTTTCCTGCTTCGCTTCTGTCGCTGCACGGATCAGTGGACACCACAAAAACAAAGCAGGGGTTGAAGTCAATTCGCGTTTGGCCATCAGATCTGACTGATTCCAACTCAAGGTTATAAGTCAATTTTGAAATAGAAAGTTCAGCAAAAACCTTTTTTTTAAATAAAGTACATTGGTATACATTTACTTGTGCTTTAACACAGAAATGAAAAACTTACAGTAAACATCAGGGTTCTGTTTTTACATTGAACTTTGGAGCTCCACGAGGCGGGAAAAACAACACTGACCAATGGAAATTTGCTAGTGTTTCTCCAATTCTTGGTGATGGTCATGTATCGTGGTACAATACAAATTTGTTACAATATGTATCATGCTGAAGTGCATTTGCTTCTTGGTGTGATTCTGATTCTAGTCACTTCTGAAACTTCTTTACCTTGTCGTCTTGTTTTATGTAATATTTGCTAGGAGACAACTATCCTTTACTCACATTTTAAATGAGAAAGATTATAAAAGCTCTAAAGTAAAAAAATTACTTAATGCAAACATTAACACTGCCCCCTAGTGGATGGATGGTATCCAATCATAGAACTCAAACTCAACCCTAGCCTTTTTGGCTTTGTGGTCTTTTTTAAATGATAGTTCATTATATAAACAGTTGCAATTGTTGGTTAAAAATATTTTTGTTAAATTCTGTGATAAATATTGTATCATTGACATAATATCGAGGTATAATATCCTTATATCTTATGTTGTGTAGGTCTACAATCTTATTCCTAGCATCATTAGCCAGATCTTTTAACCTGGCCATGTTGAAAAATTGGAACCTGACTGTTAGAATCTTACTTTAAGAGAGGCTACTACTGTCAATCTCCAGTTAAATGTGTAAAAAAAAACGTTTGCCATAAATTTTGCTGATTAAAATTGAAACAAATATTTATTACACTCTTTTTTATTTTCTAATTAATTTTTGTGGATTTATGTTCTTATTCTGTATTTCACATTTGAAAATAATAACATCATTGGACTTATTTTGTTTTAATCTGTTCTTTTTCTGTGGGCAAACCTAGAACAGCTCAAATCACTCCTCTTCATTTCTCTTCCCTGGCTCCTCTTTGCAGCCCTTGTCAAGTACAAAACACTGAGATTTGCACAACCAATCTGGAGATTCAACCAGCCTCAAGTTTTTAAAATAATCATGGAAACAAGGTGCCAATGCTGCTTAAAATTGCTTTGAAAGTACAAAGTCATGAGGTACCTAAAGATTGCCACCCCTACAGAGTTCGGGTTTCAAGCAACAGATACTCAACTATGATTGGCTGACTAGACCTCTATGGGTGGGGCTTGGGGAATGGTCAATTGGTGGGCATTTTTATGTGGCTCTCTCATGTTAATTGATGGTCTAATCTCGGTCACTTACTCGCATCAAACACACAAGGAAACAAGAGGCTCCCAATCGCTCGCAATCTGCAGCTTGTCTGTCTTCCATCACTCCATCTCTTCTCAAGCATCAGAAGAATCGCTAATTATTTTCACTCTGGAGCCTCATAAAACATCCCGTCCCACAGTTCGCAGTCTACATCTCCATGCACTGTCCTGTTTGTAATTACCAATTCGTTGGGGAATCTGGTATTTTTTTTTTTAAATAAAGGATTGTTTTGCTCTGGGACCAAACCACATCACACAGGATCAGAAATGGGCTTTTATTGAAGCCTCAAAACCAAGAGAATGGAAAGCGAACAACAAGGCGCCACTGATGAAGTCTGAGTCCTGGAGGAAAACATTTTGTGTTTGAAGATAACGTTTTTTTTTTGTTACACTCAGAGGAGGGGAGGTTCATCTCAGACGACACATGAAGACTGGCCGAATCGTTTATGAAACACTTTTTGCAGGAAGATATTACATGGAATTTACTCTTAATGGGATTCAGAGAAAGCATGGAACTAATACAATGGGTTGGCAATGACTACAGGCGGACTGGCACGGAGGCTTTTGGACCTTCTCAAACATGTCAGAACTGCTTTACCAGGCTCTTAATCACAGTTATGTCTCAGTTTCATGATTTGGAGAGTATGATCTCTGTGCATGATAAGCAATAGCCACTGGAGCACCTCAAAGACTCCCAAAAAAAGAGCATTTGATTCATTTTACAGAGAGAGTTGCCCTTCTTATGGACCACCGAACTCCAAAGTGGAAATTTTGACAAATCAATAACCACTTCTGAACAAATTTATTAAACTATCTTCTACTGAAATGATTCTTTGGAGAAGTGAGTCCCTTCTTGATGAATGAATCATTGTCAGTCTTTCAATACAAAATCTTGAACGGAAAGAATCAGGGAGTATGCAGATTCAGTGGATCGTGAGTTTGTTTTTTGTCACCATATCTACAGTTTGCTCATTTTTAGGGAGGAGTTAATCAGAAGGTGACACTCACTTCAATTATTCCACTATCGTCTATCCATAGACACTGGATACATCCTTCTCCTCCCTGACTCAATCCGAACCAGTCTCATCGCTCCCACCCTCATCCCCAACCTCTCAACTGGAGATTCCAAGCTCCACAAGGTCTTCGGGACTTCTGTCACACCATCTTTTTTTTAGTCTTGCATGCTTCATCCTAATAAGGAGCTTGTGTCTTTGGGCTACAATGTTTGTTCATCAACCCATGGTCCTGCTTTAAGCCTAGCAGCTCACTCTGCTCATTCTTTGTTTATAATTATTAAAAGTATTGGTTTTGAAGCTGTTGAATCATATTTTCTTTAGTAGAACCAAAGCAGATTAAATGAGTATTCTTCTAAAAATTTTTTATATAGGTATTAATTTGTTCTGTACGTTGAGCCACTGTCGTCCAGAGCTGCAGACAGATGGATGAAAGCGAGAGCCCACTCATATGAGAAATGAAATTCCTTCACTCGGCTCCAGTGAGCTGAAAACATGACACTGCTTTTGCTTCAGATGCTCAGACTAATGAAGGCATATGCCTATAAAATAAATGAAATTACATGACAGTGAAAGAAAAATACTTTTTCTTTTATATTTTGGCAATTCAGACAGCCGTGGCAGGCGTATGGCTACAACAACTATTGCTGAATGTAACACTGTAGAATAGAAGCAACCTGGGTAGGTAATAGAAAAATAATGGACATTAATATAGAAATATATGTGCATTGGCCATAAAATGATAAGAAATCACAGGATTAATCACTTAATCCATCAAAATAGCCTTTGCGTTATATATTTTTTAATATTTCATGCTGTGTTCACAAAATATATCGCTGCCCCCTAGAGGCTGGATGACATTACACACTACCACAAATCATTGTAGACCCTGGTGTTGGTTTTATGGTCTTAAAATTTGTACAAGTTTACTTTATTTTCCATTAAATAGTTTAAAATGTTTAAACAACATTTGACTCATTTCAGTATTTGGATTTTATCCTGAAAAGTTTCAATACCTTTTGTTTACATTTGTTCTAGATATCTTGTAATATGAACATAATGTTTTACATATATTACATCCCTATTAAATATATTTAATTTTGAGGGTTTATAAAAACACATTATTCATTAATTAATTCCTTTTCTTTACTCAAATATTCCTAAAACCAGGTCTCTACCCTGAACTAGTCACCGGGCCTTCGCAGAAAACTCAAGGATTGTTATTTTAAAAAGCCCATCACGTTCAATTTCAAGCAAAACCTTATCGGCGAACATCCTTGTTGAGTGTTACCTACTGTAAAGTCAACTTATTCAATAGACTGTACTTTTACAGTATTGAAACCGTCTCTGGGGTGGCGGCCATGTTTACAGGCTCCATAAAGCAGCTGGATGCTGGGATTGTGAATGTGAAATATATCCACAAGCAGCATGCCATTAAACCCGGGCTGCTGAGGCGCTACTGGAGAAGCTGACACCCTGTACGCTCTAAATAACTGAAGTGGTACAAATAACAATCACAAATGAAACCCCATGCTTCTTGTTTTCCCCATAAGCAATGCAAGATTCAGAGGAGCTTTCAGATGAGGTGCACTCTCACAGTGTGAGGCTGTCCATGTTTGAAAACACTGTAAATATATAATACAACTCATAAGAGAGTGCCGAGAAAAGTCTCAGCTTTTACACTGGGGGTTCTGTGATTGTATGGAACCTGCAAATATGAAATGGGCTTCTGTTTTGCTAGTAAATTCAGGGCCTCGCAGGAGATGCTCAGCTGGGTTTCTGCAGACTGGATGCAGTGCAACAGTCTTGATTATCTCTCTCGCAACTCAGCAGGAGGAAACCAACTTGTTTTTACAGTAACCAAAATCACCTCTAGAAATTCATTTTGAGCCTTTTTCTACAGAAATCTTGAGAATTATTACTGTTTTAGGTATTTGTTCTCAAATTCTTTTCATTGTTTTCATCGATTCTGACCAAGAGCTCTCTACATTTCTCTAGTTGATGCCACAGTAACTGATAGAACCCTCCGTGCCTGCCCTGCCAAACCATGATGGGCGCCAGACTGCTCTCCCAAACCATATTTTACCCCAAGGCATCCCTGTGACAAACCTCATCCAAACCCAGTGACATCCATCTCACAAACATTATGCATTTCTAAACATTATGTTCAGATAGTTTACATTCCTCACATTACAAACTGCTCTTCAAGTGGTCTCTTTATAGTGTGGCGGAGCCCAGTTATTTTCCAGTATGTTTCTGAAGCTCCTCAAGCCACATAAAAGGGCAAAAAAAACTCAATTAGTCTCTTTACTGAGGAGGTCACTTCTATACAGAGCAGATTGTTAAAACAGCAAGGCCAGAACAAACACAGTCGCAAAATGATAATTAATAACACAAAACAACAGAAATCTGTTGGATCCTCACGCGATCGAGCGAAGAAAGCTCTCTGTATAACACATCAAAGACAATGAGCACCAAACAAAGACAAATTTACCACAAACTCCAGTCTGGATTTACTAAACTGAGGCACGCAGACAGACAGCTCTTTGATTCCGCTCACAAACACAGAACAATGAATCTGGATCAAAGCCTCTGCTCAAGGAATGTATGGAAATCCATTGATCTCAGTGTAGCCAAGATTTCTCTGATCTGATCTTGTTTGGGAAGCTAAAATTCTCCTAAAAGGAATGTTTCAACACAAAATTAAAATTCAATTTGAACTGAGGGTCTAGAATTCTGGACTGATACGACTCACAAGTTAGAGATCTGATTCAAACTGCGGCGCAGGTAGTAAATCCTGAAGCCACAAGCTCAATCGAAAGACAGAGCTACAAATTGAGATCATTTGGAACCACATTAGGAGAGTGAAATTGTGACATGGCACAAAAAGTGCTTGGAACAGTGTGTAAGCTTTAGGAAAGGATTCTTTTTACCTGTATTTTTTATTACAATTTTCAAAAATGATCTTTGCCCTTTTGAGGGATTTATGAATTTTTATTTTGTCTCAAAAACAAAAAAACTTTTTGATTTTTGAAGTAAAACAAATAACAAAAGGCAATATTTTTGTACAATTTCACGTGTGTTGTGGAACTGTTGTCTAATGAAAAAAAAAAAAAAAAAAAGTATATCAAGCTTTACCACCCTAAATATAAACATTGCACGTCACCTGATGGTTTTTAATGGATAAATCAGGAACAAATGACCATTTGAGGAGTGATTCAAACTCCAATTCTCATATAATTACAGTAAAAGAGCAAGAAAACCCTATGATTTTTTATCAAGTGAAAAACAGAAGAGCAGCATGCAAATCTCCAGCACTTGAAAGGCTGTGACTAAATATGTACAAGAGCATGAACAGAGGAGCCATCTGCTCGCACATTTGGGGCACTGTTGTTTTTTTAATCTGGAAAGCAGTCAGTGTTGCCTTTCCGTTCACGGCTGACTGATCGAGAGCTGAGAAGTGTTCATTTAGGACAATGGTCAGGAAGACGAGCAACGAAAATCGTCCAGTTCCTAGAGGTCTTACACATTCAGGAGAGAGCGGGTTACATTTTAGCCCTGCACTCTTAAAAAAAGATTCTTCACTGGTTCTTTGCCGGTTTGAGGGGTTCCTTTTAAAGAACCCCTTAAGCTATTTTTGGTTCTTCACTGGATCTTTGTGGTTTTTGAGGTACTGTTAAAGCACTTTGTACTGTTGCAGCATTTTTGTTACTTGTAGTTCTAAAGTAGTTCTTTTTTTGTATGAAATACAGATACTGGTCATATATATCATGCCAAAGTTTTAATTAGCACTTTTGATAGTTGGTTCCAAACAGCACCCTTGAAAATAAGTCTTAAATGGCACCCAAAAAGGTTCCCCTATGATTAATAACCAGATTTGGTTCTATATAGAACCTTTTATAGAAAGCATGAGCTCTAGAAATTGTACAAAGAGCAGAATTCCAAGATTAAATTATTTTATGAATATCAAATTTTTTATATTTCATGTATATGACTTTTATAAATTCTGTATTCTTAAACTTGAAGGTGCCCCCGTATGCACCAATGAGAGTTAGGCCAAGCAAGAACAAAACACTTTGATTGAAAAACGAATGTATTTTTAGAGCATTTTAATTACTACTGCAATTTTGTTCTTTTGTGTTTGCCTCCTGTTGTTTTTTCATTCCAATAAAATACTCATTTGACAGAAAAATCTATAGATTTTTACTATAGAAATCAGCCGCCAACCTTTTATGAACAATCCCGTGTCCTTCTGACCATCCTAAATCACCTTTCCTATGACCGCAGGATACATTTCAGCAACCCATTATTCAATCATTTTCCAAGTTATCCACTCGACTGCACGTGCTTCTGCAATCTGATTATTTCTGCTACTGAGTAATAAGCACAGGAAGGATCCCAGCAGCCAAATGATGAAGCAATTATGTTTTTTTGTGGATTTGCTCACTATTTCTGGTTGATATACAGAAATTATTGGTAGATTGCATCAGGATGCACTGTTAAAAAAAAAATAAAAATATGAACCGTTTATGATGAGTATGTTTGTGTCATGTTAGTTAAAAACTGAAATTTTGCTCTGATATTATGATATATTTCATGCCGTTGAAAAAACTGTGTCTCCTTTGAGATATTTGTTTAAAGTCATACAATGTTTGTATGAAGCTTTTTGATTAATCTTAGATTATATTTCATACTTCAATTCTTGCTCCTCTGCATCCTACAGAGATTTCACAGCGCCCTCATGTGGAAAATGCACCGCTGAGTAGAGCTTTCCACTGTGCCCTCAAACACATCATCTGCAGCCTGAAGAACAGAGAGCCAGGTTCTTTTAATACTCCCTAAAACAGTTCAGATATTCATCTGTTTAATATTTAGAATAAGCTTTAATCAAGAGTAATGCACTTAAACACACACATCCTTGCATGAAAAATTAACATTTATGACGAAACTCTGCAAAATAAATTCTAGTTATGATGCTGAGACTTTGATGGTTGTGCATTGAATGCTATTTCAGTTTAAGTGAAAAAGAAATTGTGAAGCTTTTTTGACTTTGTTAACCCAAGCGGCCGAAACTAAAATTCACTGTAAACAGGAAGTAGCTAACAGTAGTAACCATCCATAGCTCCGCCTGGTTTCACACTTTATTTTGTGGTTTCCCTCATTTAGTTTGTCAATTTTCCTGACATATGAACAGATCTTGCTTGAATACGTTGTCTAAAATAACTAATCTTGATGCACCGTGCAAAACATTTGGCCACTGAGGGACGAGACCCCTTTGATTGCTGCTTCTAGCTTCAAATTTTTGTTTTTGTATTCATTTGTGAATGATCTGTCACGCTTTGAAAGTGTTTTCCTCCACTTACTCCACCACCATCTCCACAGTTTTGAGCGTGTTGAGATCCAGGTTGTTCTGACTGCACCCGCGAGTCAGCTGTTGCACTTCCTGTCAGTATACAGAATCGAGAAGACTTTTGTGATTAGAAAAGCTGAGAAATGGTACGGGAAAAATCAGGGACATGGCACAGGAAAACATTGTTTATGCAATTAACATTAGACAAATGGCAAAAAAAAAAAAAACTCTAAATAAAATATATATATATCTTTTTGACGCTCAAACTTGCAGCAAATTGTGAAGAACAGGGAGAAAAAAAAACACTTTTTCAAGGACAGTAGAGTTAAAGTTGGATTTAAATCACATGCTTTCGAGTATGTCCACCCTACAATTGAACGGATGACTAGAAGCCATAAAAACTTCACTAATTAATGTCTTCCAGTCTCTTTCCAGAAAAAAAAATTGCCTTTTGAATGTATTGGATTTCACTATTTACACATATCCAGCATAATCAAATCAGGTTTGACTAAAGACTTGACAGGTTTGAAACTTAAAGGTTTGCACTAAAACAGCATGATGGAACACTGCTAATAACAGCTTAACCAACCACAACAGCCATAACAAATAATGGCATATAAACATAAGAAGAAATCGTTTAAAATACATCACATGTAGCTTCAGGGTCTTATGCGGGAAGCGTACGGCTGCAGGGAAATTAATCTTATGCTTGACTGCGGATTTTTCCACCATCAACGTATCATTTAAAAAAAACATGCAATTCAGTTAAAATCGGGAAGTTATCCCCTTTATCTCTTGAATTTTTTTACTACCTGCACACATTTCCCAGCACTTTATCTGACTCCTGATGTAAAGGGTGTTATAAGTACAAGAAGCTATTATTTTGAGGGAACCTGTAATCTCAAGTAAGTGTCGTGGAGTCACAGCCAGCAATCAAGAACACCTCCCTGTATTTACCTGGAAACAACCGCCCCACTGAATCAGTCATCCAATCAGAAAGCTCCTCCAACCCATCTCCCTCAGTTGCCTCAAACCTCATCCATGCACCTCCCTAGCTGTCAGGTTTGTACACCCTGACTTTCCATGATAGCTCCTGGTCTTCTTGGATCTCCCGTCTGCTCTGTGTCTCTCTCGGTTCCAACCATCTCTCCATCTGCTTCATCAAACTACTCCTGTGCTACTCAACCTCAGTTGTCACCTCCAAGGGTTCCTAACTCCTCCTTGCTGTTGACGTCATAAGTGACATCATCATTATTCTATAGAGTATAGTTCCTGATCCCATGTTTCATTCTCTTTCCTCCAGCTCACAGTGATTTCTGCCGCCATAATGATGTACAAAACAGAAAATAAATGATTTTCGTATTCACGAGTAACAATTTGTTTTAAAAAAAAAACAGTGTACAGTTAAGGAAGAAGGTGAACACCACTTATATATGATTGGTGCATGATTAATGTGAGTAAAACTCTGCTTTCTCTCTCTCTCTCCACCTCTGGAGTAATGAGTTATGATAACACAAAGCGATTAGAGCGCACTACGACTAATAAAACCTGAGAAATCAAACCCTGAAGCTGAGATGAGCTTTAAGAGGAATGGTGCTTGTAAAACCATCACTCAAATGTATATGAACATAATCTGATTGCAATCAACGGCAGGATTGTGATTGTAATAAAGTGTTGATTTATTCTCGTGTTTTTGATTCATCTCCGTGCTCTACTTAAGCATTATGTTTGCTCATCAGACAGACGGCGCATTACTGTAGGCTTTTTTTTATAACCCATCCTCTGCATGAATTATTTTTCAGACATATGGTGATATATAACAGCGCTGAACTGATTGCGGTAGCTCGGTGGAACACTTGATCATCAAAGTATAAGATGGATAATTTCTTTAAATGCACAAAAATACAGAACTGGGAAAATATGCATCAGGGATTAAAATGTAAACATATGTCAAAAGCATAAATCATTTTAAACACTGCTGTATCTATTACAAAATTAGAATTTAACGAACAGTTACTATAGTTCCATCTTTATTACTTACAATTATCAGTAACTTAAGCTTTTAATGTAGCTGTTTACTTTGAATGCTAATTACGATCAGATTTGAAGTGGATTGTTTTCAGAGTAAACTCCACTGACTGACAGGTTTTCTCTCTTTACAAATCAAAACCTTCTGATAGGCTAGTTTTCATTATCTACTAATCTAGCCCCCTCTGATTGGCCAGTCTTATTATCTACTAATCTAATCCACTCTGATTGGCCATTTTCATTACATACCAATCTACAGCCCTTTGATTGGCCAGACCCAATATCTACTAATCTAGCACCCTCTGATTGGCCAGTTTCATTATCTACTAATCTAGCACCCTCTGATTGGCCAGTGTCATTATATAACAATCTAAACCCTTGGATTGGCCAGTTCCGGTTATCTACTAATCTAACCCCCTCTGATTGGCCAGTTTCATTATCTACTAATCTAACCCCCCTCTGATTGGCCAGTTTCATTATCTACTAATCTAACCCCCTCTGATTGGCCAGTTTCATTATAAACTAATCTAAACATTCTGATTGGTAAACTTTCAGTGTCTTCTAAAAATAAAAACTCCTGATTGGCCAGCGCACAACTGCATTTAGAAACTAAGAATTAGAAGTTTTCCCCTTTTTTATGTTAACAACTGTAGCCATTATAGATTAAGTTTAGTCATCCATTCCTCTTATCAAAAGCTATTTTTGTTATATTTACAACCCAGCTGTGTGTTGCTTTGGGTCCTGACAGCATAGTAAAATCCAAATCATTAAAACGGAATCGACTGCAATACAACGTATGCAACAGTATCATAGCTAAAGTATTTTCCTGATGAGCTCCAGCACATCACATAATGTACAAGGTGTGCTTTTTCACCCTGGAACCAGTGCAAAAATAACAATCTCAAAGCCTAATCACATTGCTCCCTGGCATGGGCCTTTACATTTCCTCAGAGGAGAATGGGAGAAATAAATGAGCGACATTCAGGGAAGAAAAAAAAATACTGTAAATGGAAGATCTTGAAGCTAAGACTACGGGAGATGGAGAGTCGGGGCTGTAATGTACTTACAGTCAGAGCTCCATCGCTCAGTCTGTGATGAAGGGATGAGGAGTGGGTCCAAAAGCCATGTGCTGGATCCATTACCTGTTCAGGGGCCCACAACACACAGACGGGATGAGTAATCCTCTTCTATACATGGCTGTATATATTCGGTGTTTCCTGGCAGTGGCGCTCCATTGCCAGTATAATAAACATATTATTCTAGCCAGCCTGGACAAGTGCACCACTGTACTACTGAGGGCTCTCTGCTGGTTTTGATTTGAGCATAAGAAGGTGCGCTGGAACATATGGCCAGCAGATTTGCAGATGCATAGTTTTATGTGCAATAATAAAACCATCGCTGCAGTTCTCATCCTATTTATAGGCAACAGATAAAACGGCGATCGTTGATGATGTGAAAACCAACTTTTGTGAACATGTCAGGTCTTTTATTAGCTCTTTTATTACCCATTTAACTAAAGAAAATTTAAAAAGATAGAATCTAATACTTTTATATCGGATTGATCGTCATTAGCTTATCAGAAATAAAAAATGCTTTATTAGAAATATTCAATGCTAGAAATACATTGACAAAAACAAAGCTTAATAACATTAATGACAGAAAAATTTATAGAAAATAATTACATATTACCGTGAAAATAAATATAATTGAAAAATGTTTTTAATGTAATTAAATCATTTTTAGTAATACTAAAATTTGCACAAGATGCATGCTTATTAAATCGATAAATAGAAAAAAGGCTTTATTAGAAATATTTACTATTAGAAATACATTGACAAAAACAAAGCTTAATAACATTATAAATACATTAGACAGAAAAATTTATAGAAAATAATAATATATTACCGTGAAAATAAATATAATTGAAAAAATGTTGTTTTTACTGTAATTAAATCATTTTTAGTAATACTAAAATTTGCACAAAATAATTACATAGATAAATAGCAAAAATGCTTTATCAGAAATACATTCAAAATAATAAAGCTTAATAGCCTTGTAAAGACATTCTACGGACAAATTAATAGAAAATAAATACATATTAAATAAAGTTTCTCGAGCTGACGTGACTTAACTTTGGTGTATAACCCCAAAAAAACATTTTCCATAGTGAACAGAATGTTGAAAATATTACTGGGTTTCATTACATGGATTCCTCTAAAACATAGCTAGCTTCTGAACACGCTGTATATTTTAGTGAGTCCCTCTGGTCCGTCAGAGTTCAGAAGTCACTGTAGTCAGCTTGTTCGAGGCTGTGCTTTAAATTGTTCAGAGAAAAGATGTGTGTTGTCTTTCTCTGTTGCTTTGAGGCCATTTCTGTCGTATCAGGACACCCCTGGAGCAGCTAAACCGCTCATGAGGTCACTCCTGGTCCAAGACCTCAGAGAAAACAGGTCAACCTCACCAAACTCACAAACAGACTCTGAGAGCTTGAGAAAATAAATCTGTCTCTCAGTCCAGGACCATCCCTCACACTCACAGGTATTCTCAGTCACTGAATACAAACAAAAAGGTTCATTTTTGACTCTGTTCATCACTTATCAAATGATATTGAAGCTAATTTAACAGATAAACCATTTAGTTCTTTAAAGAAATGATGCTTAGGTGCCTTTTGAGAGAAGAAGAGGAGGTAAACATATCCCTAAAAGATCCGAGGCCTGGACAAGCCTCATTTCTGAAATTATGTGACTTAAGTAGATACAAGCTAAATGTACTTTACTCTTTTTAAACATGTGAATAATTCAAATTCAGTCGTAATATTTGTAGAAAACGAGGATTGCACGTCACCAGTCAAATCAGTCTAGAATCTGCTTTTCCCTTTTCATTACTTTAGAAAGCGGCAAGATTCAATGAGGTATTCCACAGATCTATGCCTCTATTGATTAGAAGAAAATAAAAACTTCACTGAGGGCAATAAAGAGGAAAAACAAGGCATTGGGTATACTATGATAGAATCTTCAGGTACATTTTTAACTAGCTCCAATTATCTGAGGATCTCCATCACACAGGGAAGTGCATAAAACTGTAATTTTACCACATTTTGCGATATAGAATTAGTTTCTATTGTTTATTTAAACACTGTATCAACTGGTTTGCAAAAAATGCATCAATATCATAAAAGCCAAACAAGCTAATAAACATAGTTCAGAGGTTCAAGTAAACCATTGTATGATATGTGTTCTTATGCTCTACATTCATTGAAATCAATTAATATAAACATAAAAAAACATTGCCAAAAGCTCATGTGTGTATTTTGTAGGAGAAAAGATTGCCGATTGGATGATGAGGTAAGTGGAAGCAGCTGAATGGTAAGGCGTTAGGTATCAAGAAGTGGAGGGCTGTAATTGGTTCACAATGGTACAATTAAAGACCCTCAAGGAATACTTTTGCACCTCATCATTAACTGTACCCAGAGCCAAATGGGTGCCCATTAGCAGAAATGTTCCATGGCGCCCCCAAAATGTGCACAACACATTCACTAAAAACCGAAGTTGAGGGTAGAATAATTCAAAAATGCTACAATAAAATGATTTTACATTTTGAATTCTAACAGTCAATAATACTTATTAGAATGCTACAGAGAGTTTCTGAATGCATCCATAGGAAAAAAAGAGAAATGGAACCTCAGAGTGTACCCAACACTACTTGTGTTTTAATCCAAGTTCAGGGTGGAATAACTAAAAAAACATGAATAATCCTTATCATAAAACAATCAATAATTCTTACTATACAGCTGCAAAAAATGAGACATGGAAATTTGGTGATTTTGCCGATGGCCTTCTTGAGCGGAGTTTCCCTAATACGACCAAAAGCATGCGTCATGTTAATTGAGTTCTCTTCCTCTAACGAGTGAATGTGTGTGTTGCCATATCGGGGGACCAGTTCACAGTGTACACCTGCCTTTCTCCCAAAATGCATTGTGACCCTTCGTGAAAGGAAATAGTGCACAAAGAAAATGGCTCAAAAGTTGAGAACGATTATTACTCACAGTGGAACAAGTTCGCAACTTTTGCGCTGTCTTTTAAAAAGGTATTGTACAACGGTCCTAAAAGGTACATGAAAAAAGTGTCCTCCACGGCACAAACCAGGTCCTTTAGGGTAGAAAATGTAAAGGTACAAATATATTTAAGTATGAAGGTGCATTTAAGTACCATTAAAACAGAGGTACCTTATACGGTACAGTTGAATACCTTTTTTCTGAGGAATGGAATGGAATAAATAATGCTGTGTATCACTGGTGAAAATCTCTTCACGTCACAGAAGCAGATTCGGCTCATCGCATGCATGTGAGCCTTTCACAGTGGGGTCAAACAAGCTTCCATCTTTGCTGCTACTTCTGAATCAAGGTTATCTGACACCTACTCTTTGGGTTATTGATCTGGAGTAATGCCTTCCTCTCTTTCTCACACGTCTTCATTATCTGACCACTCTGACCCGCACTAAAGCTCTTATCACCCCAGACACACAAACGGGGATTAAACATTTCCTTATCCAGTTCCATCCAACTCTAGTGTTTGGTCTATTGAGATATTAACATTAAGATGGCAGCTCTGCAAACAATACCTGAGCAAGTGCCATAGAAGACACTCCTGGAGATTCTTCTAGCTAGATCTTCAATGATGATCACATAGTTGGTTCCTCACAGATTGGTTCAATTTCACCCCAAGGAAAACCGATGTGGCAAAATGTGAACAGACAGGGCATTTTTACCCCAATGATAATAATAGGGTTGATCCAGTGATTTTGTCCAATAAAATATTGGCCGTTTCAGCGAGAACGTAGAAACGTAGCGATATTGGTACATTGGGTGTTCCATTTAAAGCATGAAATCTTTACGCAAGGAATTGTAATCCAAAAGTAAGAAAATTCTCTGAATTATCCAGGGTTTAACCAGTTTTACCAGGAACCAACACACATTTCTGTTCCAGATTTACTGTTCGGGGTGTGTTTAGATTGCATTAGAAATGAATGAGCTCATATTCAACTCTGTGAATTGTGTTTGTCTTCACCAGCAAAACACTTCACTTCTCATTACCCTGAACAGAAGCAGTGCTGAAATCTCCCGAGATCAGGGAATGCACATGAATCACTGCTAACTCTAATGTAAAGAACAAATGGAGAAACCAGAACCAGACAGCAAATAAATATTCTGGTGCACAGAGATCAAATATTCTAATATGACGGGTCAAAGCTGCTCAAATAGACATAGCAGTGATCAATATAGTTATATTTCTTGAAATTCATTCAAATGAGATTAAAGAGAAATTTACATGTAAACAATTAAAAAGTATCATTGTTCTGGAATATTCCTCTCTTGTGGTGAAATGGGATAACACAGATGAAGCATTATAAACGAAGAACCGAAGCAATATAAACGACCACAAACTCTCCGCACCCTATTGGCCGCTGCCACTAAAAGCTTTGTTTCACTCTCCATAATAATGTCTTTTAATAGCATGTTATTAAACACAGCTGTTCCCCAATAACAAGCTCTCAATTAACAGGAAATGACATTTACGAGTGCGCACCTAATTTGTTCATTTCTAAACGAGCATAATGAGGAACACCTGATTTCAGAAAAAGCATTTTCCGAAACTCAGAATAGCATTAGCTGCCTGTTATTGTGGAACTGTTACATTAAATTTAACAATTAGCTAATTGGGTCCTGCAATTAATTATGACTAATACTTATAGCCCAAAAAGAAGACAAATAGCTTGATAACAATTAACTTTTAAGAATATTCTGTACACTTGAACTGATCAAATTTTATATCCACAACCTTATATTGTTGTAGAATCGTATTTTGAGCTAATATTATTTTATGGCAAGTTTGATCGATTCTTTAATACATACAACCCATCATTACACATTCAAAGATAAAATGCATAGATGACATTTGCAAAATTAGTTATGCTATAAAATCTGAATGATTGATCACTATGAGATTAAAGTCTGAATTAAATCATGCAAAAGAGCTTTTAACCATGCTTTATGGTGGTTTCTGCATCAAAAACATGCGAGAAGTTGTATTTATAGTCGTTCGTGCATGATTTGTATTAATCTTATTTACATTTTGGAGATCCAATATGAATTTAACTGCAAATGCTTCCAATTTCCGCATAAAGCAACTGTAGATTGAACTACAAAAAAAAGAAACAACATATAATGACCTGGAGGTATAATATCAACACTATCAGTATGTATCATGGATCCTGAGAGAGTCTCTGTGTGTGCGTGCGTGTAAACAAACTCATTTAAAAGAAATGCTATGGTCAGATTTTGTTTCTTTTGGCTCAGAAGGGGGCGTGTTGGAAGCATAGAAGTGGGCGGGACAAAGGTAAGCGGCATGCTTGGGGAGACCGATTCAAGGACATTGTTTATGATAAATATTGCATTGCGAAAGTTAGAAAAGTTCCAGTGCTCATCAATAGGGGGCCAACTTTTTGTCTTAATGGATTGAAAAATGCATAATATGGTCCCTTTAAAACACAAATGTTTTTATGCCTTTATTAGATAGGACCAAGTGTGTCTCACCTGGCAGATGAAGGGAAGCCAAACCGTGACGATTGCAGAATGATTTCCGCCCAAATACAGGTCTATGTAAAAAAAAAGAAAAAAATTATTTACATGGATGGCTTTAATGATTTTCGAAGTTTTCTATACAGTGAACAAAGTTAAAATTCTGTAAAACAAAATAGTTGTATTTTGTTTTACATTTATTTTCATGTGGCTCAGGATGGCTCAATTTTCCTCCCCAAAAACTAGGCGGAGCCTTGTGATTGACAGCTATAACTGACAGCTACACTGAACTGAGCTGACTAATCGCTACCAAAGCGTCGCGAGAAAGATCATTTACGATTTACGAAGTAATGATCAAATACTTGTTAATGTTAACAAAATAAGTCGTATATGAGACCACTGGCAGTAGGAGATATCACACGGTCCATTTTTTACGGTACAGTACAGCAAGACAAGAAACGAGTCTTAGTGAGGGAAGGAGGAGGATTGCATATGTGTCCAAGGGCCTCGACACAAACTACCTCTTTAATCAATATCTGGAGTTAGCAAAACTACTGCATAAAAAAGCAAGATTTTTGAATAAATAAAAGAGTTAAATAACTCTTGCTTAATGTTTTAGATCCACATTGTTGCGCTACGTACAACAAATAATGAATTCACACTTTACACATTTTACACTTAACATGTTGTGGTTTTAGTTGAAAAGAATTAATGGAAAGCTTAGAAAGCTCCCAGTTGTAGCTTCAATTGAGTGCGCCTTGAGCTTTTACAGAGCATCCTGACATCCTCAAATTGACATTAGAGCCAAGCTCCCGCTGATAATACACCATACTTGGAGTATTCCGGGAGCATGCAGAGAAAATGAACATGAACAAACGCTGTAAAATAAAGTATGCCATTTTCATCCTCCACAGAGATGCGCTGCAAAGAGACACTGTGCAAGTTTGAACTGGAAACTGTCAAGAGATGCATTTTTAAAAGTGGAAACCTTAAAATTTTGGTTAATGTAGCTTTTCTTAACTTAACTGCTTGATAATTGTTGGTAGTCATTACTTACAAAAGAGAAATTCCACCACAAAACCCAAAAGTCTTTACATGTCAAAGAAAAATGTTATTTCATGTTATTTGTTTATGTCAACTGTCAGACAAAATGAACAGTCTGTCAAAGTCTGGGGATCGTTCAGATCATAAAAAATATGTGTTCCTTTTTTTGGTAATGCATTAACTCGAATCCAACGCTGCCAAACAGAAATCAGTTTCCTGAATAAAGTACCTAGTGATGCTGGGAAAATTAGCTTTTATTAGCTAAAGGCTAAATGCAGCTGTAGAGAGGAGTGGGGCCCAGCTAACCTTTAAAACTGTATTTTCTGGGTGAAATAACAATGTCTTCTGATATTTTGCAAGGTTGAAAAGTGTGATAAATTTTAGAATGCTGCTTTTTATACCTCTACCAAAATGGATATGAGACAAGCAAACATGCAAAGGGTATGATGGGCACGACCACAGGCAGATAGAAAGAGGGAGGGGTAAGGGTGGCTGTGTTTATTTGGTTTCTATGGATACCAAGCATTGGTTAAGGCCAAAGTGAAGACACAGATCATGAAAAAGTAATGCTAACTTTCCTGATGCTCATCCAAAATATGATCTCTTATCCCCTTCTTATTCGCTGTTTTTCAATCAACTCTCCCTTTTCTTAAGACCACCCGAATCCTAAAAATGTGAGCGATCTTGGCTTCATGATCACATCTCTTTAATTAAAGCTCTCAATCTCTTTGACTCGCCTCCATCACTTAGCGCTCCATTAGACAAACACTCAAAGCTGATTAATCATCTGCTTACAAAGGCACAATTTTCCTCTCATTATTTATCATTTAAGTCAAAGATGAAGTAAACAAGATGTGTGTTTATAAGTCAACATGCCACTTTTTAAATGGCTAAGGTCAGTTCCGTTTTTTCAGCAAATATGAACAGGCACCAATTGTACCTCTTAAAGAGGGACCTGTTCCAGAGGTAGCCGTTCCTCAGGTGAAAGTGGAGCGTGATTTGTCGAGATTCAATCCACCCACTCTATGATCAATCATGGTGTAAGGTCAGGTGAGCAGTCGGCGGAGGTGGTTGCGTCTCAAGGGTGCAGGTACTGGATCATCTGGACGATCAAGAGCACTTACGGTGTTTATCAGCGAGACCGAACCAGTACCTGGCTTGCCAGATCCTGCATCTCTGGAGCCTGCTCCAGGTTGAGACCTGTGGGGTCCAGGTCCAGGTTAGCTGTCAGTGTAGGCGGTTTGGGTTGTACCTCCCTCTGACAGGTCCCCTGTTTCCTCTTGGGCTGACAACGCTGCAGCCTTCCTGTCACCTCCTATCTCAGGTACCATGGCTTTGAAAGACCCCCTTGACCCTGCAGCTTCTCCAACACCACTAGAACCCCATCTTCAAGCTGCAGATCTGGCTTACCGAGGAACCCCTTCCACCAACTGATGGCGATTGGACTACATTTCCCATGATCTTTTATTCAGAGCAGACATGAGCAACAGAGCAACAACCAGGGACTGCAAATTTGGGCACTGGATCATCTGAAGGATGTGCTCCAGAAAGTGGCATCAGCACTTCAAGTGTTCCTCAGTGACGCCTAACCATCCCAAAGGTTGCCACATCTTACATCTGTGGTGCCTTCTCCACTGGTTCATGCTCCAGTATGAGACTTGAGGAGTCCGGGTCCAGATGAGCTGTCAATGGAGGTGGTTGTGCCTCCTGGCAACAGGTTCTCGGGCTAGGAACCCCTAGGCTTTCACCTCCCATCTCAGGTACCACGGCTCCATGACACCCCCCTTGTCCCTGGAGCTTCTCCTAGTGAGGTCGTCACCTAGCCAACACCACTAGACCCCCTCATCTGACTGCACATCTGGACGCTTAATATGGCTTGGCGAGGAACACCTTCCTGCTGACCTCTACTGGAGGCCCCATGATCAACGGAGCAACAACCTTTCCAGCAAGAAGCAACCAATTCAGCAGGCACTGGATCATCTGGAGGACGGGATGCAGAGAGCGGAGTCAGCACTTCTGGTGCTCCTCAGCGACACCAACCAAACCATGGGTTGCCATGTCTTGAATCTATGACGCCTGCTCCGGTATGAGACCATGTGGGGTCCAGGTCTGGGTGAGCTGTTGCTGGAATTGGTTGTGCCTCCTACCAAGAGGTCTCCTGCTTTCTCTCTGCCTGACATGCCAGCATGCTTTCCGACAAATCTATTTTCAGGTACACTTGCTCCACGACACCCCATCGACCCTGCAGTGCTCCCCTGTCGTCACTAGACCATCGATGCAACAAGACCCCCCTCTTCTGGTGACACCTGTCTGCATTCCAATTAAAACTGTGGTCCATATCAGTAGTAGTAGTGGTTGTCTCTCAAAAAAAAACTGTTTCATCACAGGAAATGTCAGAAGAACTGGAACGAGTAGAGCCATAATACAGTGTCAGGGATATAAAAGCTACTGAGAAGAAAATCTGAGGTTCAAGCTTTAGACTCCTAAACACAGCCATCACTATAGATCTACAGAGAAAGACAAACTACAGACGTTTTTCTTGAGACCACTAATAAACCAGAGAGATCAAACTGGCTCAACACAGTGTGCACCATAAGCTTCAGAAATGATAACTGTGTTTTTCACGACCTAGAATCAGATCAAGTAAATGCTTTTAGGCCAAAGGTATGAAGATAAGGAGTCTGACGGATTCAGATGTTAATCTTCCAGCACAGACGCCATCAGCAGACAGGATTCATCTCTGTCAGAAAGCTGACATTTGGAGGAGAACAAAAAATGAAGTATGTTCTGTCAAAACTCGGTTTGACAGGATTTCTTGTCGGTTTCTAACATCTAAAAACTGAATTTATAGCATTGTTAGGTTCTGATTATAAATACATTCAGACATTCTGGAAAGATGCCATCTGTCTTCTCCAAGACTTAAATTAATATGAAGGAAAATCCTGTCAACAGTCTTTTTTTGCTTTATTCTAATCTACAAAAACTGATTTAAAACACAGTCAGGCTCTGGTAATACAAGAGCTGAACTATGGAGGTGGTGAGGAGATGCTGGTTTGTTTTCACAAGGTCATATCCAAAAAGAAAAGGCAGTAGGGCTAGCCACAATCAATGTATGCCTAGAGTACGCCTAATTCCTGAAAACTGAATTCAAAGGCTTTGATTGTCTTTTAAAATCCTGAAAAGACAAGCAAACCAAATACATTGAGAAAACATGTTCAAAACAAGGATCAATTTTCTTTTTTTCATATAATTGGGACACCACTTTACATATAATATGCCCAGAATTGTATCCTCTTCCAGTAACCATGTTACATGCCCAATCAAAACCCAAAATTGCTTTATAATGAGGCAGAAGGGTCAAAAGGCCCTGTCCACATGCACATGGTTATTATAGTTTGAAAACTGATTTTTCAATACCTTCGTCATGTAACCGCAGCATGGTTTTCATGTAATCTGGATGGAGTTGACCAGGCCTCCTTCAAAATGAAATGTGTTGGTTATACCACTCAACATTTGCAAAGATGGGGAGTCAACATATTTGTTGTTCCTCACCTCATCTTCATCTAGGACAGATGACGACTGTGCCCTGGATGAGAGGGTTTTTTCTGCTCCTGGATTCAGTCCTGAAGTACACATCAGCTCGGCGATAGCAAGCTAAATAAACACCGGGAGGAAACCCTGTCTAGACAAGACTGCAACACACACGTCTCTTATTTACCCAAGGGGAATGCTTTCCACAGCCAACAAAACCATGATGCAGAGAGACAGGCAGAGCAGGAGGATAGAGACTTGTTTAGTGTCATTCGAGCACATTCAAAATCCAATAAATCATGTTTGTCAATACAAATATTTCAAACAGTATTTTATTACAATACTGCAGGGATAGACTTTCATTATAAGGATGGCACTCCCTTCAGCATTCCGTTTCAGCAAAGTGAACTAAATGACTAAACACATCTTTTTACAAATACCATGTGCTGGTGCTTGTAAAAAGCCGCAAAGATGAACCTCGCATGCTAGAACTTCCTAAACACAGACTGAAAAGTATGTGGTCTCCACATCAGGGCATGTAAAATCCAGATTTTGGGGACACTGCTGTGATTTTTAGCATTTGTCTGTTTCAAAATACACTGTTTTGTCTGTTGTTTTGCCCATCTGGTCAATCACTAAGAATTCCAAGTACCCCTGACAGCAGATGGGATAAGTCCCGCCTAGCTAAAGTGCAGCCCCACCCACTGAATTTGGAAGCCCAACAATTGAATGTTGAGTCATGACGATGTTACCATGCTAAACAGAGTTACGGTGTGGTCACACAACTCTTGAACAATGCAGAATTTTTTCTGCGTTATGAGCTTGCCCACAGAACAGTGTCAATAAAAATAAACAATTCACTACATAACTCGTCTAAATTATAACAGCTCTCTAATCTGCTCTAAAGCAACATTGATGTCACTTTATTTTGAGTGATTAAAAAAGATTGACGACTGAGTGGTGGCTGAACACGCATCACATGACCCGGTATCGCAGCTTAACTTTCTGTCAGAGCGGAATCTGGATTTTTTTTTCATATTGTGATTCATAGAAGTTTACACCAAACATGAAATGAAAAAGAAATGAATGAAAAAAAGAAGAAACAAAATTATTTTCATTTCATGTTTGGTCTTTTCCTTCTGTCCTTGGTTAATGGGTAGAGTAGGCAGATGCTTTGCTTATTTTTCGAGATATCAATTTAGCTTGTTCAAGAACAATCAAACATACATTTATTTGATAAATTAATTATATTCTTATGTAGTTACCAGGACAACAAAATGGAATAATCAATCTGGAATAGCACTCTCTGCTCAGCCATGTTGATTTATCTTTGGCGCCAAGTCTCCATCTGATGACATAGACCCTTCACTTACTGAAAAAGAGTTTCCACTCTCCCAGCCAGTCCCGATCCCCAAAAAATCCCCCATCGATGATTCAAAGGTCATTAGTTTGATCCCGACTGCAGAAGAGAGATAGCAGGATTATCAAAACAGGAAACAAGAGCCTTCGTTTCATTACAACAGCTGGAGAGATGTATTAAATAAGAGCAGATCCTCTCCCATGAGAAAACATCTGTCATTTGAAGACTCGCCTCAGGACTCAAGAATAAAACTCTAAATGAACATAATCAAAAGTTGATCCTTTCGGGACCACAACTCTTAGAGAAAATGTGTTTAACGAGACAAACACCAATGGTTCTACTAGAAGACACAAACCAGATACTTCTAAGGCAAATGAGCTGTGTGAAAATTGCGATAAGGTGCGTAAAGTGCAACAAACACCAAAAAATGAGTCGAAGCGTGTGAGTGCTGTAATTAATGGGAAATCGAAAAATATGTTCCTCTAATTTTAATCCGTTCGTGTTTATTGTGAACACTTTGTTTCTAAAAATGGTTTTAATTGAGCATGATAATGGTATTTTTCATCTGTTAGATTTATAAAACTTCCTTTCACTTTTATTTTTTATTTTTTGTTAATGGTAAAGTTTATTAAATGTTTTTAAAACACAACAGGAACAGCTAATACAATTTTAAGGAAAACTTTACAGTATTTAAGTTTAAATTCATTTGAATCATGAGAAATGTTATACATTTATCAATCCTAATCATTTTTAATGATAAACTGAGATGAAGACCAAACTATTTTATTGCTTTTAAAAAAGTATGACTGAACACCAGAGGTTTAATATGTGTGTGATGTCATCCACCCACTAGGGAGCAGTACTAGCATTTGAGTACTCTGAGCTTGTAGCAGAGGAAGAACTCTTTATTTGGAGTGGAGAGAGCTCGTTTTATACATCCTTTCAATAAATTCCATTTGTTTCTAACTTAAAGGTTTACAGCTGCTTCTCAAACTTGTTTGCATAGGACTCCATTCTCCCGCTCTCATTGGGCAAACATTGTGATCCAGGAGCTGCTAAATAAAAGCTGAAAAACGAATTCTCTTTCAAGGGTCTTTGTGAAGACATCTTAAACGTTGCAGTTTGTTATATTGGTGTCAGAAGTGGGATGAACTTGCTCAATGAAATCTATAACATTTTATACTGTATTCATATATCGAGAAGTATATTTAACGATATATATATAATTATATATATATAATGCTTTCATATGATACCACATTTAGTTTTAAAAGCAGCACGATGGCAACACGATTAGTCTTTAACAGATATTTCTGACATCTCTTGTAGAACTGAGCTGAACCAATGTTTAGAAGCTGAATCAGAAGGTCATCAAAACTCTATTTTAGCCAAATAATTACATTTACTCATCTGATTATTTCTAGCCGAAAAAGCACTTCAAATCGCAAAAACCATGAGTTCGTTTTTAGATTTTAAAAATATATCATTTATCTAAAAACATTTGATGAGAGTAGAAACACATCAAATACAGAAACCAAAGCACTGCACCAGACTCATTGAGCAAGCCTTCGAGACGCTTGAAAAAATGAAATAAAAGCCAGTGTTCAGATAAAGAGTGCCGGTGCCATCTAGGGGTAGCAATTTCTAGTATAGGGCTGATTAGAAAGCTAATGTAATATTGTTTGAATCCAGTTATTTTATGTGAATGTAACATTTTAAAGCTGTTTATTCGATTTCTTCAGATGCATAACTGGTGACATGATAAATCCATGTTCATTCAACCAATTTCAGAAACTGACAAGTATCAGGCAAACAAACACATAGGACGAAAGTAAAGAAGACATGATCCAAAATTGACAGTGTCTCAAAAATCTTGATAATTTTCAACCTGAGCTAACTATTAATTCTTTATATAGTCAGCCAATTGCTGTAAATAAACACAGTGTTTGCCACAATTGTGGTACACAGAAATGTGTTTTTTTTCCTCAACAGTTTCTACGTACAGTGACATAATGATGACATGGAAAAAGGTTTTTGGAGATGTTTGTAAAAAATTGGAAATTAATTCATAGTCTTGAAACACATGTGTATCATGTTTCTACAGCTTAATTAGAGGCCACATGTGATAAATTAAGTTAATTGGACATTATTTGGAAAGGTTACACACCTGTTTCAAAACTGACGTAAGAGAACAAACCAAACACAAACACAATGGAATCATCTATTGAGAATGAAGTGGAACAACTTTTTGAGGAACAAAATATATCTTCCGTAATTGAAAGACATTCAGAACAAGCAGTACTCAGACCTGGCTGCCCATTCAAATTGTGTCATCGGAGGATACGCCTTGGTCTGGGAGGTGACCAAGAACCCAGTGGTCACCAAATCCCAGAAAGACAACTCACTGAGAAGCACTCTGCATACAGCAATCAGGTCTGTGTGGTAGAGCGGCCACTCCTTAGTAAAAGGCACAGTAGCAAGCCTGGAGTTTGCCAACAGGAAACTGAACAGAATTCTCTGGTCTGATGAGACAAAGATTGCTCACTTTTTGGCACGAAAACCAGACATCACGTTCACTTTCCGAATGCACTGTACAAGGTTTAATACATTAAAAGAAAATTACACAGACATTCCTAATAATCATTAATAGTGTGTTTTTTTTTAATAATACACACTCTGTTCACGATACAATTCATACCTTATTAGTTTGTGTCAAAATATTAAACAAACTGAAACTGAAATGAAAACATACAGTTGCAACAAAATGTATGTGTATATGGAGTTTTGCATGATTTTTGTTTGTATAAAACATTATATATATTGTTACCTACTTTTGGGGTCAGTTAAGGAAAATAAAACTGCATTTAATAAAGACCGGGTCAAGTTTGATGTGTATTAGTTGTTATGTCCTCCACCTGCCAGGGGGCAGCACTAACATTTGAGTACTCGGAGCTTTTAAACGAAGAAGATGCGTCTTTTTCGCCGAGGGAAGGAGATGCCTCACTTTGTATTTCAATTTAAAACATTTCAGTTATTTCTCACTAAACAGAGAGCGCTCAAGCATTGTGGCATTTATTTTATTTTGTTTTTTTCATTTAATGTAACATGACATTTCCAGACAGTGGGTTGAATTACATCACCAAAACAACTAGCACATTTTAATAATAAACTCAAATACGAACAACATTAAATCCATTTAAAAAATGAAAATATAAAGATGCTAAAGGACGAAATGTATATGTAAAGCTTATGAAACTATTCCATCACATATACTTATTAAAAACCTTTCATTTTTTTCCAGTACACTAATGCTTAACTAAGTAAGGTTTTACTTTACATCTGACGTTTGTCATTCAATGCATCTCTGAAAGCACAGCGCATGAGGAGAGATGAATGATTTCCATGATGCTTGAGCGCCTAATGAAAACACATCATGGCATATAAACACCAGTCAATGAGTGATGAGCAATAAGAGTTAAAATATGCTAATGGCATCTTCAGAGTCTCGAGTTGAAATTTATAAATGCAGAGAAGGAAATGGACACTAGAGCCATTAGCAGACAAACAAACACGCATGCTTTCATCAACCCTGACCTCAGTTTGGCTTTTAGCTTCATTACAGTATTCAATGCATCCTGGAGGATAGACGGAGGAGGAGGAAAGAAAAAAGATCATGAGGAGAAGAAACTGGCTCAAAAAAAATTATGCAAAATGTTTTTAATATATGCTGTTTTATTTTGTTCTTTCAACTGTGGATTATCTTAGAGATCAGATTTTCATACGCAAACAAAGGAGATATCAGATAAAATCTACCTTGAAATACTGGATATTATTTTTAGTTAATAGCAAAATTCCCACTTTCAACCTAAACGAGTCTTTTGTTTATTAACTTCTTGTACACTAAACATGATCACACACATTTTTTTACATTTGATGTAGTGAAACAATTTGAGAACCAACATCATGATTTTAGCATAATATTGAAATTTAATTTAAAACTCAAGTGAGAAGACTCTCAAAGCAAGTGTTAAAAAAAGGAAAATGTTGCTTCATTTAGCTTAAACATTATAGTCGCTATTAGCTAAACATATGCTGCATTGAGAAAAGAGAGAGAGAAAGGAGATCGGCCTCAGGATTTGGAGACAAAAGGGACAAACTTGTTATGTAACTTCCTGTTTGCGTTGCAGTCTCTATGAAATCAAACAGACAATAGTATTGTAAATATTTGTTTTGTTTTAACAGAAGTTTATAAGCTTTATTTCAAATTTGGAAATTGATCCATCAGATCATACATTTCCCTGTAAATAACTCCATGAGTTTACATCAATTTCTATTCAATTCTTTACTCACTTGTGTGCTTTCTGGTGTATATCAAATAAAGTATTAAATAAATCAAAATAAAGCCCAGATCAAAGACCAATCTGCATGCTCCCAGCCAGGTTTAGTATTTTCGTTTGCACATCTCTCTGGAATCATGAGCGTGAAATCAAATCATGGTCGTGTGGAGGCATGCGGAGAGAGACACTAGCCTGAGGAGAGATCGACTGCATTAGCAGAATAGCGCTGCCTCCAACACAATCAGCTTCAGTGATACAAACAAAGATACAGCACTGCTTTGTGACCTGAGGGGAGCATTCACAGTACCCCTGACCTTATACAGAGATGTGATGAAAAATAAACACATCTACTTTCATTAACACAGCATTGCTGAGTAAATTATGTAGTTATAAATGGTGACGTCTGAGTTAAATCTGATTTATCCATGTTTCCAGTTTAGCCTTCAAGCGAGTATTCAAGATACTGGACTAGTGATTTATAGGGGTAGGTAAGGTTTCTGCAGACTGGCAGAGACAGGTTTGTTTCATAGAAACGCCACAATAAACTGTCCTTTTTGACTGGTCAAGCAATTGCAATAGATTTACTTGAGAAGGGCAATTTAGGGACACTTGACTGTTGTGAACTAATGTCTTGGGAGGGATGTGAACATATTTAAATGCATATCTTCTTAATAATATGTATATTGTATTATTACTGTAGGATATCACTTTAAACTCTCAATTTCTCCAGTATATTTATTTGAAAACAATATTTGGTGTGACCACTTTGTTTACAGCAATTTTTCTCACATTGCTGTGTCCTAAACATTGATGTAAAATGAATATTGAATAATGTGTATTTTCGTTGAGGTAACATGGAGATTCATTATTTTTTTAATCTAAAGAGATGATTTACATAACAAAACAACTTCACAGTCAGATAAATAGTAACAGAAGACAACAGTTTGTCATCTGTGGTGCACACCCAAGTTATGTAATCATCGTTAAAGGTAATTCATGCTAAAGATTTCTTTAAACAACACATTAATGATATCCATAGGGATAGAATATGTCTGTTAAATCCGCACTCTAGTATAACACGACTTACCTCATCAGAACATAGACATTAATTGTTTAAAAGAGTCGATTCCTTACAATGATTCACTGAACGTGCAACAAGGAAAGTGGGCAAATGAAGCAAATTTTATGTGAATGGTTCCTAGCATGAATTAACAAGCTCAAATAGGACAATATAGGCCGTAAAATGATTTAATAAACATGTTTCTTGTTATTCTTATTATTGTTATCAGCGTTATTAGATATAACAGCGACTATATAACAGATATAATATCGCAGGGACTAAAGCGGTACTTTGTTTAGCGTCCCTTGTTTGCCATCCGGTCGATTTTTACTGTCACACTACTCTCACCATGCTGAGAAAGTGGTTGCTGTTTATTCTGTTTTGTTGACATCGAATTTAATTTTAAAAATTGACATTTACCTGTTCAGGTTATCTAGTATTCTACTGTTAGATCCGTTTTTACACTTTCTCAGCAAAGCATCATGAAGATAAAGCGCCAGAAACATGCGAAGAAAACTATAATTTTTTACAAGTATAACTTCTATTTTCGTGAACCATTTCAGATTTTGATCGATGGCACGTTTTGTCAAGCAGCTTTAAAGAACAAGATTCAAATTAAAGAGCAGCTGCCAAAATATCTGATGGGAGATGTTCAGCTCTGCACTACAAGGTATGACAAACCTCGTTTTAAGTGGTCGTGACATTATCATTTGGTATGAAATCTGTAGCAAACTAATGTTGCATGTAAAGACTTAAAAGTGGTTCAATTAATCTATTTTTATTTATTTTATATTGTGGATTTCATTTGATATTTATAAGACTTTAATGGCAGAATGCAATCTTAATACTAATATGTTGATATGTAAACACCAGTCAAGACAATAAGATTACAAAAATCTCTCAGAAAACTACAAACAATGTTTTTTTTTTCTTCTCATTGCAGCTGTGCACTAAAGGAGTTGGAAACTCTCTCTAAAGATCTTTATGGGGCCAAACTGATTTTACAGAGATTTCAGACTAGGAAATGCAATCACATGAAAGATCCCATTTCTGCATCGGCATGTTTCTTATCGATGGTTGAAGAGACGAATCCTCACCACTATTTTATTGCAACTCAGGTAAGAAGGCAGAAGAATGACCTCTATGGTTATCTTATGGCAAGAAAATACAATCTTATCTCGTATATATATTCATTTGGAACTGAAAGGTGATTCTGAACTAGCTCCAGTTTCAGGAAGCAGACACTCAACTGTGAACAAGTCATAGCTTAGTTAGAATTTTAGTGTTGATCCTGAATTTGTCACCTACAAACTTTCGACGATGATTTGAGGCTTTTTCGTTTAAACTATGCTAAACTCACCTTTACTCAATTTACTAATCTGGACAGTGGTGTAAAATTTTTGTTTAACTTTTTTATGTAAAATGAAAATGAATCAATCCCGTTGTTCCAGGATCAGGAGCTGACAACAGCACTGAGGAAGATCCCTGGCATTCCTCTGCTCTACATCATCCTCAACACCATGGTTTTAGACAAGGTCTCAGAGCAGACTCTTAAACATGTGGAAGCAGTTCAGCTAGGCCAGATTGTAAACATACATGAGAAGAAGAGCTTACAGAGTTTGAAGGAGAAGGAAGGAATTGGGAAGGATGTAGATGAGAGGAGAGGCAGGAAACGCAAGAGGAAATCTGGCAACCCTAATCCACTGAGCTGCCTGAAGAAGAAGAAGAAACCCAAACCTCCACAGCCAAAGAAAAGTGAAGAAGCAAAGAAAAAGAGGAGCAGACACCGTAAACGAAAAGGAGCTCCGGCAGGAGAAGGGATGGGCACTTCTGGATCTGTAAGCACAAACTGATAAGGTTGAAATTTCAGAAAATGCTGTTTAATGGTTTCATTTTACTATATGTAACCACTTCTTTCCTCCATTTGTTGTAAAATACTGATCAATTTATGTCAACAAAAATACTGTTTTGTTTTTTTTTTTTTTTTTTTAAAGACTGATGTTTTCATGGAAACAACCTTTAAGCCCAAATGTTATTATTAAATGAAAAAATATGGCCTTGTTCAATTACAATGTTGAGAATGTAAAAGTTGAGTATTTAGTTTGGCTGCAGTGCTAGGCATTACCACTAGAACATTTTCAAATTCACACAGTAGCCCAGTAGCTACTTCTGTTTATTGAATATTTCCTGACATGGAATGAATTCGCTACTCACCACATCATGGGATTGAGATGTGTGGATGGTTATGTGTGATTTGGGTTCTAATAGTTATTATAACTCTTGAGTCCTTCTCACTTACTGCTATTGAATTCTTTGATTTGAAACATGCCAATCTCAGTGTTTCAACAACTGATTAATTTCAAAACCAGCCAATGTCTCATCATTTCTACCAAATGGGTCAAAATGCTGCCTGTCAACACTTGAACACCATATTAAAATAGAAAAAAAGCTATTTTATATTCCACCAGAAGATGACAGCAAATATCAGGGCAACCCATAGGCTGCAAGCTGGTCCTTTCAATCAATTTCTAAAATGTCATCTGTATCTAAAAAAAGGAGAATTTGATCGATTTAACAAATTCTAAATATAGTTTAGTGAATTAATTTTTTTTTAAACAAAAACTTGCTTGAATTTGCTTGTTTTGTTTTCCAGATATTTTTAGATCTATTTATTTTTCATGAAATAGTTACATTTTATTTCAATGAGTGGCCCACACCTATTTTTATCTCTACCAATCTGGCACCTGTTTGTAGATCCCTGAACTAAATGCTTGAGGTTGAACACTGCTTTGTCCACCACCACGCCCAAGAGAGTGTACGGAGCCCCTAAAGGGTCATGGTGGTAGGAGAAAATAAAAATGATGAGAGTGAGAGGTCCAGAGATGAAGAAAAGAAAATGATCTCCATCACCTTGGCAAATAGGGGCACCCCTCCAAATGAGAATACTGCCTCCGAGTGTTCAGTTCCACTTCATACCAAAGGCTGAGGAAAAGAGTTGAAAATATTCATCTAGGCTCAGCAAATGCACCACTCCTGGCAGTTTTTTAAAACAAAAATGTCATACCTGAGTTTACACAAGTAATGTTACTAGGCTAAACAATGGCACGTCATAACTGGCAATTTTATGCTATTTAAAAAGCTTTTAATGACATTTATAGACATGGTACATGAATTCTAACATAAAAAACCTAGTTTTTTCCTAAAACTTGTCATTTTAAGACTTTGATGGATGAGAAAATGTCATTGTGAGGCACTTTGGTTGTATTTTTTTGCTATCTCAGCCATTTATTTTGACCTCCAGAGATCTCAAAGAACTGAGGGCTGTATCATTTTAGCCCTTCACCTTCATTTAAAAAGATTTGAGACACCCCTTTATCTGAGGTGTAGACCTATAAATGGTTGAAATAGTACTCCATCGCAGCTCCCACGATAACGTCTTTGAGTGTTAACAGTTACAGATTATTACCTTATGCTAAATTGCAAAAAAAAAAGTTTAAAGATATACAAATGTGTTGAACGTTTTTAATCATGCCAATTGTATTCTAAAATTCAGTCTGAATTGGTAAAAGTTGAGCAAAGTATTCTGTTACAATGACACAATAACAAAGAATCCTCCTTTCATCTCAGTAACGTCAGAGACTCAGTTTGATCTGTCACATTTAAATGTTGTTGCTATTTTAGTCTGGGATGTATTCTTGTTGGTTGTCTGGGAAACACAAAGAGAAGCTGAGAACATGTGGCACTGTGTTCTAAGGATATAATTAAATAAAATATTATTAAAAGCGTGTTTTGAGAAACACAGTGAATATCAGAAAAGAAAAGAGGCCCCGAATGCCTCCACCCCACATCCTTCTAAGGTTTACTGCCATATCGAAACATGTTTCTAGTAATCTGTTGAGTTCTAAAGAGTGAACTGATTTGCTTCGAAACGGCCGTAATTTCTCACAGTGCCATGGCAATGTTCACTCGTCATCCATTGAAGATTTACAAAGCTCATTCAGAGCAGACGTCAGTGTCTCTGCGTCACTCCTTTGCACATTTACTTACTACTTGAGCATTCAGAAAGAGTTCAGAGGGTGTTTTAGGAGGCCGGGGAGTGTAGCTCCAGCAGATCTCTTCTACTTCTTGAGACTCAATGGATGTGGTTCTGTGCAAACTGAGGGATTTCTCAAGTAGAGAGATGAGTTTACATGAGTGTGGAGCAGAACTGGAGCGTGTGAGGCTTGGGAATGGCCGGAGAGATGGAGGACAGATGGACCTGGAGTCTGCTCTTGCATGGCTCAGGAGGGAGCTGGTAAGTGCAGTTACTGTCAGATACAATATTACTATTAATCCATTTTTTCTATCCACTGTGCCTAATTTGTGCAAAAGCAGGTACAACATCAAACTGGTCAACTAACCGATAGTAGGCAGCACTACATTTTGCTATAATTATATAATACAAAATTAAAACAATAGCATCCTTTTGTTTTTATCCTGCTGTTTTTAAAAGCATCCAATTGAAGGCCTGTTAATATTTGAGTCACAAATTAAAACAAACACTATTTATTTAATAAAGAATAAATAACACTGAATAAATAGTAAAGCATAATTTAAAAATATAAAATTTTTTATTTAACTTTAACGTGGAGGAAGAAAATTTGGTGTGGTGACTCCTGAAGCTTATTAGTTATGAATACGTATTTAATGGAGACAATTATCATTTACTCATATTTTAAATTAGAAATATTATAAAATGTGCTCCAGAGTAAAAAAGATGACCTAATGCAAACATTAACATAGCCCCCTAGTGGGTAGCTGGTATCAAATGCTCTCAAACAAATCCAACTAGACTCTAGCCTTCTTAACTTTGTGGTCTCAAATCCTTTTAAGTTACATTTTTCCAATGACGGTCAGTTTTAAAGTTAATTAAAAATAGTGTTGTAAAATTTTGTGAAGCCTGGACAAAATACATACATTTTTGTTGAGGTATTTTGAGTATGTGTAACAGATATCTTATTTGTAGCTTTACTTGATTTCAGAATCCATTGCTGTACTTTATTATTAGTTTATTTTTAAATTCTATTTAACCCCTTCACTACTACAGTTACTGGTTAGATGTTTTGGGCTCTATGTTCTATGTATGGCTCTAACTCATGGAAGCAAATTCCTAGTAATGTGGATCATTAAATTCAAACTTAAATTAATCGGGGAAAGTTCTATTTTACTAGTTATTATGTAAATGTGATTGAATGTGGTGGGTGGTCTGAGCTCCTCGCGTCTGTTCATTTGTCTCGTGTAGTGTTCGTTGCTATTTTGGAGGCTGGTCATTTGGTTTTAAAGGTCTGAAGCATTTACGACACTATTTAGAGTCTGAACTATGGGAGCTGTATTGTTAGCATGCTAATTCATGTTAAACTGCTACAAACTGAGCTCTATTCATCAGAGATTTACGGTTCACATTTACAGCTTGTGGAACTAATAGCAACAACCATCAACACAGAGGACCCCTTCAAAGAGAGGGTTCAAACAATATAGTGCAGTTGTGTTATTGACTTCTTTCTCTTGATGTTCAATCGCGAACAATTTTAAAATGTTTTTACTCGACTGGTTTAGTTGGCTTCTAGAGATTACTATTAAATGGCTGCTTGTTTTTAAACTAATCTTAAATGGCATTTTACTGCTGTTTAATGTTGATTTATAATAGTTTTTGCTAAATGTAATGGCTTCAACACAACTAAACGCACTCATTTAGCATTCAGACACAAGTGCAAAAGAAGTTAGAGGAATGTTTACATAAGTATGATGCTGATTAAACTTCCACTTATACGAATATTAACGCTTGAGTGCAGCTGCTGTTTTTCTTGATTTGTACACGTTCAGACATAAGTGCTTTTCGTTTATGATGAGCTTGAGTAAATGAGCAAAATCCCTTCCTGAAAAAGATAGAAACCATTATGTTAAAAGAGTTAAAGTGTTTCCTTTCATTTTATGATAAATCACATTCATTTGAGAGGTTTTTGAAATAATGACTGGTATGTTGATTGGAAAGTTAGCACAAAAACAGAAGCCGTGAATTTTTTGCTCTAACACAGTGATGTCTTCTGCAGATGTTGCTGCGTTCTCAGGACCAGGCTTTGATTCGTCAGCTAATGGATCTGCACCAAGGCATCCAGGAGCTCAGACAGGAGTGTGAAGTGGCCACAAAGGACGATGAAGATGAAGCAGGGTGGTTTTCAGGCAGTGAGGGTGCAGGAAGCAGTATTTCCTCTTGCAGCTCTGGAGAGATGAGCATTTGCCCTCCACTGTCATCCATCTCATATCTGAGACCAGCATCTCTCAGACGAGGCTTCGGCAGACGTAGCTCTGTTCCTTGAAAACTCATGAACAAGGACTGTAGTGGATCAAAATTTCAACCAAAACTTTTTTCACATTTCTGCCATAACTCAATCAGTGGATTGTGGTTAAAGCAATGCCAATGGTTGTCCAGGAAAAACAAGAACTGCTCAGGGAGAGTGTGCTTTCAGCAGTAGACCCTCGAAAAGCCTTATTGGGTAGCTTGTGATAAACAGGTATAGAAATTGAAGTAAAAGAAAACCACTCAAGTTTTTGTGTCAACTTGTTTCTTTTGATTTTATGGAGATCTAGCCTTTTAAATAATGTGTGTCTCAACAAAGTCTTGATAGACAGACTGCTCTGTTGTAAAGAATACATAGCAGAAATGGTTTCTCTTACGTTGGTTTTTGTTTAATGTCTGACCATACATGTAATGTAAAACATGTAACTGTTGTTTACAATAGAAGATGTGCATTTGGGGGTGGGATAAATTTCGACATATCTACTACTTTGTGGATCAATGTTGTACTGATATTATACACAGTAATAAAAGCTATCAACCTGAAAAGAATGATTTGTAGCAACATGGTTTCATTTAAGACATTCATTAAACACATACTGAGGCCAGGAATGCACAACTTTACGAAAGAAATGTTTTATTAAATGAAGCCAAATTTGACATAAGAAAAATGAATTAAACAACATCAAACTTGACATGAAGGAAGAACAAAATCATAACCTGACTCTTAGATCAAACAAAGTGACAAAGATACAAAAAGGACAAGTCCATTAACAATGATCCCCAAAAAAAACAACATTCAAACTTAATTTTATAATAAACAATATTTTAAAAAGCAAGAAGCAACATTGAAATTAATCTTAGTTGAATAGTTACATATTTTTAAATAAATAACGGACCAAAACCCCCCAAATAAGTTTACAATATGGAATGGTCCAGCGGAACAGAAAAGACGCATCTGTTTCGGGGGAACCTTTTAGCGGATGGACATGGTCGTACCCGCTAACGGTCAAGTAACGGCTCTCTACCCGTACGTTAAACTCAAAAGAAACAAGAATTAACGAGTAGAATTTTAAAATTGAGGCAGCCAGAATGAGTGCACCCAAAACTAATTGCTGCTCAAATGGAATACATACAGAGAAAAGTCTATGTCTTGTCGTTTATATGGTGAACTCCAACAACTCGTTATAAGAAGTAGTAACCACAGAAATAAACTTTTATGTGAAGAAATCTAAGGGAAAATAATTGTGTGGGGATGTTGACCGATCGTGGCAATCACACAAAAATGACATCTTAACATTAATAATATCCTTCACCACAACTTTGAGGCAACCTATGCATCCTTTATACATAAATTACTCGTTAAAATTGTTCAAGTTGGATATAAAATTAAATACAGCAATCTCAACTTGCTTCCTTAAGGCTTCACTGAGGTTTCCTTCACAATATAGACGTAAAAATCAGATCTCCATCTGAACAAAAGTTAATTTTGTTACACTACATTTTCATTCCATTTGTTAAGAACACATCACATGCATCAAAACATTTTAGTGTCTTTTCTCATGTTGCATAAATGCGGCTGTTGATTACAAAAGATGCCATTTAAATTCATCACCAAGTAATAGTAATTTAAATACAGCAAACATGTAGTTGGTTATTTGTCTCCATTTATTCTCTCAACGTGTAGTCAATGAGAATTGTTTCAGGAAATTGTATGAAAACTGAAAAATCCCCCCTCTTTACAGTGATTCACAGAAAAAAACACCACTTTGCTACCAATATGAAGTTCCAAAATTGAACATTTTCATGGTGTTCAGTCTCAGACTACTTGTCCAGTTGAGACTCATGACGTGATGGGACTCAAGACCTTCTGAATCTTCTCAGTCATTCAGAAGTGATTGACTGTCCATTTTTGTAGTCCAGAAGTACTGTGGATGAGTTTATCATGATGTATTCTCATCTTCCAACAGTGTATTGTTCTCACGCCAGAGCCTCTGAATCTCCTGATTGAGTCCTAGGAGAGTCTGAGCCAGGTGACGATCTTGAGAGCGCATCTCCAGCTGTAGATAGAGAAACACCACTCCTTACAAAGTCCACCTGTCAATCTATCCATTCAACCATCCATTCCTTTATCCATCAAACCATCACTCTGTCCATCCATTCAAATACACAAACATCCATATTTTAATTCTGCCACTCGGAACTCCCAACAATTCATTTGATTATCAACCATCCATACAACCAACAGTCACTCCATCCATGTCCAAATCCCCGTTCCATACAGCGAAGACCAATAAAGTTGCTCCACTCACCAGTTCAGATCTCAGGCGTGTAATGGCTCCCTCAATTTTGGCTCTCCGCAGCTCTTCATTCAGCTGAGAACGAGGGTCTACGAAAGTTTCCACTGGGTTCCTCTGCTCTCCATAAGCCCTGAATGCCTGCAAAAGCTTATTTTTGATGTTCTCTAGGACCATGGTGGACATGGAGTCCTCATACTGAGCATCGGAGCTCATTGTGAAATCTAGAGCCACAATTTTGGATTTAATACAGGGATTTGGTTGCACTACAGTGTTTTAAAAGTAAGTTCATTGCCTTCTTTAAGCTTTAATACAGCTAGTGTTTAAGATTATTGTAAACTTCAGACCAACAATCTCTAAAGCAAGACTATGGAATTGGTAGCATTCCATTGTTCTGTTTTTTTATTTGTCTTCCAAAGCAACATTCCTTTCCACAGGTCTACCATAATTTTTCATCTCAACAAACAGAAGTCAAGCTCTATGGGAAACTTATCCTCACGTCTCACTCCAAAATCATTGAATTCCTGATGTTCTCCAGAAGGATAACAGGTTTTCTCATCCAGATTCGGAACTTATTGTGCCATCCACAACACTTCCCTCCAAAATCACAGAATGCTCCCGTCACGTTTGAATGTCCCATAATGCAAAGTTCTTGAGATTTGCAAAATCCAGAACACACGTCAAAGTTGCATCCATTCCTTTACTCCAGTCTAGCTCCGTCTGTTTGCGGCATCAACCAAAACTTTCAAATTACCAACAAAAAAGTAAAAAGTCTTGCGTCAAACTTCCACCAAACACTTGCTTTCTGTTTGTTCTATTGTCGTTCAAAAAGATGTGCATTCCTTCATTCCAAACTACCTCCTTCAATCTCTCGAATCTGAAGAATGAGCGTCTCTACTCCCCTCTCTCCTTCAGGACCTTGTTTTTGTCACTGTTGCTATGGCAAACCTGCACACCCCCTCCACCACCCCTCCCTGTCACTAATGAAGGAGCACCACAGACAAAGGCTATTGTTGCATTAGCAGAACTAAAAGCCTCCCTCCCCTTCTCCTTCAGTCTTCCCCTCCGGAGCGCCATTCATGCTTTGTGTGAGAGTCTGGGTGAGAGAAGGATCCCAGTCCTGCCTTTGTGAACCATTGCTATCATCGCTACATCCATTTTCCCTAAAGCTTTGCACAAGATTTACCCAATGAACTATTATCTTCAAAGTGGAGCTCTTGAAAAATTGAACTGACCACCACCACAACTTTCAGGAATAATTAATGTTTGAAATTAATGTTTTTTCATATTTACAAAAACTGTTAATAGCATTTATTTAGGACATTTCAAAATACAATAAATCACCATAATGAGTAAAAAACACAATACAAGAATAAAACGTTTACATTGCTTTGAGGATAACCTTCTTTTGGTACGAGCCACTCAATGCTTCTGTTTTCTTATAAAGGCACTAGAAAGATGCCCCCTGTTGGATTCAGTTACCCATACGCATATTTATCTGAAGCCGTTCTGTCGTTCACTGTGATCTGTCCGCTCAGCTTCATCAACAGTTTCACAATGAGACCAGCCTGCAATAAAAGAATACAAGTTTTTTCCTGTAAAACCACACAAATATATGGGGGGATTCAAATCTAAATAAAGAAAAGTGGACAATTTTTCTCAGCCTCACAGATTACACTAAATTACATATAACTGTATAATCATTCAAATATATTTCAAGACCTGTTTGGTGTGCACAACAAAGTTCTTCTTGTTCTCCAGACTGTGGATCTGAATATACTGATCGGCTTGTCCCAGCTGCCACATGAACGTCCCGTACGCCAGACTCAGGTGGAGCACCTAACACAAGAACAAACGTTCCCCTCGTCACTATGATTGACAAACAAACCCCCATATCTCAGTGATTATCCTAAGCTAAACAGCTCTGATATGGTTGCTAGGGTAAATACTCTGGTTGCTATGGACGCACAATGTTCCCCTCATCACTACGGGTGATCTCAATAAACCTCCACTCCTACACATCATATAAATGAACTTCATCCTCCATCCAATCGTATGAATTAGTCCCGTATGTGACTTTAGAATACTTAAAAAGCAAATCTAAATTTGTCATTACCATATTAAATTCTTAGGTGGATTATTAAAAATGTTACAAATAAAAACAATGTTTCTAGATTTCCAAAGATCACTTTTGTAAACATTTATTTTATTACTATATAATAATGAAAAATAGTTCAACTAATTATAAAAATTACAATAATAATTATGTTTTTGTTATACAAAGCCTTTCTTAAGGTATTTACACACCAGACGCAATTTTAACATGCATTTTAATCGCAAATCAATATATTTCGAAAGGTGTAAATTATCTTTATTGCTCCTAGCTTGATTTTCCCAGCGGTTGCAGGCGACAGAAACATGTCTGACCAATCACAATGCGACTTGTTGCTAGGTTACAGAAACTCGTAAACATTCTGGCAGAGTGATTATTCAGTTTTGTAGATGCAAACAGTGTGTTCGCCGTTTCGTGTTGTTAATTCATATCATTCTCAGTGTGTAAAGACTCAATGTAGCTTTACAAAAATACTTGATCCGGGTGCTCTTCAGTACTTTGTATCAACTATAAACAAACACATCTAAAATATCTATAAAAAAATATAGCATCACCATCCAAAAAATAATACCAGAAAAACGTTAATTTAATTAGTAATTTGCATACTATATACACCCCAAAATTCTTGGAAATGCTTTTATGTGTCATTATAATCAACTAAAAAGCAAACATGCGGAATGTATCTGTGTTCATCGTGTCACACGTGTAAACTCTTCTGAACTCTGACCTTTGTTTCCATGTTCATGAGATGCAATCCTGCGGTGTTGACACCGACGTAGACGCGGATGACCTTGTGCGTGCTGGAGCTGGCTTTGGTGAAGACCTGACCGGTGAAAAAGGCAGCGCCGTAGGTGGGGATCTCCCAGCACTGCTGCAGAAAGAGTCTCTGGAGATGATGCATCTCTTTACTCACTCCCTCGCTGGTGCTCAAACTCTACACTCACACAAGAAACATAAAAAAAATATCAATCTGTCCTTTGAATTTACCGTATTTTTCGCCGTATAAGACGCACCCAATTTTAAATGAGGAAGATCTAGAAAAAAAGATTCTGAACCAAATACTGTAGTAAAATATTTATTTCAACTGTGTAAAAGTTAACAGCAGTTTAAGAACAATTATATGCCAAACATGAACAGTCAGTAAACAGTAAAAGTAACAAAAAAAGGCTGTAATGTTTTCATTCGAACCCCAATAATTCCTCTTCGTCACTGCTATCAGAAATGAGGAAGGACAGATCCACGCAGTCATTGTCATCACTTTCTTCCTCACTGGTGTCAAATAAGATGTTGTCTTCTGTTCCATCCAAAGAATTACTAATGCCACACTTCTTAAATGATTTTATAACAATGTCCTCCTTCACGGAGTCCTACGCGCTATGGTAGGATCGACGAGATGGGCAAATACTACCATCTAGTGGTCATTTAGAGAATGCATCATTTAGAGAGGCTCGAGGTTCTTTTCCAATGCGGATAACACGTGTGTAGGAAATGCGTTTAGGCTGCTAAATCTTTACAATAAATAGCCGCATTTGCTGTGTTCTCTCTCAAACGGTCTCCAGTGTTTATTATCAATTGAAAAGGTATATTTTTACCATAACAGGAGCTAGGCCAAAGCCGCAGCCTCTCTTACACCTCTCCTACGCCTCTCCTACGGCCGTGACCGTCCTCCGCTCCGCGGCACTCTGCATTCGCCGAATAAGATGCACCAACTTTCCCCCTCAGTTTTGGGGAAGAAAAAGTGTGTCTTATACGGCGAAAAATACGGTAGTACTCGATCAAGCTCGTAAAAAATCATTGAAATTTCCTTGTCTTTAAATAATTCGATTGTAAAAGTGCACCTTGTACTCGTGAAGAATCCTGTTTGTCCAATGATGCGCTTTGCTTTTGACCTTTGAAATTGGAACGATGGATTTCAGGTTTTCTTCACTGAAAAAAAAGAACAGAAATCAACTTTAAACGTATTAGAATGTTTAGAACAAGTCATATTGGATTTAAGAATCACGAGTGGTGTGTACTTGAGAAAGCCCTGCTTGTGCTTCTTGCTGTCGTAGTTCCCGTAGATGATCTGCAGGAGGAGGCTGGCGAGGGTGATGAGCTTACTGTCGGATGCTGAGAGGAAGCCCTTGAGGAGACAGTAACGTGCCTCATCAAACAAGATCAAGATGGACAGAGGATCTTCCACCTGAGAAAGAATCACAGATAAATTGATTAGAGCTGCAAGTAACACCCCCACCCACCCACCCACCCACATTCATTATCAATTACTCTAGGTGGCCACTAGCATTGAGCAAATCCTACAAACCTTTTTCTCCACATCTAGAGGCAGCCGCACATCTCTGCGCAGGAAGAGCTGCGGGCTTTCTCTCTGAGGATCCAGAGCGGTCAGATCCGTCACGATCTCGCTCCAGATCCGTAAGTGCTGCAAGGGCTTGTGATACGGCTTCAGCTGCAGACCTGTGACACACAAGTGAACTTCCGTTACGATGACGATCATTGCAGACAAATAACAACTAAATACTGAAGTTAACAGAATGTAATGTTGAATCATTAATGAAAGCATTGATTAATCGGGGGAATGGAAAGAGGTATTTAGTATAAAATAAAAGTATGGTCTAAAAAGAATTCTGACTTAGGTTTTCGGAACAGATCCAAATGGTGAAGTATTGCTGCGTCTCCTGAGAGAGTCTCATCCCCTCCATGATCTGCTGCACCGTGGTGTTATTCCCGTGCTTCAGCTCGACGGAGCGATACGAGCCATCCATCCGGTAGATCCGCACCTTCTCGTACTGAAAGTATATAACCACACACTCACACAATCGTAATCCTACATTTACTTTACACATGGCAAATCGTGCAATGATACATTTGTTTACGTCTCAAGAAAAACCTAACAGTGTAAATTTACTGCAGGTCTACTGCACCTAATGTTTAGGAGAAAATGTTTGAAATTCAAATAAGAAATCTCCAGAATCGTGGTCTTTATTCAGAGCCCAAAAGCAATTCTTAAGTGATTCCAATTTAATCCAGAATCGTAGGGCTCTACTAATAAACACCCAGCAACAGGTTGAAAGCCATCCAAAGGATAAAAAACCCTTTAAATCATCTTGTAATACGTTTTACCAGATTTTTAAACGACTTAGTAAATGAATCGATGTAAATCGGTACCAGTAGCTTGACACTGGGAGTAGGAGGAGCTTTGTGTAAACACATGAATGGATGATGCGTCGGTGGTAGGAGGGGTGTAGTATCGGTTGACGAAAAGCTCTCACACTTTTATCCGAAATAAGTTAACAATTAAGATTGAGATTTACCATAAACTGGATTTGTTTTACCAGTTTTAGCACGTTTACAGAGAATGTGTGAGCGACACTCACTGGTTTGCTATTGGTTTGTTGAAGGAGCTGCACGGTTTCTTCCCAATTGTTCTGCTTGCTTTCCTCGCAAACTTGCAGAGGGGATCGTTTCTGCTGGTCTTCGACATGCTTTAAAAAGTCAAAATGAAAGTAATCATTAAAAATTTAACAGAAAAAGTCTCACAAAAATAAACGTTCAATTATTCACAAGCAAAAACAAATCGAAATGTTTCTCACTCTGTCAATCTCGGGATGCTGCAAGAGGATCTGTACGATTTCTGCATGCCCCCCGCTGGCTGCAAAGTGTAATGGCGAGCTGAGCTGCCCATTCAGAAGGTTGGGGTTACAGTTGCCTTTCTCCAGTAGCAGCTTGGTGGCCTCCACCTTCCCATGCCTGCAGTCAGAAGGAAAAATACCGTTGGCATAGCAACATGTGTTCGTTTTCATCATGAGTTTGCTGGTAGGAATATTGTTATCACAAATAATTGCTTCACTTTATGTTTAGGGTAGGTAAAACAAAAACATTTTAAATTGTTAATCTACATTAATTACAATCTGAAAAGATATTCAAACAATAATAATATGCAATCGATACAAATCGATACGTTTTTTAGAATTTAATGGATGGTTTCATATGGAATTAAAATTATGGCACAAGACAAAAAACTTTTTGCAAAAACAAATTAACCTACAAAAAAAAACTAAAAATAAATGAAGCTTAATGAACGTTTATAAGTCGCTGATCGCAGTTTTGAATGAGCCGCCAGTGTTTACGTTTTCACTTTCAAACTTTATTTGCAGAATAATCACAGTTTTTGGTACAAATGTACTTCCATAATCGTAAACTTAGACCACCTGGAAGGAGTTCCATTTAATCCCTTTTTTGAGATTAGAAACATTTTTGTATAATTTATCTTTTATTATGTTAATGAATACAAACTAAATAATATGAAAGCTGCAAGCAGCAATGAAAAGGCTCAAGCAGCCTGTGGGCAATTTGTTGCGTTATGCATTATGAACAATTCTAAATTAGGAGGTTTTCAAGCAAGAACTGTAACAATTTCAGAAAAATTAAAAGGTTTCTTAGATAAGTGTTCCAAATATGTACTTAAATCACAAATTGGCTTTTCCTGAGCTGAATGCAACACAGTATTCAAACACATACAAATGTTTGGACAATATATAGCAGAATATTCCCAGCGATTATCTCCTATAACAACTACTATCGAAAACTAAATTTAAAAATATTGGATCGATCCGTACCAGCAGGCGTAGTGTATAGGCGCCCAGTGGTCACTGTCCAGTTGTTTGACGGAGAATCCCCCATCCAGGAGTTTGAGTAGCAGGTCGGTGTCTCCTTCACAGGCGCTCCGGTGCAGGGGAAAGTCATCCACCCATTGGCGATCCCTATCCACACACATTGCATAATTAACCAAACAAGAAATTAGGATTATTTCTGAACAAGCATTTCTTTCGGAAATACACTGACTTGTCTTCTGAGACACTGGTCATACTATGTTGCCATTTGTCTCTCTTTGGAATCTGGATTTTAGAGTAATCTGGTGCTCCCAGGCCGAAGTATGGATTGATGATGACTTTGTCTACCTATTAGAGGTAAAGAATTGACATTATTCTTTTGAAAGACATTTAGAAAATGACTTTCCTTTACGTTCAGAGTTGTGATGGATTATTTTTGGAGTTGGAGAGCTCACACACAGTAGGTTGCAGTACCGTACAAACCATCGTTTCCAACAAATTCAAGCAATGCATAGAAATGAAGTCAAGTTCTCCTGTTCTGGTATCATCAAAGTAGCATCTCAATGAACTGCATCCTCTCAGAGATTGCACTGCAATAACCATGATGCTGTCTGAGAGGCTCACTCTGTTGGTGTACTGCAGGTCCGAGCCGTAGAGAGGGTTCTGGATACACAGATCTGCTTTTTCCAGTGACATCATCTTGCTCTTTATCTCCAGTGCAGTGTAGCCCATGTGCAGGGAGCCGTCTGTGTGTTTGCTGCTGTCTGAATACGCCGGATTGCTCACAGTCGTTTTTACCCGTTCCACTGGAGCCGGACGGAAGAGTGCCGGAATGGCGTGTGGAACAGCGTGCTGCTCTGCCAGCCACCTGAAAACAAATATAAAAATAAAACCTTTTTTCCACTATAAAATGATAGTTGGCTGGTTTTTAGCAATGACTGTAAAAAAAGGACGCATATTGCCATTGGCCAACCAAATTCCTCTAGTTTACATAGACTTGTACAGGGCAGAAATCATTCTCCAGGCAGCCATATGGGGGCATAATACTATACAACGACTGTTCATGAGCTTTTTACAAAAATAACAATGTTTAAAACTAATTAAACAGGTCTTAAAAATTTCATGTGGTACTGCTACTTTGCGAATTTTGTTTTGTTATATTCCAGATTATTCATTATTGTAGGAAAAATTGGTGAAAACTTGTGATGATTTAGAAAACGAATAAATTGTGAAATAAAAAAAAGACTATTTTAAGTGAACTAAAAGCTGCCTTACAGGTTTAATTTGTAGGATATGAAGGATTTTTGAATCATACTTGTCGAGGGCGAGGAGCATCTTTGAGGTGGTGGAGGAGAAATGAGCGCTGGTTTCACTGCAGACGCGCATGATGTCGTGCAGGCAGTAAAAGCTGGGGCTTCCGGGGGTGTACACACACTTGCTGTTGTCTATAAAGTCAACAAAAATGAGATTCTCTTAAGAGGATCCAGCAGTTCTGGAAATTAAACTATATATACAACATAGATCGGGATGGAAAACAAACTCTGGCTAATTAAAATTACACTGATGTCCACAATGTTTAAATAACACTGGATACATTTGTTCTAGCATTTGATGACGGTTACAATTTTTTTAGATTAACATTACAACATGGTTTTCATCCTTTGTAAAAGTATCCTTGTATTTAACATTAGTTTGTATAAGTTTGCTTCTGCAATGTAGGATTGTCTGCAGCTTACCTTTGACGTTAATTGGCACGATAAACAACGACGCTTCTCTCTCTTCGCCGTCGCAGTCCAACTGGAACTTTCTCATGTGCACAACACGCTTCCCTGCAGCAAATTTTCAGGATTGTGTTTTAAAGGTACAGTGTTAAATTTCCAAAATTTGATTTAAGGTATGGTGATTAAAACTTTCCACTTTTGGTTGAGGGAAATCGCTTTTGCTGTTCAGTGGAGTCCCACATGGCTCTATATTGGGCCTCATTGTGTTCCCACTTTAAATGTTGCAGATTTTGTTCATATGTAAGCATATAAAGATGAATTTATGATGCTTTCATGTGAATTGTCAACATTTTATCTGGAATAATGTGAATTTTTAACTTGAATTTTGAATTTTTTTGTGAATGGTTAACTCACAACATTAACCATTTTCTCTCTTTTGGTAAGTTAATGACATGTATCGTCTTTACATTGGCTACTCGTCAAATTTCGCATTGATTACAAAATAGTGCTATTAACTTAACACCAGCTCCTCACCCTAACAACCAGATTCACCTGGAGATGTTCTGGCGCCCCCTGGACCTACACCTAACACAGTCATCATCTGTTTATACTATACTATCTGTTTATACTACTATATCATCTGTTTATACTATATTTTATATAAATCACACTGCTGTTGTCGCCCAAATGAGGATGGGTTTCCTTTTTGAGTCCGGTTCCTCTCAAGGTTTCTTCCAAAAGGGAGTTTTTCCTTGCCACAGTCGCCCCAGGCTTGCTCATCAGGGACATATACACCACTTATTAATTAATTTTTTCTCTTTTTTGAGTTTAAACTTGTTGGTTTACTGTAAAGCTGCTTTGAGACAATGTCTGTTGTGAAAAGCACTATATAAATAAACAAACTTGAACTTGATCAAATAATAAAAAGGCAAGCAGTGGTTACTTCTGGTGAGCCAAAGCCCAGCAAAGCTTAGCTTCAACCTTCATGAAAATCCCTTCTCCCAATCCCTCATTGTTTGGAGCTATACCGGTATGCATGTCATGTTTTTTTTTCCCTGGATTTTTGGCTTGTACTGGATTCCAATCACTTGAAATCAGCGTTGAAGAAATCGATTAAATGAATACGACTTAAAAAGAACCTTGTTTATGGACTCATTGAATCATAAACTGGTAACAATGGATAATTAATTTCATCAACTTTCAAATAATTACTGATTATATTCACAGAGAAACAATGAGGAAATCACAATGAGGAATTAATGATATTTATAATTATTATGATACATAAAAACATCAAAATGAATGATGCTCAAATTTCACAGCCACACAGTTCACACGCAGCTGCCTCAGCTGTTATTAAATTACCTGAACAATGGTCTGATGATACCAAACTCCACTTGCTCACCTGTAATTCCCTGGTTATTAGAGATGGGCTTTGTGGTTTCATCCACAAACTCCAGAATTGACCTTGTCTGGTCATTGTTCGTCTGGATTCTTGTCCCCAACAGCACTTTCTTTCGCTTTTTCTCTTTTCCTTCCAAGGGAACTTCAATGAGCAAAATCTGAAAATTTTATTAGAATTTAACATTTAAATGACTCTTGCTTTTGATGTTAGATCTTTGCATTCAAGCGGATTGATTAGAATTAAAGTAGATGACAGAACACTTGCCTCAAAAGCTTTGGCTCTGTATTCTTTGGAGTTGAGGCTGGCTGAGCTTTTTGGTCGAATGACAGCAACAAACACCTCCTCAAGATCATGGTTCCCCATCGCACAGCAACACTCTTCAAAGTAAAGCTTTTACATGCATACCTGTCATCTTAGAGATATAAAAATGTGTGACAATCGTTATACAATCTATTTTTACTACATACAGCCAAAATACTAACGTAAGTTACTGTACTAACGCTAGTTGTTCATACTGGGAAAAAGTAAACCTTTGGAGTAAATTCCAGCAGATTTAACTACAATATTTTTCAATGGTCACACAAATAATGCCAATAAAATATTTTTTTAAACAATTATGTTTAAACAACCATTATTAAATAGATATTACACAAATACACATTTGACAATATTAATACGAATGTTAATATTAACCGTTATATCGTACACTTAATAGTAGCCTAACTTCTGTCTGAAGTTACTTTTCTTTGGTCTCCACCTCGCAACAATATACCGAACATATTTAACCACAATGCAAGAAGAAATTCTTTACGGTTAATCATGACTGCTGAATAGCTCGAAAATAATATGTAATAAAACATTTGGAAGAGAAAGATAGTAAATAGAAAACAAACCTTTATTAGTCTGTCATTTTTTCGTTCACAGCGGTTTCCTGTTGCAAAAGGATGTGATAAATGACAAAATAAAAGTCCCCACCTCGGTCGGCAAAAAAATATCAGATACTGTATAATTTTGGTATTGTACATTTTGAAATTGGTGAGATGATTTCTTTAAACCTGTGTGAAACTTTTTATCTGGATTATTGTGACTATTCTTGTTAACAAGAATTTTCATAAGAATAAATAGCTGTATTACGTGCCATACAAATTTCATGTGCAAGCATGAGCCAATAAGTTAAAATCCTCTCTAAAAACCTAAAATACAAATGTGCCTACTCGCAATTCCCACAAATAAATAATAATAATAAAAAGACACCAGTCCAGTTTTATTGATGGCAATTACCCAAGGTTTTATTTATCAATCAGCCAGTAATTATTTTCATGGCTTTAAAAGTAAGCATACGTCCTTATTATCCAAAGTCACCCTAAGTCCATTTAAACAAGTCGTAGAAAAATATATACTTAACACTTTTTACAATACTGGTTTTTGGTCCAAACAAAAGTGGATCAGAAGCGCCAATATTCCTTTTACTATTCAAAGGATCCCCAATTTGCATTTAAGTTTTCTTTTAAATGGATTTGGGCAACTTTGAATTAAGGGCTTTACATAATTTCTAAAAGACAGAACACTGAACACAAAAAAGCTGGTTTAACACACTTCACAGATTAAAAAAAAAATCTATTTACAATTTTTAATATTATTCAAAGGCCAATTATTTGATTGAAGCAGAGGTTAAAGGATCAAGGATAGAGCAAATTAGAGAAAATGAGAGCGAGGGAGCAGTTGGTATTAAACAGAGGATGGAGAAAGTAATAGAAGTTAAGAAGATAAACATCAACAGATTCAGAACAGATTGAAAGAGAGGAGTTCAGGACGTTTTCTCCTTTTCCATTGCCTGCAAATCTCTGCACCTCCTTAAAACATTCATTTTGCTTTTCGACACAGACGTCACCCAGGCTACATTTGTACACCAAACACAATTCAGCACGTACAAAAGGAACCTCACATGCACGCTCTCGTACACACACACGGGTCAAGGGACCAACACTACACCATTCGGTAGATTCAGCAACCATTCTCTCAAGTCAACCCACTGATGCTTCTCCAGAGCATCATTAAATTCACGTATCTTTCATTTAATAATAATAATAAAAAAAAGAAAAAAAAAGAAACTGCACACAATGCAGACGCTGCAGAGCAAATACAGTCCTGTTTAAAAGGTTCTTGCTTGATTGTGATGAGATCTTTCAGTCTCTGTTTCCCACCCAAATCTCCCGGCGCTATGAGCTAATCACAGCGCTAGGCTCAAAATACTAAGTACTTCAGTGTTTGTCCCAGCAGTTTATGTTGAATGCATGTCAACGTTCACTTCCTGCGTCGAACAGCGGTTTTGATTTTGCGTCCAGCGATTGGATTTTGTGCCGATGGTGTTGACGAGAAGGTACTCTTTCCTGACCTGTTGGAATACAGTTTAAACCATTAACAAAAACAGCATCAAAAACTGGTGGAAAAACGGTTATTCTGTTTTTTTCTTTTTGCCATTTTGACCCATGTTTGCTTTTGGCCCGCTATAGCATTCTGACATGAATGCACTTCCACTTGTATCCACGCAGCACTTCTACCCCTCCAGAAGCCAAACTCTGGGGACTGCAGCGGTTACACCACTTCCCTGGACCCCTACCTCACCCTGCTATGTTCCCTTCCTGTATTTGTCTATGTGCTTGATTGCAATGGCTTTTTTTAACCCTACTCCACACTGCCCTTTGGAGGACAGTGCGGAAAAGGCTCTTTTTTTTAGCTACTTTACCTAATCTATATCCATTTCTCTGTTTCTCTCTTAAATACTACCTCTCAACACTGGCCAGTCCTCACCCTGTCTATGTCTGTGCCAGAGAGGTCCCATTTCGCAACATTTAACAGTGTATGTGACAAAGGTTTCTCATCATCTCTCAGAAAACAAGGTGTGCATGGTATCCGATCCCATTGAAATATTAGTGCGAGATAAGATGGCATAAAAAGAGCAGCCACAGAAGTATTTGGTCAGCAAGAGCGACAGAAACCGCACTGTTGGAAATTCTTGCTTGAGTTCAATGTAGATCACATGATCAGGCGGGTGTTTCTGGCTGAGAACTGAATAAGTGAGCAAACTCATTTTGGTTATTTTAAGTTCTATTACGTGTAATCTAAAAGGTTGTGGAAGTGAACTGCACGGTTCTGTTTATTAAATCTATTTCCAAAGTCAAAATCGTGTAAAATACTCAATATTCCTCAAATAAATAGTTTTTTTCCCTCAATAATCGAGCAGCCCTAGCTTTTCTTAGTCATTTAAAAATACTCATAGCGGTTAAATTTATATACCCATGACATTGTGTTTATTTTTAAGAATTTAGTTAACTTAAAGAAAGGTTGAAGCAGACTCATTCTCACCCGATGTTGAAAGAGGGAGTCTGGGCGAAGCCGAATCCTGTGCCGGATGGAGGGTTTAATGGAGGAATCGCTGATACAGAAGCCGAAGCTGCTGGAGCCGCTGATCCCCCACCAAAAGTGAAAACACTGTTACTTCCGGCTGGGGCTCCAAACCCTGCAGCACTGCCAAACTGGAAACCCCCTTTAAACAGAAAACCTTTTGTTTAAACAAAGATTATTACAGAGGACTATCCATAGACGTTTTTAGAGCAGAAAAACTGAATTCGCCCCATTATTCTGAACTGGAAACTGAAATTAGTTCTGCTACTCTCAAACCTTGGCCAGTAGAGGCTGCTGTGGATCCAAATGTGGGCACAGGGTTTTGTTGCTGGCCGAAAACTGAAGCGGAGCTGGGTTTGGCTCCAAATGATGCTGGGGCAGCAGACACTGAAAACGATGGAGCAGCCGACCCAAATGTAGGAGCACTGGGCTGAGATGCAGTCTGTCCAAAGATAGGAGCTTGAGCAGAGCTGAAAGCAGACGAGGGGGCTGCAGAACTGAAGACAAACGGGGAAGGGTTGGCAGATGGAGCGGGAGCTGCAATGGGAGAGAAAAAAATTTAGTTATTATTATTATCATCATCAAAAGGCTAAGCAAAATTGTAGTAAACTACAAGAATCCCTATAAATTTTCTTACAAAGAATGTGATTAAATTGATTACATTTCATTTTAAATACAACTTAGACATATCCCTGTGGGAAAGGAAACAACTGTTACGTCCCGTTGTGTAGTTTTAGAAACGAGCATGAGGACATTGTTTACAAGGATTCCAACCAAAGTCAACAGATCACCAAAAGAAAACCCATCAAATTATGAATTTAATTACACTCTCATATTGAACGTGTTCAAGGGAGATTTTACTATTTAAAACCACAATCGTTTTATACACCAAAAAAAAAGTGACCAAGTCCTGTTTTTGGATATGTATGAACCAACTAACAGAAAAAATAGTTATTTCTGTTTTGTAAATAATTTATTAATCCAAGTGAAATAAAAAATAAAATAAAAGGAAACCTCTAAACAGTTAAAGGGGTCTAACATTGTTTCATTCAGTACTGACAAAGAGAACTAGTTTGTTTTTGGACACAAACTAACCAGGGGATGCAGGGGTGGAGGATGCAGCAGCGCCAAATGAAAAACTAGGGGTGGAGGAGTTGGAGCCGAATTGGAAAGGCTGAGCAGGAACAGGGACAGATGATGATGATGATGTCACAGGAGGAGTGGGCTGAGTCTCCTGCTGCTGCCCAAACACAAATGCCTTGGCTGCACTGGGCTCCGAGGAGGAGGAGGAACTCTGGCCGAACACAAAGTTACTTGAGGGAGCAGAAGAGGAGGTAGAGGTAGCAGGGGTGCCAAAAAGACTTGAGGTGGAGCTAGAGGACACAGGGACACTGGAAGAGTTGGCCATGAAACCAAAGGAGGGCTTTGGAGCAGATGTGTCTGGAAAAGCAGATAAGAGTCAAATTGATCAACTACACAAGTGCGGAAATATTCACTACAGGGTTCAGTCTCCGTGGTCAACTAAAGGACTGTGCAAAAAAAACCTTATCTGATTAATTATCTGAGTGGAAATTCCTTCGTTCTTTTCTAGTTTGCCTTGTAGAGTTTCATGACTATAAGAATATCATTCAACCAGTGGACTGGTTGCCATAGCAACTGCCAACATATGAACATCACTTACAAATGATTCACAACATCAAAGAGCTCGGATCTAAAGCCTCTGATTTTCACTCACCTGTTACACCTTGTCCAAAACCAAAAGATTGCTTTGAGGGCTCTGTTGACTCAGCAGGTTTCCCAAAGGCAAGCACTGGCTTGGGCAACTCTTTCGGTGGGTCTGGCTTGCTAAATGAGAAGCCCACATTAGCAGATGGTTTCTCAGCTTCTTTGGAAGCACCGAATAAGAATGTACTGGAGGGTGCAGAGTCCTTTTTCTCTTCTGATTTCCCAAAAGCAAAGCTAGGCGTGGCAAGAGTTTGCCCCGTTGTAGTCTGCTCCCCAAACGTTGGAATGGAGGAATCAGCTACTAAAGACTTGCCAAATACAGGGATGGTGCTTGCCGTGGACGAAACAGTTTCTGACTGAGCAGGAGACTCATCCTTCTCAGTCTTAGACTGGGGCACAGAGAAACTCAAGGTTGAATCTGAGGTTCCCTTCTCAACAGGCTTAGCTCCAAATAAAAGTGGAGGCTTTGAGTTAGAAGCTTGAGAGCCAAAAGCCACTCCACTTGCTCCAAAAGCAAATCCTGAAGTTGACTCCTGAGATGTTTCATTCACGGATCCACTGAAATTAAGGTCAACAGTTGATGCAGTTTCTACCGAGGTGCAATCACCCTTTATTAAAGTAGGGGGTTTGTCTAAAGAAACGTCTATTTTAAAGCCCTCTGAACTTGAGGTGGATGATCCAAATCCAAATTTAATTCCCCCAGTGGTTGAGGAATCTGAGAAAGTCCCTCCAAACTTGAGTCCAGCAGAAGTTGAGTCTGTAGAGCTCGTCCCAAACTTAAAACCAGAGGAACTTGAATCCATACTGCTAGATTGTGCTCCAAAGGATGAAGTAAATCCTTAAAAACATATTAAAAAAGCAATCAACATTTTGTAAACCCAAACCTTCACAACAGTAAAAGTTTCAAAACATGGCTGACCTTTGGATTGAATTTTAGCTCCTGGTTTGGCTGTCTGGCAAGCCACACACTGCTGCTCTTCAGCTTTATTCTGAACACAGCACACATCACACTCCCAGCTCCCCTCTGGTTTCTTGAACTTTTCCCCAAATCCTAACAAAGGTGCAGATGAGCCAGTGGGAGCAGGTGCTGAAATCGACACAGGTGTGGCCACAGCTCCTAAAATACAAGTAAAATTGTTTTATTCTGAAATGCTACGGTGCTAATTTGCTTCAATTTTTATGCTAAGTGTCATCACGAAATACAGAGAACAGCTGAAATCCAAAACAGTGAATCACTGCTCATTATTTAAAGAGCAGCATTGTCTTACCATTGTTTGGGTTCATTAATAAAGAGCTAAGATGATTTAAACAGAAAAGTATAAACATTTGAAATACAGTTTCCAAAATGTATGTCAGAGATTTTTGTATGGTGTATGACACTGTTCCTAATTTTGGAAACACTGTTCAAGACTTTTAAGAGTGTTAATACCTGAAATATAAGTTTGGCCTGGGGCTGGCTGAAGTGCCGAGCCCTGCCTTTGAGAAACAAATTACAAGATGCGCTTATTTTAAGAATCTGCCTCTTGTGGCAAGTTGATGAATTGCAGTTTCAATTTGTATAATCATTTTACAATAACAACAATTGTTGATTTGAGCACCAGTTAATGAAGTGGCTATATTTGGATTTGAAAACAACGCAAACTTTACCTGGTTTGGAGCTCTGACAGGCTACGCATTTCAAATCCTGTGCTTTATTCTGAACCATACACACGTCGCAATCCCAAGAACCTTCTGGCTTCTTAAATTTGTCTCCAAATCCTAACAGTCCAGATGCTGAAGATACACTTGTTGAGGTTGTAGATGATGTGGAAGAGGAGTCCGAAAAAACCGGAAGAGTCAGGCTTGATTTGACTCCGGTCCCAGGTTTGGCTGTGTCACATGCCACGCATTTAACAACTTCCACTTTGTTACTGACCAGACACGTGTCACATTCCCAACTCCCAGCCGGAGCAGCAAAGAGGGAGCTCAAACTCGGCGCTTCAGGTGGCTTAACATCCAATTTCTGAAAGGAGTCTGTGTTTGATCGAGGGGTAAGGCAGGCTACAAAGGTTTTGTCGTAAGGAGGAGGAGGTCGAATCATGTCACCAAATCCAGAAAGAGGAGTTGACGATGCAGATGTGGACTGTGGAGGTTTATCAGAGTTCTGAGAGGGGGATGCAAATCCTGGAGAACAAAAAGTTTACGACTTAAGCAATATAACCTTCATGAGGATAGCAATGTAAAACGGTTTAAAACACCTTTAAAACCCAGTTAGCACCAGATACTGCACTTTAGTCTCTAGAAAGTAAGAAATGGGGACATTCATTTAGATATTTGCCGTTTGAGGATCTTCACAATATTGGAGTGCTGATTGTGCAGAACGTATTTTACTTACAAAATGAGAAAATGAACAGCATCTAGTGGTTCGATTTCAGAAAATCTCTCACCAGAACAAAAACCTTTATTACAAATGGTTTTTTCTTGATTTACAAGTTGCTTTGGGGAAAAAAATGTCTGTATGAAATCTAAATGGATCACCAATTTACACTGGCTGAAATGTAATTGGGTTTTTTTTTTTTATAATAATAATAATTTAAAAAAAACCCAAACCTTACCAGGTGCCTTAAGTAAATCCAACACACTGCCTTGCTTCAGGACCTTTGCAGGTTTAAAGGGTCCTTCAAACTCCTTTTCTTCAGCAGCCACTGCCTTCACTAAAAAGAAAGGAGTATAAAAATAAACACAACTTACATAAACAAACTTTTTTAAAGTCAAGCCTCACCTGATGCTATAGATGTAGATATTTTCCCATTAGACTGAGGGGGGCCTGTTTTCACAGCAGGGGCACTGAAGGTGAATCCAGACTGCAGAGAGAGATAGTCATTGGTTTCTGAACCAACTTAAGAGTAAAACAACCATCAAGACTCACCGATGGTGAGAAGGTTTGAGGGCTGGCAGCTGTTGCTTTGACTATAGGTGAGGAGAAGGTGAAGGGGGTAGTAGGAGGTGTGGATGGTGGCGCAGGCTCCTAAAGAAATACGTGGGTGAAAAATATGTAACCTACCAGTCAAAAGTTTGGAGCAAAAAAAATGAACAGCAAATATTAGGTTTACTTTGGTGGTCTATATTACTCAAGAACCAATTTCACAGTTGTGCTTCTGAAGCAGCTCACAAAACGCACACGTCTATTTCCAAAGTCAAAATAATCAATAATGATCCAATAATAAAAATTGTGATTGTTTTTTTCCTTACTAATCGAGCAGCCCTAGCTTTTTCTTTGGTCATTTAACTGACTTGGTTTAACTATTCTTCTGTACCTCGTGCTTAAGCTTTTTTCACAGCAGTTTAAAAAGGATCAGAGGGAGTTTTGGAGTCATTATCGTAATTCAGGGGAAATTTACAAACTTTCATTGATTACTAAAAAATATTTCACTAATTATTCGGAAGAATATCCCACAACTAAGACGGAAGAATATCCCACATTGTAAACCTTAATCAAACAAATAATTTATTGGTGGGATGAATGTAAAGATTCTAGAACAGTTTACAACATTTAAATGGTAGGTTTTTATGTATGTGAGTGTGGTAAAAAGATAGATGGTACCTTATTAGTTGCCGGTTCCTCCGAGGCAGGTATAAGAGGTTTTGTGCTAGTGAGCAAGGAGTTAGCTGGAGAAGAGGAGAAACTAAATTTGGGTAAAGTGAAATTGCTGGGAAGAGAAGCAGGGGGCAGATCTGGTTCTTCAGCAATCTGAAAATAGAACATAAAAACATTTTGATAAAGGTTTTTAAAAACGGGTCCTACTCAACATGCACTTCATGTTTCACTACAAAACAATGTCTGTCACCTTGGTTTAAATGCGTACAACAGCTACACTGGGAAATTATGCTAATCTCTGAGCTACAAGCCTGTTTAATGCCTATATTACTCACTAAGTCTTAGCTTTATTTTAAAACAATGGGTTTTACAGCAATCATTAAAGTATACAGATAAAAATCTCAAACCTCATCATCAGGTCTTTTAGATGAAGGCCTGATGGCCCTCTCTCTTTTCATTTTTCCTCCTCCCGAAGCAGAGCTTGCAGGAGTTGGTGTGCTGGACATGGGGTACAACAAACCACTTGTGCTGAGGACAAAAAAAGCACCTTTGAGAAGATATACAACCAAAAAAATAAACACAGAAAACAAACACAATTTACCTGGGAGCTGGATCTTGGTTGGAGGGTAAATTCAGAGGGGGTTGCCTCACAGGCTAAAACAGAAGAAAATAAATTGAGAGAAAAATAAGCATACTGGACCATCAAATACAGAGATCATTGAGAAACTACATGTGAAAAACAAAGCCAAAATCTCAGGTGGTAAAGATGGTTGTGCTTTCTAAGTGGCATGGAAATCATTCTGAGAATCTCCAAAACGATTGCTTTTTAAACAGTGTAAAAATGTGCATTCTTTTAGAATGGAGGTGCAATACCAAAGTCAATACCAAATCTTCAATCTTTTATACCGATTCATGAGAAACATAAGCCAACACTCACAGTGTCTCTGTTCGTTTTGTCCACACTTCTGTTCACTCCTCCAGGGGTTAGTGATGGTCTAAAGGACATTAAGCGGTTTCCAGATACTGCGGCTGCTGTGGGAATCACCAGCTTCTGCACAGGTGGGACTGATGGCTCCAGCTGTGATTGGATAAAAAAAAAGTGCAATAATTAACTCGAAAAGGTATGTAATATTTGAGAGAAACATTTAAGACCCAAGTACAAGCTGATTCAATAAAAAAGTGCATGAGCACACATCTTGCACACAGACCTGGACACAGCGCTGATGTTTAGTACTATGAACATCTGCCACAAATGGTTACTAAATGGTAGAAGACTATGCTGCTGGTTGAATGGGGCCATTGTTTGGGCTTTGAACCCAGCTGTTGCATGCGCTCAAACTTGAAAAAAAAAAGCAGTGAGTAAAGCCTACACTGAATGACATTAAGCTGTGACATGAACTGCTTAAATGTTATCGTTTCACCCAAATAGAAATTTAAAATTATTTCCCAATAGATAGATAGATAGATAGATAGATGTATTATACGGTAGCAATTTCCAGCAGTCTAACCAATTTAACGCTAAAGCATTCATCAGGTTTTATTAGGCACTTTTAACTCCTTAAAAAAATAGAGTGAAGAAATCATCCTAAAGTTTATCCTCTGCCATTACATTTTTCAATACATAGAACATACCCTTTTCTTCTTTGCCTGGTAATGTGAGATGTCATGGTCTGTGTGGTTCATAGACTGGAAAGAAAAAAGAAAATGTTTATTAATAACTGGGGAGAAAATAATAAATTATGTACAGGGAAATAATTACTTACAGCAGAGAGAGGGGAAGAAACTGTCGATGGAATTCTTTTTGCATCCTGAAAAATATGCAATAAGAGAAATAAATGTACCAGATACAAGTTAAGAAAACACAGTCTGTATATTCACGCCAGCATTTGATTTCCCCCTCTCCACAATTTATTCTTTATTAAGGTGTTGAAGGACTGAACAAATCAGCAAAATGTTGAGGATATAGTTAATTTCTTTCAAGATCATCTTGAAATCACCAGAGTCTAAAACATGCTTTTATTTGATCTTCCCTTCATCATTGATTTTTCTTCATCTAAATCTGATTGAGTGGCATAGAGACCCTGCAGCCTTCTCCATAATAAATCCAAGATAAAAGGGTCAAAGAAACATCACCTACAACCAAAAAGCCAAATGATCTCTAAAACTAATGCATCACACAGATCAACTTAGTCCCAAAGTGGCCTTAAAACATTCCATCCCCTCAGTGGTCTTCCCCACTTATCTTTCATTGTGTTTAGCTTTGAAACAAACAAACCAAGTCTACCACACAGATCAGTTGATGATGGAAAATATTAAACAGCAAACAATATACAATCGCTCATTCAAATAGGAAGGCAGCGATCAGGTTAGAAACTCACAGCAAGCGGGCTGGACATACGCTCCAGGGACTGCAAGATTCTTCTGGCAGTGGCGCTGGTCACTCCGCAAGGCTGAGCTCCAGCAGGCTTAGCCTTTATCTGTCTCCGAACAGGAGGCTGGAAAACAAACTCAGTTAAGTGATCAGAATTGGAGCATTATACATGAACTTTAATCAGTGGTGAAATTCAAAACTGAGAATACACTTGTAGCCTCCAAAGGAGGATTCCAAGTAAACCACAGACTTTAATTATTCCCTACAATATCTTTAGTTGTTCAGAAACCCATGTATATGTTAATGCTAGTTCACAGGGCTTCATTATTTTAACGAAACGCACATATTAATATCAAAACACGCTTTTCTTGATTTTTTATTTTTACCAAAAAGCAAAGAAAGATCTCTTTCCACACAGGAAGCTTTTCGTGAGTTTCATATTCTGAACTCCTATTACTTTTGTAATAAAATGTGTTCAGACCTGATAAGGTGTTGCAGGCCGTGAACGAGCCGATCTCATGGCAGAAGCTCCTCCATATGTGGTCTTCCCTGGGTAGAAAGGAGAATCTCCCAACTGACTGGAGTTAAGCCCTGAACTGTTCAGCACTGACTGTGAAGGATTTAAAAATGGTTAAATTAACTTTAATCCCAGCACATAACGTTGTCATGAAAATGAACAATTCTAAAACATTCATTTTTAATAAAATCTGATACAAAAAACTGCAATAAAATAACTACCGTATATGAAAATATTTGACTTGCATAACTAATGACATTTCACAAAAACGCAAATATTTGCGGTCAGTGAAACTCAATGAATTTTATGAACCTGAACAGTGCTAAACCAAACCGAGTCAGAAAAACGTACTGCTGAAGAAGTGCCAAAGACGGACAGATTGAAGGCTGGTTTCTTAAGCCCGGAGTTAGAGTGAGATCCAGAGTGGGTTCTTTCAGTCTCTGGAGACCAGAGGAGAGGTGCAGGCTTAGATGCGGGAACATCTAGAAGAGGATTAAACCATGAAGTTAAGTTAAGTTACACATCCTCAAAAACAAAGGGTCTGTGTCTGAAATATAACAGAAATTTTTTGTATCAAAATATCGAATGACCATTATTTTATATTTTGTTTAATATGAACTTTAGATATGTAGCCTAGATAATATTTTAGCTTCAAATGCCAGGAACTTTATTATTATCGTCAATAACAAAGAGTAAAGAGGCATTTAGCTTGCGTAGAGCCTTTTCATCAGCCTAACAAATGAACTAGCAGTGGCACGTGCTTCACAGAGCTCAACCATTAAAGATTGAGTGTTTCTGCGACACAGGAAATGCACCCATTGAATATCCTACAGTAGGTTTCAGTTATGTCAAAACAGAGTTGTTTGAAAAAATATTATCAGTTTCAGGCCAGAAGTGCATTTGCCAACCTTTATCAGATGCTCGAGAAGAGAAGCCACTGGTTGTAGAGATGTTGTCGTCCTCGTGCTGAGAGCTGGAGTCCTTGATCTCCTTAACCAAAGAGAAGTTGGAGGAAACGGCAAAAGGGCTCCCCGAGTAGGGCGCAGTGGATGTGGAGGGCAGTGAAAATAACGAGTTGGGAGCCCCTAACACTGGGGAGCCATCCAGAGAGGGGAAATTAATGTGGGTCCGATTGAGAGGGGGTCTTGATAGAGCTTCCTGGAAGTTCAATGAGGCTCTGCTCGTAGATGGCTCTGAAAAACCATTAACAATCAAGTCAAGCATTTAGCATACCAACCGCTCACTTAAATCTCAAACAAAAATACTGGCGTGTCCTGAATCATACGAGCCACTCCTCACATCGTGACCATGTAAAACTCTCTCGCTCTCTCTCTGCAAACAAAAAATATGGCAGCCCAGCACCAAACCATGGTACCTGTATTACTTGTGCTCGGCTCTGGAGATTCTGGTATGTCTGGGAGAGGGACAGCTTCATCATTGCCGTTTGGAGGAAGCATCACATTATTTCCCTCAACCCCATGAGCAGCAGCAGCAGCAGCAGCAGCAGTAGAAGTAGTAGTAGCAACACCCTCAAGACCTTCTCCACTGTTGAAGTATTTCTGCAGCCAGGAGGGGACGATGCTCTTCACCGTATCGGTAACTCGACTGATCAGGCCAGGCTACAAAGACAGGACAAAGCTGGTATTTCAAAGAGTAAACAAAAAAGCTAAATGTTGAACTGTATTAATAAAAAGCTTGTATTAGCTTCTCTTTTAGCACATGCTAATTTTGCATATTTTTTAAAAACATACAAAGATGGACACAGTAACTTATTAGTGCCTAAAGGCCAGACATTGGCTGGATTATGGAGCTTTGGTCATTCTTTAAAAAGAGGCCCCAGGGACCAAACCCCAAAGCAAGCACTACTGGCTCATTGTTCTTTAGCAGAGCTCCAGTTTTGACAGCAACACCATAGAAAATGTGCCATTTGCAACTAATCTGCTCCTACTGATTAGTTCTTACATTTACATATTCAAAACAATCTACATTAAACTGTGACCACACATACTCTCTCTGCGAAAACCTTCTAATAAGTGAATCAAGGGCAGGAGGGAATGCTAAAGTGCTTAGAGAAGATGAGCATGAAGAGATTGCGCAATTAAAGGGAATGGCCTTTAAAAATTCAAGCTACTTGTTTTAGAGTAGTGCAGCGCAAGTGGGCAATTCATCTTTGTGAAGAGTCAGCAAGCGTGGACAAACATGAACCTGCAGCATGTGCTCGGCATATGAAACCAGCTGTGCATGTGCACAACCAGGGCCTCTGGGTTGAAATACAAGTCACTTCCTGTCAAAAGTGCACAAATGGCGTCAGACAAGGTCAGCATGACCAATCAATATGAGCAAAGATTCGTAGAGAACTGGAGCCTTGGAAAGCCAACAGGGAATGAACAAATACTGACTTCCACTTGAAACGGCGAGGTATCCCCAAAGAATGAATCACTGAACTGCATTAAGTAACAATTTTCTTCACATTTATTTTTAAGCACTTGTATGAGCATTCAAAATCGGATCAAATAATGCATTTAGCAAAATAGACAATTATTTAAAAAATGAGCTAACGCAATGTAGCAAACACAAGTTGCACAGCATGAATGACAGAATATTGTATTAGAATAATCACAGAAAATTTAAATATCAAATATCCTGTAACAAAAGTCACACATTTTCCATGTTGAATGTCCAAAAATGACCATTACTATTATATAACTGTTAAATGCAGATTTCCAACGTGTTATGCACAAGAAAACATGACACGACGCGTGTTTCAATTATCCCGCCATTCAAAATTATGACACAGAAACTATACGAAGACCATTTGAGTTAATCTTAACAATAGACGTTACTGCAATAATCAATAAATACATATGACGCTTAAAGCGGTTAGAAAATACAGGTAAAGATGGTCCGAAGCTCAATCGTTAACTATTGTGGCGTCGATGAATACCATAAATACCTGAGGTATTCTAGGTTTAATACACAATGCGTTTATTTTTGAAATACTTTACTAAATCGTCGGTTACCGTGTTTTGGTTTAGCTTCAAATGTTTTAAGTGTGACGCCGGTGCGAGCCGCAGCTAACGGCTAACGTTAACGGGTAGCGTTGAAGGCGCGTTCTGGCAAAAAAATATTTAAGTTGGGAATAAAATAAACTTTTATAATTCAGTCGTTACATGTTAAGCGTTAGCCACATGTAATTAGGTTGTCTCTTCAGTTAAGCGACTCGGAGGTCCTTGTGGTAACAATGTGGAACCCGTGTGATGGAATAACGTGAACAGGCCTAACGTAGAACAGGCCTCAAAATGTCTCCAGTTTCACAAAAACAAAACCCGCCAACAGACAGTGGGCTTGGGAGCAGATGAAGACCGTCACAATTTTAGATTCCACAGCCGGAGCATTGTCTTATTTACCTGTTTGCCTTTGGCGTACGGTTTTGAAGCGATATGGTATCTTCTGGATCTGATTTTCCCTCCTCCTGTCGCCGCCATAGCTAACTGGATTGAGTTCGCTCAGCAGCGCTACGCCGGATAGAGCTTCGCTGTCACAGTGCTGGCCTCCAATATACCATGAAGCACTGCGGTCATTGGGCTCATGGGAAATTGAGTTCACAAAACCAGTAGCCTTGCGATTGCTTCATGATCATGGTAACGTAATAAGGTTACTGTGGGTTTCAAATATACTATAATAGGGCTAATATAAAAGATACAGTTTAAGGCGAACTGCACCTTTTTTTATTCACACCCTTATTTCTTTTCAAATAAGGAATCAATGATACTTGAACGCCATATTTTACTTGAAAACTGTATGTTCATGTACAAATGTCAAAATAAAACTCGTATCTGGGTAAAGTTTATTTATTACAGTTCAAAAATGTACACAGTCAGTCACAAACCAGCACAGTCAATTCCAAACAAAATATTTGCAAAAGATTTCTTTATATTTTCACATTCCATGTCTACAGACAAAAAGAACACTTCTGTTAAATATAAAACATATTTCATAATCAGAAACTTAAAATAAAATTAAATATCCAACAATTTGGTCAGAGATGATATCGTAAATAAAAAATGCTAGCACTCACTTCATAAGTAACCATTGCATATTTGTTGTTACAAGTTATTTTCTGATTAGAAATACAGCTCAAAATCACTGCAGACATTTCTCCACTAAACATTGGTTTAGCAAAATTACCTTATATCTTTCTCTATTTTTTTCACTTAAAACACTACAAAACGTCATCATGATAAAATAAATAATTCAGAAAACATACAGTAAACATGAATAAAATTAAGAAACATGGCATTACAACAAAAATATGGTGCATAGAATGTCTAAACAGCCTTTTTGGTACCAAAGAGCAGATAGAAAACTTTATAATTACATTTTTAATTACACTGTATGGTTTCTTTTATCCTTGATAAGTCTGGATTAAAACAAAATCATGTTTACTGAGAGGTGGGACTGACATTTGTGCCAGACATCTGTTGACGCAGTTTAACCCTGTTGCATTTTACAATTTGTCATTTTATTTCATTTGAATAAGTTCACATAAAGCCTATTAGAAAGTGCATCAAGTTAATTAGTGGCATTAAATGGCATATAAGAGCTCACTAAGGGATTGTTTACCTTAAAATTATACCTTTTTGATATTCACCAATTTAATTTTTCCCATCCAACCCAAAAGGAAATAATTTATAAAAACTTTAGCTCAGTCGTCCACAATAGTATATTAAGGCTTCTTAAATGGCTTGGAATTTCAATTACTCTTACCAGAAAGAAAACGTGTGTACCAGCTTATTACAAGGCAGATGTGAGACCACTCATCATCTCATCAGAAGCCCTCACAAGCTTTCTGCTCCATTAAAACATCGGTTGTCAGAGTCCAGTTCTGGTCATTTCAATTCACTTGTTCCATTGGATGACTTGTTTTTTCGTCCTTTTCTTTTTCGGTATAAATTACTGCCACCACTGAAGCTCTTCTCTGTTAATATGAGAAAAAAAAATCACGTTCTTAAACATTTAAATTTAGCCGATTCAAATAACAGATCACTTATTCTTACACAAAGGGGCTCCTAATACACATGTACATTAATAATATTTGAACAGTAATATGGTTTGTTGGTGGTAAACACCTTACAAACAAAATTCAGGGGAAGATTTCCTAATTGGGAATTTAGTCTCTGCACAGTATATTAACACCAAAGACGTTATGCAAAGAAACCAAATCAAAGCCATCAACTTTCTGTTAACCCAGTGATGGTGTGTTACCTTTGTCAGAGCAAGGAACTTTATCACCCAAATCAACGAATCCCCTTTCATCTCCAATGCTCTGTAAAAAATCAGATTTATTAGATTCAGAAATATTAAAAGAAAACCCCAAATAAGTTTAAATAAAGACATCTTAGCTTTACTTTCATTTTCTTCCCATAGTTCTGCTCAAACCAAACCATTCCGAACAGGCAGAGGGATGTAATGAAAGCCTGGGGTAGAAGCGACAGCAAAAAGTACACCAGGAATATTAGGAATACAAAATAGCAGGTTAGCTTAGAAGAAATATAGGAATAAAATTAACCAAGCAAGTTATACCCTTTATCATGATGTAGGCAAGAAAAAGCAGGTAAATTCTTCTTTGTAAAAATCAATGTTTATTTCTGAAGTTCACATTAAACACATTAGAGTTAACAAGGGTGCTGAACAGAATAAAATCACGGACATACACAAACAAATAATAGAACTTCACAATAGTGGTTCCATCATCAGCCTGATTATTGATCTGATCAGGAAGTTTAAGCTTGTTATCCAACGTATTGGAATTAATGTGAACAAAGTTACCGGCTAGTCAGGCCTTAAACTTGGCAGCACACTCCGGGTTCACAGATCTGGGATCCCAGAGTGGAGACGGGTAAATGTGATTGGACTAATCAAGATGTCTGCAATTGGATGCTTATAAAAAGGAAACAAAATGGGGCTTAAAATTGAGCCATGAGGTATTCCGTAATCAACCGGCATTGGAGCAGACTAACTGCACTCCTACAGGGCTTAATAAAATCTGACTGACTTGCTCCCTCAGTATCAGTTCATAATCGACAACATCAAAGGCAGCATGAAGATCCCTAGATATACAACTTATCTACCCCCCCCCCATTAAAACTTTCGGAGTGTATGCTGCTTCGATCGCAGACCATCCCCCCCCCCCCCAACAATTTGTAAATTCGATAGCATTTTTCAGTGTGGTGCCACTGTGGAAATAGATCTGGCTTTTTTTTACAGTTACAATGCGATCGAAATCCCAGTGTTTCATGATCACTTTCATCTCTCTGTGTGTACAGGATACAAAAAGATAAATTCTTTAAAAGTCAACTCACCAAACACAGAAACCAGAAGACGACATAAAGAACTTGTGTGTTAGAAAACAAATCCTGTCCAAATTTAATACAAGCAAGAGCCTCTAGGAAAGCAATCGCCCTGTTAGGACCGAAACAAATACCATCAGCTTTGTGAACATTTGTTTGTAATAAATACAGGCCCAACATGTACTCACCCAAACACCCAACATTGAGTCCCAACTCTTTTGCACTGTGTGTCTGTTAGATATGCGTAACACTGCCTGAAGATAAACAAAAAAGCTCATTACAGAAGGATCTATTCATTAGATGCTAAGGTCGCAACAATATATTCTGCTCACGATACGATACATATCTTGATATACACGATACAATATGCATTACAATATTTTACAACACAGTTTTTAACCAACTACTGAAACTTTTTATATAACAAAAAAACCATTGGTAAAAATGTAATTTAAAAAGTTTTGAGACCAGAAAGCTAAAAAGGCTAGGGTCTAGTTTGGTTTGTACGAGAGCATTTGTTACCATCCATCCACTAGGAGGCAGTGTTAATGTTTGCGTTAAGTCATCTTTTTACTCTAAGTGATGGAGAGACCTAAATCTATCATCTTTCTCGTTTAAAATTTGAGTAAAAAGGATAATCGTGTACTAGTAAAGATTACATAAAACAAGAAGACAAAGCAAAGAAGTTTCAGAAATGACTAGAATCACAATCACAATACACTGTACACAGCTCCTAGACGATATCTCCCAATAGCTCCATGATACGCATTTTGACAATTTTATATTGCGATACATTGTTTGATTGTTTGATACACCCTATTTGATTTATGTTGCATTGCAAAATGTGCATCTCCTTATTTCAGTTACAACAAATGAATGAGTGTCTAAAAGAATGGGTGTTTGGAACATTTATCTCAAATCCTGAACACTAAAAATTGATCATTTCAAAAATTATCATTTGTGTGATTGTTTTATGCTGAGTTCTTATTGTGTTCATTTATATTCATCCGTCATTGTTCCAATCAGTTTTACATCTTTTGTACAGTGCTTTGGTCCAAGTTCATTATTCAATTTTTGGGGTCACATATCTCCAGCTCACATTCGGTGAGAGGCGGGGCCAGTCCATCGCAGGGCAACTCACACATTAACACCTAAGGGGGAATTCAGATTATCCAAGTAACCTAACCGCATGTTTTTGGGATTGTGGGGGAAACCATAGTCCTCGGAGGAAACCCACACAAGCACGGGGAGAATATGCAAACTCCTTCCAGGAAGGTCACCGATGAGCTTTGAACCGGCAACCTTCTAACTGGAAGGCCACAGTGCTGCCCTCTGCGCCACCATGAAAAGTGGCTTTCTGCACGTAATATTGACCAGCCCAGAAGGGACTTGAACCCACAATCCTTGGCTTAGTAGGGCAGTGCTCTCTCCATTAGGCCACTGGGACACTTGGTCCGAGTTTTAAGGTGTAAATGTTTGCTATATTTAAAAAAATAATAATGAATAATTACATTTAATTATTTACATACACACTAGATGCTTTTATTCAAAGCGACTTACAATTGAGAGGAAAAAAAAATGTAATTTGTCAAGAATGGAGCACTAAATCGGTTTTTCCATGTCAGCAACTAAGATTTTATTATTATGTATCTGTAGCCACTGTTTGCACTTAAGCTCACAAAAGAGTTTTATCTCTATGTTTAAATTTGTTTGTGTTGGCATTGTTCATAAATGGTTTCAAAAGAAGTGTTTACCTCACTGTGGGTGCAGTTATGATCCCGATAAAGAGAATCCGGCACCAGCTGAGTGGATGAGATGCTTGGAATACAAAGATGTGCTTCAGGAAGAACGTGTTCAACTCTGTAAGCTGGTGCAAAAAAAAAAAAAAAAAGGATTGAAAAAATTGGGCATCCACCACCGATCACCATCCAGATGTAATTCAGTGTAACTCATGTAACTCATAGAGTGATGAGTTTAAGGGGGTGCCCCCAAACAGTGACGTGGGGTGGGCAAGGTATTCAAGGCATCAAAACAACAGTGTTGGTTTAACCAGTACAATCTCAACATAGTATTTAAAATCCAGTATCAAGTAGCTCCATTATATTAAGTTGACTATGTGACAAACCTCACAACTTCCACAGCAGACGATTAGGTCTTTAGGAGGTTGTACTGAGGATGGTCTCCCCTCATGAGCGAGGACTTGGCATAAATAGAGTAACAATTTCAGTGCATCAGCAAATGCAGTCCCTCACCTGCCAGATGATCATGAAGAGGTAGATTCCAGCAACCCTCTGAAAAGAGGATTTGGGATCGAACCAGTGCACGTATGTCCAGCTGGCTGGAGTAAACTGCAGAACAGCTCGCTTTAGTTTCCCTGAGGCACTGTGGATGTCCCTGATTGATGCAACGTTACATATTCAGCTCACTAAACATGCAAAACATTTAAAACATTTTTGGTATAACGTTATATACACATGACGTGAGTCAGGCCATATTATATGGAGTCGTTTTCTAATATTCAGTTCTAAATGACGCATTTTTGTAAAGCAGCTAAACATTGACAACAAATTAATTTGTTCATGCATCAGTTTACGTAGAAATGGAGCGCTGAGATGATTGATCAGGGAAATGATGACACCTATTGGATTTGACGGAAAATGGAAGTTTATAGAGGAAGCTGCTTAATGGAGTCCAGAAGGATGGTTCTAAAATTAGCAGCACGACAGTGGAGCACAGGAGCAAGTGTGGTGTGTAGCCACAGACACTAAATTACTGTTAATAATACACCTATCATGTTGTTAATAATTCACCTCACACACCTTTCACAAACCTACACCTACAAAAACAGAGAAATGACGCACTTCAAAATCGGCTTGTTAAACACTAGATAATTCTAGCAAATAATTCTCCCGACTGCGAGAACAGTAGAACGCTATTGTATGTTGAAATTAGAGACAAATTCTTAATTTCTCAATAAAATGGTGAAATAAAATAAATGTTTTAAAATGATTTATTTTTTAAATATTTGATATTAAAACATCCACATCGGTTAAACTTAAAAAAAGTAAAAAAAATGATACGTCAAATTTTTAAATGCTCATGGAGTTTGGTTGCTGTTTAAAACTATTAGTGAAAATTGTTAAAAGCTCTGCTATAATAAAAAAAAAAAAGATAAATAAAAATCACCCGTATTTGGAAGCCGTAGCCATCAGGTAAAAATGTATACATTTTACACGAAAAAGTATTTTTTATTTCTATTGACTAAAATATGACATTCTAAAGATAGGCCATTTTCAAATATTTAAATGCTTTTGTATTTGTATTATTATTATTATTATTATTATTATTATTATTATTATTATTATTATTAAGAAAGATTTTTTGACTTAAATTTTCCTGCAAAATAAAACCGCCCAAGCATTTTAACAGCAAATAAATTTTAAAGATGAATGAAAGCATAAGTAAGGCTGACTTGATGCTGGCCCAGCGGTATGTGCGCATCTCCAGGAAGTGGCACACACTCATCCCCAGCCAGATTCCTCCTCCGTTGCACAGCAAGATGTCTAGTATCACTTGATCCCACCAGCACTCTGCAAAATTCGGCAGGAGGTGCATGAAAAACAACTGCAGAGAGAGAGAGAGAGAGAGAGAGAGAGAGAGAGAGAGAGAGCTTTAAAGGAATAAGATAATGTGGGTGATGTTTTGCTGACAGTGTCGACAATAGTTTTGTAAAACTACAAGTAATTTTTATCAGTATTTCTGACCTCAGTGAGCTCCCAGGTGATGCTGATGGTCCAGCAGAGGCCGTAACTGCGGATCAGCAGAGCTTTCATCGCCCATCCCCAGAAATGACCGAATGCAAAGATGTCGAAATGACTCAGGATTCGTTCCCATGTAATCACATGACAGTTTACTGCATACTCCTGGAAATCAACGCACGCACAAAAACTTAACAAAAGGTAATCAACCAAAAAGAGTTGCTTTATTGTTAGACACACAATAATACACATAACCTTGTAAAATCTCCTTATGTTTCCAGTAATTAGAATCCCGGTAATGTATTCAAGACATTGCTTTCTCACCATGACTTCCGCCTCTCTTTTAGCAAACCGTAGTTCTGGGTCGAGCCAATAAAGCAACATCTTCACCTGATCCCAGTTCAGAAATATCAGAAACACCAAGAAAAGGAAGTACAGCACACTCAGACCTGCAAAATCAGTTCAGACATTATTTCACAAATCAAGACAAAACACTTAGAGAGTGGAAGAACACCCCATTACTGGAAGTGTGACTCAAAAGAGAAAATAAGGCTCACCGAAAACCATGCGCCATATTGCAGGATGGGGTCTTATGAAAGGACCTAAATGAAACATTTTGAAAAGTTATTTGTAGAACAAATGTTGTATTGTTATTAACAATTCACAGGGTTTATCTATGAAAAGAAAAAGATTTAAATGGCAATCACCGGCCACATTATTAGGTACACTTGAACTGCCTTAATCGTTTGTGGCATAGATTTAACAAGGTACTGGAAACCGAGTTTGGCCCATACTGACATGATGGACCACACCATTACACCACCCTGAACTTTTGATATAAGGTAGGATGGATCCATGCTTAAATGTTGTTGATGCCAAAATCAGACCCTACCATAAACGTCGCAGTTGAAATCAAGATTTATCAGATAAATGTTTTTCCCAATCTTCTATTGTCCAATTTTGATGAGCCGGTGCAAATTGTTTCCTCAATTTCCAGTTCTTAGTAGACAGGAGTTGCTGCTGTAGCCCATCCACTTCAACTTTGATGAATTTGACCATTTTCTGTAAACTCTAGACATGGTTATACATGAAAATCCCAGAAGATCAGGAGTTTCTAAAAAACTCTGAATCCAGCATGTCTGGCACCAACAACTATTTCACGTTCAAAGGCACTTAAACCATCTTTCTTCTCCATTCTGATGCTCGGTTTAAACATCAGCAGTTCATCTTGATCATGTCTACTTGCCTAAATGCATTGAGTTTCTGCCTTGTGATTGGCTGATTAGCAATTCGTTTTAACGAGTAGTTGTACAAGTGTACCTAAAAAGTGGTCTGTGAGTGAATTTTACTAATGTTTTAGAAGAACTTTGTAACAGAAGCCACAAAAGCATGCTTTAAATGTTTCGTTTATGAAGAGTGTTGAGTAAATATTATCAGATCTTTTCAACAGCATTAGTTCAGTGAAAGATAGCTGTACCGTTGGGGAATGCAAGAATGCTGATAACGAGGAAGAAAAAGACAACGAGCAACAGGGAAACTCGCAGATTGTTATCCGAGTCACCATCATCCCTGTGCAACAAAAACATGAGATCATAAATCACAGGCAGATAAATGCACATCATTAAACCACCTTTCACAAGAGGTCTGGTGTCTTTGTGAAAAATAGAATTCAAAATTAACTAAAGGTCAATTTATTAATGCAATTCTTTGCTGTGGCTAAAATTTATTTACAGTATGGCCAAAATATTATACATCAGAAAACAGTTCATTATACTTATACCTGATTGGCATTTTATAAAGGTGTTGCAGTGATGTCACTTTCCACCCGACCACGCCCACTTCAATAGGATTGAGTGGAAAAACAGTATGGCCAAAATAGCTATATTTATTACAGATGAGTGCCAAACCATGAGGTAATCTTATGATTATATTTAAAAAAAAAAAGAATTGGATTTGACTGTTCCCATGACTAACCAGACGACCAGCTTTACCTAGCTTTGATTGTTCTAGATTTCCACGCCAGGAAAGTACACAAAAGGCGACACCTGGCTATACTTTAAAGCGGGATTTGTCTGGACTATTAAAATGACTTTGTTGAAGTTATAAATCAGTGAGGGTCGCATATTTGGGCAATACACAAACACAGGATGGATTTTCTCCATTTGAAAGGGCACAAAGATATATTTAAAGCACAGAGATTGCTCACACAACAATTGCGCAAACAACTTTACCCCATTGAAATTTTTTAACTTGAATTCCCTTGAGCAAGAATAAGATTTTTGCCACTCACTCTAACTTCCGGGTACCGTGACGTCATGTGAAAACCCTCTATAGTCTCAATTTCTTACAAGCGGCACACATTGTTCCACTTTTTCTTATATACAATAAGACTGAATAAAAATGCAGAAACAAAAGGAAAATTAAATATGAGATTAATATTAGCATATCGCTGCCTTTATTGTAAGAAATACTAATAGTACATTAAATAATTGCCAGTACAGCCAAAATATTGGATTATCACAGAACGAAACTCCACGAAAGTTAAAAAGTGTCAGCGCAGGTGTATAGACTACAGTTCAACCAAACCTGCTGTTTACTCACCTCGTAAAGGCAAAGTACATGATACTGACGACGGTGACCGTCAACAGAGTGATGGTGTGCGGTTTGTAGAAGAAATCGACCGAGATGTCCTCCACTTGTTGCTCGTTTATCATCCGAAAATGATGTGTATACTCGGCATCATCTTTACTGAGCATCCTGGAGCCCTTGCTGGGCGCCATTGTGGCTCAAAGATCAGCGGAGAGAGCCCAGTTTCTGAAAGTCTGACCGAACTTCAGTGTAGTAGTGTAGCCGAGCGTGAGGCGCCTACTTTTACTTATGGGAGTTCCGGTGACAGTGGGCGTGGTCATCACGAAAGAGGCCTTTTGATTGGCTCATGCCATTGGTTGACTCCATTCATACGAAACGCGTATTTAGTTAAGACAAAAGTTCTCATAATGCTGACATTTAAGTATGCATATAGTATTTATTATTTCAAGTAGCACCCACATAGATAATGGGAAAAACACCTGTAAATGTGTCTAAATATTTCACTTACCAAAACAAGACATTGGTTGCTGCCCTTTAATTGTAAAATTAATATAGTAACTTATTGGATTCTTAAATGCAATGACAAATCAGTGGAAAAGAAAGACTAATAATAGATCACAATAAACAATGATTTTATCTCATCTGGCACACAGTCATAGCAACAGGTGACGTGACCTTTGGAACGGGGTCAGATTTATTGTAGCAACGTTCCGTAGCAACAGAGAGAGTCCATGACGACGAGAGTCGCGCGCCCGTGGATCATGTGTTGGAACGCGGCACTTTGAAGAACTTTATATAATAGACACTCACTCAGTTGCACACCAACACACGTTTATAGCTTTCACATCTACACTGAATGAACGAGAAGAGATGGGGTGCGGGAGTTCCAAAATCACAGTGGTCCAGCCCGTAAAACCAAGCAGTCTGGACGGAAATGAGGTAGGACGTGTTACTGTTGTGTTTCATTTTGTATCTGTTATGAATATGCTAATGAATCACTATTATCGTCTGGTTGTTATAAAAGAACTGTAAGGATGTAAGGATATCAAAACATGTTACATGTTATAGCCCAAATTGTCTTAACATTTTTTTTTAAAATCCAACCCTGTCCTTGTTGTTTATTTATGTCTTTATTTATATATTTATAACTAAACTATCAGCATCATTTTGTTTTCAGGCTGACATTTTCACCATTATTTAGCCGCAGTCAAAAGTGGCAAAACAGGTGGTTAAATGACTGCATTTAATATGCTGCACTAAGAATTGTAGTGTTCACAAGCTTAAGTTAAAAATAATGAGACTTAACTGAGATTCACAGGATTTACCAGATGACCAGCTTTCCGTGGTCATGGAGATTTAGTCACAAGTTGGATTTCCTGACATTTAAATATTCCTGATTTCAACACCTCAAAGGTGCACAAAAGCATTGGTATTCTTTGAAACAGGATTTGTTTTTATGTGGACAGGTGTGTATTTTTATTAGAGAAGCTGTTAGCTATAGTTACGGGGTCTGTGGTGCACAGCGTTAATTCTCTCTGTCCACAGTTGTGATAAACTATTTGCACTGAATTCAGTTAAGGAACTTTATTTCCATTAATTCAATATTTTAAAGGGAAATTGTTGAAAAGTGGATATGTTTCTGATTGAATATATCTATAGCTGCAAAATGCAATAACCCAATTAAATGGGGGATAAAAAACAAACAAAAAATCTAAATTTTTCATATGTTTTTTTTTTTTTATTCTGATGTTTTATTTCACTTTATTTAGTCTGTTATTTTGTTTAGAGGGAAACGCTGGAAGGTGTTATGGTTCAAGGAGGAGCACGAGGAGATTCGGCTGTGTCCAAAATGACCTCGGACAGCGGAGTCAGTCTTGACACAGCAGGATTACCCGGATCTGTCCCCCGACTTCTTCCACCAATAGCAGGTCAGATCTGAAGCTCATCAATGGATTGATTCAGCTCAAATATAACAAACACAATCTGCTCTCAGTCTTTGATTGTATCAGTCTTACATTATAAAAGAGATTGTGGTGATTAATCATTGCTTTTGCAGCGAGGTAAACTAAACTAAACTCTTGTGTGTCTGTGAAATCCAGTGCAGTCTCCAGGATTGGTCCATCAAAGTGAACCAAGAGTCGATTCAAATGAAATCCTGGGCCAACTCCTGGATCAGGGAATCATTCCAGCACAAACCAAACATGGGGGGAGTGGACAAGCCTACCACATCACCGTAAGAAATGCCAGGGATAAAATAAAAAACATTCATCTTTATCTAACCTCAACCCTTTGCATCTGCAATCCCAATAAGTTTGTGTTACAAAAAATATATGACACTTAATAAAAATATTACAATGCATTTCTAGTTACACTATACCATAAATCAATAAATACATTTATAGAAATACCAACAAATGCGTTTGAATGTATTAGAGTAAATCTTGTGTTTTGAGGTACACGGTATGTTTTCTGCAAATTGTGCCGAAAATAAAAGTTGTGGCCTAATTTATACATTTTAGAGATCTCAAAAACTAAGCCACAAAAATAAATGTACTGGGGTTCAAATGCAATTTGTGCAACTTTTTTTTTTTTTAATTAAAGGATAAAATATATAAAATATCGCACCTTTAACTGATTTATTTGAAGTCAATAGCACAACCATTTGTCACGCTTCAAAAGAACCTCCATACGTTGTGTGTTTTCAGATGATGGATGACTCGGGGAAGCCAAGGAGCAGACCCCCTGCTCGCCTAGAGTCACTGAAAATCAAAAAGGAACAAGAAAACCTCAAGAAAGAAGATATTGATATAAAGATGAGACAAGTAGAGGAGCGGCGGAAGGTCAAATAGAATTCATTCATTCTTTAATGATGTTACGTAATAATGATATCGCATAATGTCATTCCCTTAACTTATGTAAATATGTAGAGATTTCTTGCCTGTGACTTCTTCTGCAACTCCATCTCCTTGGCAAGCCACACCCACTGCAGCTGTTGTGATATGAGTTATGACTTCAAATCCAAATCATAAAAAGCCAAAAGGAGAAAGTCTGTCAATTGATGTTGTCTTACAACCAGCTCACAGTCCTCCCAGTCATTAACTGAATCAAAAACAACTGTGTAGGATGCTTAAACCTGGGTAAGGGTTTCCTAAGAAAACTGACTCTCTTGTAGAAGCACAAAGATCTTTGGGGCTCAGAGGTAGATTTATTTACCGTAATAGCCTTTTTAATGAGTATATTTCATTGATTTTTTACATTGTCTCTGTCTTGTGTTTTCCTTTCGTTTCAGTATCAAATATTCTTATTTATTCCTCATTAATTTACTGCAACTGCGATGGACAGGCGACCTGTCCTGGGTGTACCTTCGCCTCTCACCCAATGGGCACCAGCAGACCACTGTGACTCTAAAAAAGGGAATAAGCGGGTTGGAAAATGAATAAATGAATGACTTTGGCGCAAAAGGTCAATGACCCCTGTTATTGAAATATTAATCATACCCATTACAGAAGACTCTGGACTGCAAGTTTAAGACGTTTGAAGAGTAAACGCAACTTTATTTAAATAAATTTTGATCTTTGGTGTATTTTTGATCTTCAGTGTTTGTGATGAACGCTATCATGAAAGAACTCTTTTTTTTTGTTCACTGAATAATCTCTCTAAGTTTGTGTTTCAGGAGAGAGAAGAGGATCTGAAGCGCAGACTGAGAGTTAAATCTGCTCGACCCCGGCTCCCTGTGACTGAAGGGGATGAACTTCTCCATTCTGAACAACTTCCTGTCCAGACCAGAACCACTTTGATAAATGGAGCATCAGAGGAGCAGAGACTCGCTGATTCGCCAGAGCTGGAAAATGACTCCAGCTTTCAAGTTATTGGAGATGAAGACGAGGACTTTTAAATCAGTGTTTGTTTTTTTTCATGTGCATTCAATGCTTTAAATCGTAAACATTTCGAAGGACTGTGTTCTTCTATATGTCTTAATGAATTGAAACAGTTGTCAAAAAGATGCAGGGATGCATCATCTGCTAAATTATAACTGATAACAAACACAAAGAACCTCTCCAAAGAGAAATTATGAAAAAATCTTTTTTTCAATTATTTATTTTTGTAGAAAGATTAAACCATAAACCTGCAAGACTCACTGTGAAACAGCATATGCTTAGTTCCATGATGTGATGCATCCTATTATTGCCAAACTATGTATTGTTTGACATTTACATCATAAATATTGTTACTTTTTCTTAAACCATGTTGCAATAAATACATATAATATCTGGCGAGCGAGTGAATAAATCTGTAATTTATTTGACACACATGAGGTTCGGGAGGCAACAGTGATATTTCCAGAAAGTGTGGTTCTTTCAAATCAATAAAATATCATACGATGATAAACGTTTTTCATGCCAATAAAATACCTTTCGTATTTTCCCAGAGAATTGTTCTAAAGAGAATACGCTGAACATTCACGTGAAATAGATTGTATCCCAATCTTTACCAAAAGATGGCGCCAGGTCACTTCTAAAAACCAAAGTACTTCTTCGCGATGTTTTGCTGGTTGTTAAATTTGGTTGTTTGTTCTATGGTTGGTTATACATTCTAAACACACGATTGTGTTGTGATTTGTGCACACAACCTCGAAATTATCCAAAATAAAAAGTAATAGGCAAAACCACAACATTTTTGGAAGTAAATTAATAAATCCTCGCTCCAGACCACAAGGTGTCACTGTCTATCTTCTGGGCTACCGAAAGTTACTGTAAATAATAAAATAGACAAACAAGTGTATCTAATTTAGATATTTTATTTGTCAGGGTTAGTGTTTGTTTAGGAATTGTTTCCACACTTTTGGTTATGGACAATCTTAGAACATTGCTATGGCTAAGCTTTGTGTGACTAGAAACTTTTAGCTTGATTTGTTTTTGGGGGGTTTTTTTGCCACTTTTGGATGATTTTGAGCCAAATTTTTGCCACAATCCTTTCTGTTTCAGCAAATGTAATGATTTTTGGGACAATTTTTATTTATACTGTACTCATGTTTTGGAAAAGGGCAAATTCAGTACCCTTTCATTGTGTTCGTGGCTGTTGCTGAAAAATACAGAGTTTTTTCGCTGCCTTTAAAGATTTTCTATTGGATTACAGTCTGGAGACTAACTAGGAAGTTGGAAGACCCACCGACGACCCATCCAAGACAGCTACAAACATAAAGAAAGGGTAGTGAATTTGAACAATACACAAGCATTAACTGTTTCCTTTTAATTTCAAAATTTGCACGTTTTATATTACATTTAAAATATATGTATATGTAGAATCTCTTAACTGTTTAGTTACAATATATTCTCCTCACTATACAATGCATACCTAGATATTATGTCTACGATACTATATGCATCACAATATTATGCAACACAACTATTCAAACTGTTGGAATTAAAAAAGTTCTGAGACCACCCATCCACTAGGGGGCAGTGTTTATGTTTGCATTAAGTCATCTTTTTAACTCTAAGAGATGGAGAGAGCAAATTGTATAGCCTTTCTCATTTAAAATGTGTGTAAAGGGTATCTGTCTCATAGTAAATACTACATAAAAAAGATGACAAGTAACGAAGTTTCAGAAGTAACTGGAATCACAATACACTTCTCCCAGTAGCTTCATGATACTTATTGTGACAATTTTGTTTTGCAGTATACTGTGCCACAATTTATTGGTACACACCTATTAGTTTCGTATTTGTTAGTGCTGTATTCTCATGTTTGAATACAGGCGTAATGATGTTCCAGAGGTTCCTGAAAGGCACACTGCACAGAGTCTGTCTCCTTCATTTGTTTACCTCATTGCTTTACATTGTGTGTGGAGCAGAGTGTGACTGTAATCTGTGTGTTGGACAGAGAGAGGAGAGCGTTTCTGTGCTGTGTAAGTGCTGTTACAGCTGCCAGTGATTTGTCTGACAGCTCTGACACAGACTCACACAGCACCTGTCACCTTTCAAACAGTCCTCAATCAAAACAGTACAATCTCCAATCGTACACAGACTCTCACACAAAGTTTATTCTATTTTTAAGGCTTTCTTTCATGTATTATTGACTTGGAGTAAAGTAATTATTTTGCTTTTTAGATATATTCTAAAATATTAGTTCTTTCTTTATGACTAAGCATTTTATTTCCTACCAGATTTCCTGCTTTTCCACATAACCTGCTTTTTGGATGTTTTTGTTCTTAAATAAGTGTGTGCGTGTGTGTGGGGGGGGGGGGAGAAGGGGGTCTGTTTGTGTGTAGTGCGGGGGTCTGAATGAGTGTTTCCCAAAGCTTTTCAGCTGTTGCCCAGAATTCTAGACCTCTGAGGGCCTTAAATGTGTGTGTTGGTGTGTCAGTGACTGTGTTTGACAGGTTGACTGTCGAGGACCCCCCCCCCCCCCAATCTCTCTCTCTCTTTCATTATCAGTTATTCTCATGAAATACAGTTATAGTTAACAAAATGGTCATTCTGTGTGTTTCACCCCGTGCAACAGGTGATCTGCTCCTGAAAGATGATCTAGATGGCTTTGTAAATGAGTGAAACCTAGTCTTACCCTTAATGAGGAGTAATGAATAAACCAGAGGCTCATGGCGGCTCTTGATCTGGTTTCTTTCTGATTATTTTAAAGTAAAAGAGCCTAATAATGAAATATAACAACAACGCTCGCTAAAATATCACCATCTACATCAAAATATTGTTATTTTGATCCCAGAAATGTACAATCCATGACATCTTATCCTTACTTTGACTCATTTACTAATTTATTCATTAATGCTGCCCATTTTAACAGTTTTTTTTGTATTTATTTCACTTTTATTGTGTTTCATCACATTCAAGTACTAAAGCTTAATTTTTTTCCTTGTTAAAAAGTGTATACATATCCATGGAGGATATCCACATGGATCTCGGCCACAAACACACAGGATCTCCGATTGCAAGCTTCCACAGAAGCCATCAGTCGAGAGCTTGGTCATTACCTGCTGGAAACGAGACGCTGGTGAATTATTCAGCTCCTGAAAGGATCAGGTTAACCCCTGATTATTTGGAATGGTCTGTTTCTCTCTATCTTGCAGCTCTGATGTCAGAGCACGATTGTTGTAAAGGTGCGCCTTGCACATATGTCGGAGCGCTATCGCCCTTCTTATAATCAATTATTAATGGAGAAGTTCATCTCCCAAAAACTCCTTTGAGCCTTCCAATTCACTTCAGTCTTTCATTCATCCTCAGAAAACAGCTCATAAACAAGAAAAATGTTACCTACCACATGATCCCATTTGAAACATGACTGGAAAAAAGGATTCCTGGTCCTCAAAAGAAATTTTACTAGCACCTGTTTGAGGTTGTTAGCTGTCATAAAGACACCTGTGCAGCCCACAATCAGACAAAAGTCTCTGGAGAAACATGGGCAAAACTAAAGAGCATGTCAAACGAGGCCGGGCCATTACTTCTCATGGAGGAAACATCCTCTGTCTGTAAATGCCTCATTCAGAAAGTAATATGCATATATTCAGTTTTATTCATTAATTCATTTTCCAACCTGTTTATTCCCTTTCTGAGGTCACCGGGATCTGCCAGTGCCTATCTCCAGCGCACATTGGGTGAGAAGCGGGAGGTACACTCTAGACGGGTCACTAGTCCATCGCAGGGCAACATTCACACACACTTACACCTGAGGGGAACTTAGATTCTTCAATTAACCTAACCGCATGTTTTTGAGATTCATGGGGGTACCCAGAAGGAAACCCACGCAAGCACGGGGAGAACATGCAAACTCCTTCCAGGAAGGTTACCGACGAGCCTCGCACCGGCAACCTTCTAACTGGAAGGCCACCGTACCACCAACTGAGTTGTTTTATATTGGATTTAAATGTTTGACAACTCTTTCACCCTCTATTGATGGGCAGCATTATAAAAGAAAGCAGATAGGCACCAGCAGACCTTTGTGACTCTGAAAGGGAACAAGCGGGTAAGAAGATGAATTAATTAATGTTTTAGATGTAGTTATGTGTACATTATAATGTTTCACCACCAGATGTCGTATTTAAAAACAAAATTTGGGCAATCCTGCATTTCCTAACTACCATTTTTGTATATTTTACATGGTCCAATTTTAATTGGTTAAATTTAATGTTACATGTGAAGTAGGAACATTTATATGTGGTTTACATTTAAAAAAGATGGGTATAAATGGCATATGTAAATTACAAACTTTACTTTTGTACCAAAATTTGAACATATGCGTGGGGAAATGAAAATGGAAACACAGAAACCATTTACATTTTAAATATTTTATTGCTCTTTGGCATATTACTCGTTTTAAGTCAATTTCCGACACACACGTGCGGCTTCCATACTTGCTAACAATTGAGCTTTTTGGGTTCTTTTTGTTTCTGGACCTTGGTTTATCATTATAGCTGACAACACTGTGGCGAACTGTTTTCTTTCATTCCGCATGTCACAATAAGTGTGTGCGTGTGTGTGTGTGTGGGGGGGGGGGGGCAACAGCTGTATGAAATCTCTCCAGTCCTTAAACAAAAGAACCTTCTCATGTCCCTGTTGCGCGCAGTCCAGCTGTTGCTGAGCGCGTGCTGTGGGCGTGGCGTTGCAAACAGGGCGTGGTCAAAACATCTCCTGAAAGCACGTGGGCGTGTTTAGAACGACCCCGGAGGCTTATGGGCGTGGCCTACTCAGGCGCTTTTAGGAATGGGTCACACGCTTTCAGTAGAAGTCGCTTCAGTTTGCAAGAGGAGCTCGTTCCCCACCTGATGATATTTGGCTCAATCCGCTCCCCGTTTATCTACCTCTAAATATTAAATGCGCCTGCCTTTTAAAATCTCTCCTAAAAGCTATTTTAAAGGACTACTAAGATAGTGGTTAGTTTAAATTGCACTATTTGTCTGTACCATTTTACTCTTTTGCACTTGTAAACATTTGTGAGGATGCACACCACCCAAAAGGACACCACTTACACCAAGATATTCGTCGGTGGTCTCCCGTATCACACGACGGATTCCAGTCTAAGGAAATATTTTGAGGTGTTTGGAGAGATTGAAGAGGCTGTGGTGATCACAGACAGGCAGACTGGGAAGTCCAGGGGTTATGGATTTGTGAGTATCGCTCTTCTGAAGATATGTAAACTTTGACACAAACATTTGGGGCCCGCGTGAAGCTGTTTTATAATCAAACGCCACGAGTTTGTGAGTAATGCGAGCGTTCTCTACTTGGTAAAACTTTATAGCTAATCTTTTGCTGACTAATGCTACATGTGGTTTAAAACTTATTATCCCATATCTGTTTTTAAATATGTTAAAAGTGACCTATATCCTTCATAAACATCATGAGTTTCTAGATTGTATGTTTATGATCAAAACAAGATAAACATCTGTCAATTGGAAAGAGCCATCAACCTGTTTACTCTGAATTTAAGAGCACTGTTGACTTAATTTTAGCTGAATTATTATTAAAACTTCCCAAATCCCCAAGTATCCGGGTTATTTTCCTTTTAAATGAATCATTTTAATTAAGAGTGTTATATACACTTGTTTTCTTTGTATAATGGTAAGCTGTCCCTTTAAATCCACCAACCAGCCCTAAACTCAAAACGAAATCAAATGGCAGTATTATCGGTACTTCTGACAGTCTGAAGTGTTCAAATGAAGCCTAATACAGGCTCTTGTTGGTTCAGCTGCCGAGTTTGTCTAGAAGCTCCTGATAAGAGCTCCACCACTGAGTAAACAAGAGGACTTGTAAAGTTTTGACAGTCCAACCAGCTGAAGTTAAAGAAATAGAGCAGATTTTGCACAAAACTGTGGCTTTTTTTCACAGATATGGAAAGGAATACTTTTGCCACAATGCAAGAGGCCCTAAATTCTAAATTATATACTCCTTCATGTTTTTAACAACATAGCAAATGGTCCTCTTTAATTTTCAGCAGACGAATCTCAAAAACTCGATGTAAACATTTGAGATTGAGACATTTCATTGGCTTCCATCCATTTTTGAGGTGGTTTAATTTCAGTTAACCTTGCTGAAGGACTTCAGTTTGATTTAGTAACCCAAAACAAGAACTTATGTAGCAAACTAAACTTTTAAAGCAGAAAATTAAAAAAAGCAAAACAGATAATGGTGCTACTTTACCATCCTCCCAAGTGTAATTGACAGCTCAATCATTTGTGTCACAGCTTTATCGTTCTCCAGAATAATGCAGATTTATGCCAAAACCAAGAGATTCATGTCATTGAGAAAGGGCTGTAATCAACACTACATGGTGTTGTAATGAAATGACCACTAATGCTTTCTTGCCTCAATATCATGAACAAGTTTTGGACCATTTGTGTTAAATTATTGCCTGACATTAAATTAAATAACCAGCTACGAAGTCTCTGTGCATTCTGTCAAATTCTTTGAAAATACATTTTGTGTTTTATAAAGATATATATATATATAAACGATCTCACACTTTTCTTTTTATGTGCGTTGTGTTTTACGTAGGTTACGATGGCCGATCGCTCTGCTGCCGACAGAGCCTGTAAGGACCCAAACCCCATCATTGATGGCCGAAAGGCTAACGTTAACCTGGCTTATCTTGGAGCCAAGCCTCGAGTGATGCAGCCAGGTAAAATATTCAGAGTGGTCTCAGTATTAATTGTGAGCCATTGGTTTTGTTGTCCATTATCAGAATTGTGGTGCAATGAAGGTGATGTCACTTCAAGAGTTGCTTACAAAGTGGCATTTTTCTAGGACCATTGTATTGGCACAGTTTGCACGCTAATCTAGAAGTGACATCATCACTTTATTTGCTCATGCGTAAAAGTACTGTTCAATGTTGATGTCACTTTGTTGGACAAACTGGAAGTGACGTAATGCTCAGTGATGTCTCAGTTCAGCATTACCAGCAGTGCAATGATGTCTCTTTGTTTGTCATCTTTGCACTTTGGCCCAATATATAAATTAGGAGTGCAATGGTGTTTACACTTTTTAAGAAAAACACATCGAAACACTGTTGTTTTCATACATGAAAGACGAAGAACAGTTGCCAGTGCTGTTGTAGTTGAGCCATACATCGATGGCTTCACTGCTGGTGTACAAACACAGTGCAAGGGAGTGTCTTAACTCAGAAAACTTTTCTGGAAATATCCAGGAATCAAAGCTTACTAATAAAATGCCCTACAATTATTGCTCACCTAACACACATTTATCCACTTTTCAACCTAAAGCAGAAATAATTCATTTTTAAAATCCCCTAAAGAGTCAAAACTTTTTCTCAAATTCACAAAATCTACATATTTGAAAAAGGCATCAATAACAGTGTTCTTCCCTTTGCTGACAGTTAAGAAGTTATTGAACCTCTGCGAAGTGAGAAAGATACGTCGACAAAGTTATCTGTATGTTTATTTCGACCACAAGAGACTTAAAACGTTGGCCTATTCCTGCTTTTTGTAGGTCAACATTGCGTCCTTGACATCTTTGTAGAACCCTTGGCTATGAAGGAAATTTTGGAATCTGCTTTTTGCTTCTGTATACAGTTAAAGAGAGTACATGAAATTAATTACATAGGAGTAACAGTGTCATATCAGTTTAGAACTTCTTAGAACTAAATGTGTTCTTCTGTTTACCCTTCATTTGTTGGTTATTTAGTTCTTTACTTTAAAAACTTAATAAAAGTATCATATATACCAGTCATATAGTACCGATGCAGAAAAAGGCCTATACTTGCTTTGTATAACTTAATTTTTGCACAAATTAAAATTTGTTTGAATGCATTTCTTTTAGGCTTTACCTTTGGTGTACCTCAGATTCACCCTGCTTTCATCCAAAGACCATATGGGTGAGTAACACTCCCAGTAAACTGATAAAATGCAAAATGACTTCAGCGGAAAATAAAACTCTGTCATTTCCAGTGTATTAAAAAAAAAAACTAGGGAGGCAACATATTGTAAATCATTATAAATCATTGATGAATAATTATTACATAATCGATTTCTTTGGATTATTAGCCCAGTCTTTAAGTTCTCACCAAATGCCATTCTATGCTTACTCTTAATGACTTGAACCTCATGTTATACCAATTTAAGATTGTTTTTGTTAAACTGATGTGTGTGCATGTGAGAAAGCAGGTCTGGACTCAATGTTGTCTTTCTCTGGTCCGACAGGCTCGATTTGGGTTAAGATAAGCTGGTTTGAGAGCTTTTGTACAGTAAACACACACAAACCAGCTCCAAACTGGTGATTACAGATGCATGTATGTTGTTTTAGTTTGGTTTGGACTTTCACTTTTAATAGAACATAGAGCTGTGTGTGCTTTTACCGTCCTGAAGTGGTTTTGATAGCTTAACTGTGTGCTTTGTGGAAAGAAGGCTGGTTTTGGGTGCAGTTGTGAAGGAGTGATATGGTGACCACGGAGCAAAGATAGTTTTCCTTTGCTCTTTTTTTGATTTTATTCACAGTTTTGGTGTTTTGTGAGCTTTTTCTGTTTCTTTTCACATTTTTTGGTGTCTTGTTGGAGTGCGTGTGAGTGTGTTGAGTTGTTTGGTTCCACAGCCCGAAGATAAACTTGCACCGTTGCACGCTACGGTTTCATTTGCTCACCGAGTGATTTTTGAGAGTCGTGTCGCACACATCCTCACCCTTCACTGTCCTCTCCCCCTCCATTGTGCTTGTTTTCATCCTCTTCTTCAGCTCGCTCCTTCTCTCTTTCTATTGCTCAATTGTCTCTCTATATACATTTCAGGTCGATCTGGGGCTGCACAATAAGCCTTTAAGACCTTACATGACGCTAGTTTTTGGAATATATTCTTTTGAGTTTGGTTCCAAACTATAAAAATACAAAAATTCATTTGAAAATCAAAAGATGAGTAGATGAATATAAAAAGATGTTTCCTTCTACAGGAAAATGTATGAAGTAATTATTTAAAACCATGATAAATCATAATAAGCCTCTAAAAACATCCAAAACTGGATTTTTATTGAAAACTTTTAAGCTATAAATCCATGATCCTAAACAGATTTTATTTTTTTGCTTTGTTTTCTTTGGTGACCAGCAGGAGATCATTCCAGCCCGATTTTTCTGCCTTTTTAATATGTTCCTATTATGGTTGTTTTTGGATAGCCTTCGAATCTTCACCACAGATTATATGAGCACAGGTTCATTGAATAGCACTAAAAAAAGATGTAAACAGTGATTACTGATGCCCCCATGATAGTTAGTGATCAAGAAGGTGCCGTTGATTGATTTTTTTTCTAATTTTGATCAGGAATATACAACCAAACAACCATGATGGGACTCAAAAGTGGCCAAAAGTGAAGCTTATTTTAGCAGTAACTCAAAATAAATGGGTGTTACCGAATTAATACATTATCGCGTTAATATTTAAGACTCAAGAGACGGGATTGTATGAAGAGAAAGGAAACATGTTTATTAATGCATTAGGAAAATCAGAAAAGCAGTTCAGTCACCTCGTGGCCGGGAGGCTCTTTCAGTCCAGTCCACTTTACATCGTGCAGATACCTTGGAGACTGTCTATATGGGGTCCCCCCACAGGAAACACGGCATTTCACGAGTCACAGAGACTCGTATTTTAGCGGAACTGAATACCATTATTATCAGTTATATGCAAATTTTACAAATTTCTATCACATTGGTGACCATCGCATTTTGGAACCAAACTCCTCCTTTTGAAATGCATTGTTCAGCTTCAGAGTATATTGCAGTTCAAATGTGCTGCAGCCTTAAATTAATGACTTTGGGCAGACATGCACTAGAGTCTACCGTCCTCTGGAGGCAGTATAAACTATCGTAACTTTTTGTTATAATTATAGCAAGTTTTCACTCGCTGCAAGGGTGAAAAGTTGCCAAAATAAATACATCAATACACCTGCATACTCATTCGTTCATTTTCCAACCCGCTTATTCCCTTTTGGGGTCAAAGGGGTCTCCGAGAGGCGGGGTACACCCTGGACAGGTCACCAGTTCATTGCACCTGCGTACTATAAGATATAATTAAATCAAAGACTTTATGGCAGTTTATGTTACAATATAGTAAACAAGTTAAACATGTTTTCTTTGTAGTGTAGTTCTGAAACAAGTTTCGGTTCGCTTTCATTGACTCTTTTTATGAAATTTTTTTCACACTTAAAAAAAAAGTATGCGTGCCGAATGTAAATTTAATGAACTCCGTTACATTTTTACTTGTAGACAAAAATGTTTCTTCCATGAGAGTGAAATATGAGTTCAACCAATGCAATGTATTTCCAATCTGTGCGCTAATCTTTTGCCACCAATAAGGTCACACCCCTTGCTATGACCGGCTGCTAACTAAACCTTTATTATTAGTTAATCTTCAAGAGTTTATATCGGGTTTCAAAAATTTTTAGAAGGTCATTCCTCCATTTTTTTGCCCTAAGCTGTTTTTTCAATCCCAAATAAACAAGGGGTGATCATCTTATTCACAACTGTAGAGTTTTTGGGTGGAGCTCATTATTTTTTTTTCCTTTAGATGCAACTGAGGTGGGATTTGTTCTGTGAAATAAAAAAAAAACACGTTAATTAACACATAGACATGTAATAATTTGTTGTCCTACTTAAACACATATAACGTGTGGCCATGTAAAATGTAATCCCTTTTCACATATTTCTGCTTAAGTGGAAAATGGCTAAACCCTGCTGATGATGATGTCATGCATCGTTGGCATTTTAGTGACATCATTATGTTTGCATAATCCAAGCACTTCATTTACAACATTGTTTCGCTTCAACAACACTTCGAACAATTTCCTCTTTTTAAATCATGTTCTAGTACACAATATTGCGGTACATTCTATGTAGCGCTGGTGCATTTATGGGAGATGATGCACACGTATTTTGTAGCTATCAATGACGAAAGGATTTGGTATATTGACATCTCTACGGTATAAACATGTACTGGAACTGAATCTCTTGAGTGGGAAAAACACACTCCAAAATCATATTCTTCAAACCAGAAATAACAATCAGGGTGATTTGGGTTTCAAATAATGCGTACCAATCAGTGTGCTTTCTTTTTGTATCATTTAAAAGCAATTGTAGACATAATTAGAGATCTTTAAAAATTATTGTGCAGCCCTTGTCTTTTTCTGTCCCTTTTCCATTTTCAGTTTTCTTCCCAAATTGTTTAAAATAGTTCCAAAAAACAAATTAAGTTATTTGTCTGTCAATCTCTTCAATGTTCCTATATATTTTTTTCTGTATATTGTTCTTTATTCTATTGTATTAGAATCTTTCTACCTCTTTATATCTTTCTCTCTTTCTTACTTATTTACTTTAAGGACCAATTTTTACTTGTGCGACAAGGCTACGCAGGTCCCACGTCATAGCCTCCGCGTAGACGCACACACCTATGGATCTGCATCTCCGAAAAATGGTAACTTTGTGCAGCATAGATGTGGATCGTAAGCTTTGTGATTGGTCGGTTTCTGGAGTGAAGTCATACATAACCAAGTGTCTCCGCAAAGAGCAAAACAAACAGAAACACAAATCACATCTGATTAATTGAATATAACTGTTCTTTCAGCAGAGTACACAGATTGTCAGATGGACACTTTGTGAAGGTTATGAGGTTGAAACTCTCTGAAAACAGGGGGGGGGGGGGGTATATTGGGTAATTGACCCCAATATAAAATTTTGGGTAATTGACACCGAAGTTGGCCCAAAAATATGTAATTTTTTTATGTAGAGGGGTAGTGTACATAGTTTTCTTCAACAGTAGAACCCTCACGAGAAGACTGCGCTCATTATTTGGTCTCTGTAGGAATCCAGTGTGTTTGGGTGTGTGACATGCATGCATGTGTTTGCAGTGTTGTGAAGCTCTGCTGTGACAAACAAATGTCTGGATGCCCCACACACAACCCCCCCTTGAGCCATAAGGAAAACAAACTTCACCATTGTTTCAAACAAAGGCTCCAGTGCTGACGCTGCAGTGGCATGAAGCTTTCTGTCGCTCTGTCACACACACTCGCACTCTTTCGTTCTGGCCTGCTCTTTGGGGGGCTGGGTCACGCCTGACATTTAGCTTTGAGATAAGCTCAACATGTTCTGCAGAAAAGGCGAAAAGAGTGAAAAGTGACCCACTCTTGAGTTTCATTGTTCTGATGAAACGTGGGAGACACTTGTGCGATAGGAAATATACAATTTTTAAGTATTTTTTTTCACCTCATCAACTACAAACTTGTTTGATTCCAGCTAAAAATTGGAAATTTTAACTCATTCTCCTCTCTGTCTTTTGATTTCAACCATTTAATTGGTTTATTTGATGGCTTTGGGTAACTGTTGATGGTTGATTTCATTGTAGGAAATAAAAAATATCTTATTACACAAGCAATTAATTCCATGTACTATATTCAGAAAATTCTACACAATTAATTTGAAAGTTAACTTTGAATTATAGTCAAATTTCGTCACTGTTTAACACGTCCCATCATAACTGTATCAGTTTAACTGTAATTATTTAGGCTTTTGAACAAATACTCTTGTTTCACACGAAGCCAAACACAGCAAAGGCTCTGGATCAGGTTATAGTCATAAAAACATTTTTTTCAGCATATGTAACTGAAGATGGCATCACTTTTTGAGTTTGTGAGTCTTCGGAGCCAAACGAAGCCAAACAGGAGCAGGTCAGGTTTGAAAAGTGCTGATTCAGGCTTGTCCCGCCACTGCCTTTGAAGAGCTTCTCAATAGCTCAGCGTTAAATGTGGCACCATCACAAACAGAGTGTAAAAACAACTAAACTTGCCGAGATGTGAGACAACGGGTATTAATAACTTGTTTAATCACAAAAAGTAATCAATGTTTATTGGCTTTGATGATCAAATAATAAAAGATAGATAAAATGAGAAAAGGTACATACCAAACTTTAGTTTTTAGACAAAAAAAAATACAACAACATGTAATAATTTTTGTTTTAGACAAATTGTGTTCTGTGTAAAGGACAAGACAAGTTCCTTCACTCTTACAATTCCAATTACCTTGTTTATGTTTCAGTAGAAAGACTTTCTTTAAATGCAAATGAGTTCTGCAATCTAGACTGCTTTCGATTCTCCATTTGTAATTTTTCATAAATACATGTAAAAATATTGGTGTATAAAAGATTATTATCACTTAAACACCACAGGTCTCTAAACGATTGGTTTCTTTGAAATGATCTTTACTTTTATAAAAATGACAATTACACATTTGAATTATGGTGAACCTTTTTAAATGTGGTTTTCAGGTTTCATTAAATGTCAATTCAGATTTTTTTTAATAGCTAAAAGTAAGTAATAACTTGTAACTCATGATTATGCAAATTCCTGCTTTTTTTTCAAATTTTTTTAAACTTTTTGCAGTTAGTGGCCATTGAAAGTGCAGGTTTAGGCTTAAGTACATTCTATCTGAATATATATGAAATAGCGAAATTTCGTAATTTGCTTCACCTACAAAGAATAAGTAAGAAAGATTATATAAAATTGTCACAAAAAAAATTGTGGAGCATCTGGGAGATATCGTCTAGGATTTGAAGCTTCATGGGGCAATTGTGATTCTAGTCACTTCTGAAACTTCTTTACCTTGTCTTCGTTTTATGCAATATTTACTCTTATCCTGTTCTCACATTTTTAACGAAAAAAAGATTATAAAACTAGCTCTTCATCACTTAAAGTAAAAAAGATGGCGTAATGCAAACATTAACACTGCCCCCTAGTGGATGGATGGTATCAAATGAACTCATACAAATAATATAAACAGTTTCTATAGTTAATTGAAAATAGTCGTATAAAATATTGTATTGTGGACACAATATCGAGGTATGTATCTCATCGTGAGCAAAGTGTATCATGCACAACATTATGAAGTAATTGTAGTTTCTTAATATTAATTTCTTCAAAGACCTCAAAAGTCTTCATATTTTCATATTTTGTACTTGAGTGACCAATGACAAGTCTATGATTGAGTATGTTCTCTAAGGAGATAACTATGTACAAGGTGAACTCGTCCTGCATTATAAAACATCACTTGGCTTTGGAATGTGCTGGAAAGCAGAAATAGCATCCAGACCTCGCTGTCAATCAAACGGAAGCTCTTATGAATGCAACTGTGGTTGCACAAGGTCCTGTTGCTGTACTGCTTTTAGAAAAATGATTCACTGGAGTTTGAATCTTAAATGTGCTCATACCATCACAAGCTAGATCACAAATCAGGTTTCATGTAGTTTTTTGCATGTTGGTCCACATTATTAACCAAATCATTCCAGCTGTCACCTCAGACTGGCAGGGCATCTTTGAATCGTTCATAGGAACACTGTTTACGTTGAAGATGGACGCTGTGTGGTTGTGTTGAGGTGATGCTGGGGCCTGTGTTGTGTTGATTTCGGATGGTTTATTGAAGTAACGGTGTGCTATAAAGAGGGTTGCCATGATAGAATTATCCTCTTGCTTTTAACTAATATTGGGCTTAATATAAAACATCAAAAATCATCATATTTATATCAGCACTGTTGGGTTAGGGCTAACATGAAGAGCAGCAGAGGACACTTCAAAACAAAGGGGTTAACAAAGGGCTCCATTAATACAATGAAGAATTTTATAATTGTATGTTCTATGTCCATATATAGATCAGTAAAAGTATTTTTTTCAAAATGTGTGATCACAAAAAAACACACGTTTGCTGGAATAATGTGCCACTGTTTACAAAATCCTTAAGAAACATTTTTTTTTGAGTCAAATTAGATTTTTTTTAAACAATGTTTTTACAGGTGAGATGGCCCATTGTAAACTTTGACATATCTATCGACACTAGCGGTGTAACAATATATTGTTACGTATTTTGACAATTTTGTACTGCGATATCATGTGCATCATGGAGCTACTGAGAATGTCTAAGAGCTGAAGTGTATTGTGATTCTAGTCACTTCTGAAACTTCTTTACCTTGTCTTCGTTTTATATAATATTTACAAGGAGACAATACTCCTTTACTCACATTTTAAACGGGAAAGATTATGAAACTGGCTCTCTCCATCACTTAGAGTAAAAAAGATGACTTCATGAAAACCTTAACACTGCCCCCTAGTGTATGGATGGTATCTTATACAAAGCTTTCTGGTCTTATTGCCTTTTAATAGTCATTTGCAATTATGTAAAATTACATTTGAAATGTTATGATTGACGTTTTAATAAATTTATAGACGCACTTAGCTTTTAGGTTAGAAGTGCTTTTGTAAAAATGTATATGACCACAATCGTATGGCAGCTAAAATATGTAATTAAATTTTAAATGGTTACAATAATAAGAGTATTATTTTACTGAAACTGCTTTGCTTTTGAGTTTTGTTGTGTTTTAACCCCCATCAATTTTAGCTCTGAATTTTTTTCTTCCCTTTATACTATTGTCAAGTAATTTCTTCATATTTAATGTTAAATATTATTGTCTCTCTGAAAGTAAACCAGTTCTATTTATTTGGTTCTGATCGATTCATATTTTACAGTGTTTGTAATTTTTTATTGTATCTCTAAACTAGATTTTTGTCCCGAACCAATACATTTAATACACACTAATACATCTGTCTTGCACCGTTATCTCATATCGCTCTATTAATTCTAGCATTCGTCATCCCCGAACTACTCCAAAGTTCTCACCAGGCTGTTTCGAGCAGACAGTAAATGTGAAAGCGCTCCTAAAGTGCACCGGGGTACGTAATGAAAGGACGAATGCTCTCATTGTTCCCGTTTGCTTATTTAATCAAAACCGGCCTCTGTGTTCAGGCTCTCTCTTTGTCTCTGCACGAAGGGGGAAACGGCGAGCAATGTCTCTTTTTGAAAACTGTCCAGCTGTCAAAGTGGCCCTGACACATTCACAAAGCTCATCTGCAGAGTCCTGCCTGCGCTTGTTTCACAGGACGGCATGCATGTGAAATTTAGCACCACTGCATTACTCCCAGTGCTTTCCAAAACTAAAGGGATGGGTTATCCCGAAATTAATGTTCTTTTACCACCTTCTTTTCAGTTTTTAATAACTTGAAAAACAAGTTGTTATTTTTATCATCAGGGAGTCCAATTCTATATGGGTCCAAAAATCTCGAAAATATGTTTTTGTCCAGCAGAAAAAAAAGTTTTAAAGGTGTATAATGAATAAATAACAGTTATTAGTTTTTACAGCAGCAACATGTTTTCAAATGCACTCTTTGCTTTTTCAGTTTTCTGCAAGGTTTCATTGTAGTTTTTATAGTATTCACAATTTGGGTAAAGGTTTTTACATTATTCCAAATAGAGGGGCTTTAAAAAGCGAATCAAGTATTTGTGTTTGAAAGTATTGCACTGTATTACTATTTATTTGAGAGTTGCATCATCTTTCATTCTTAATATTGGCTGTAAAAGTTTATTTTTTGGAATAAAATCGATTTCACCCTTAGAAGTCCGGGGCCTTTTTTGCTACTTTGCAAATCTTTAAACTTTATCTCCAAAAAATCAAAGACGAGGTCAAAACAATGTGAAAATTGTATTTAAAAACCAGACAAAACTCTTCTAAGCTTTATGCACCTTTCCAAGCACTTTGTGCTAGAACTTTGAAAAACACAAGCCATATCACATGTCTTGTACTTCCCAGGGTCATCCCTTCTTTTGACCACTAGTTGGCACTGATGGCAATCATTTGGGTCTGAAAAATAAAACTGAAAGAGGATTTTTCACAATTTAATTGGAATTACCTTTCAAAAGAACTGGATTACTTTTTGTACGTTACTGTTGTAATGTTCATTTAAAACCAAAAATATCATAACAAAAAGCCTTTATGAAACCTACATATTACATTTTAAACTAAACAATAGGTGGGTCGCATCTTTCTCACTTTCAAAACAGCCGCTGTGATTGGCACACACAAGACTTCTAAGGGTTAAAACAAAGTTTTGAGTTTGTTGGTGGGTTATATTTTTTTATTTATTTATTTATTTATTTTTTTTATAAAATATTTTGAAGCTGAAGTTTCTCAATTACCTTTTCCCAATCTATAAACATATTTGAACTGGTTTACTCTGCTCGCATCAATAGCAAATTTAAATCAAGGGAAACCTATTTTTATTTTTTTTTACTAAACACTAAAAGGCATTTCCTTGGTGTTTCCTGAATTGCAAGGTGCTTGTCTTCGCTGTGGTTGTGGTTTACTTATAGATTGTTTGTCTATCATTGAAACTTTCTATTTATTTCTTCACGGTCTTGTCATTCGCCCCCTGAACCCAACTGAAGAATTTTAACCCCTTTATTGATGGCTATGTCACTGTTTGTTGGGAGTGCAAGCAGGGAAACTGTGAATGAGCTCTAGTGAATCTATTAGAATTTGCAATGGAGCAAATTATATAGATGCCAAGTCTCAAATTAGTTTGTCCACCTTTCTCTCTCCGTGAACAGACGATTAGGTCTAGAAGTGGCGGTGCTGGCTCAATGAAAAGAGGTCCGTCATGTGATTTAAGAGAGAGGGAGTCGAAGTCAAATCTCCCATTGACTTAAATTGAGTCAAATATTGAGTGTACGTAAAATAACTGGTACGTTCTACAGTTCTACTCGTTCTACGTACGAGTTTGGAGAAGGGGTGGTACTCTGAAGAGCTATTTTTAGAAGTACCGGCTCACTTATACGTCTAAATAACAATTCAATGGTAAAATTAATGGATAGTGATTGAAGAGGAGATCCACTTACTCATGGTCTGCAGCGATGTGCGTCTTGATTTCTGTTTGAAATCACTTTGTTTACTTGGCACATTATAAATCCTTTCTGTTGCTAAGAAAGCTTATGTTTAATATGTACCACGCTGTTCAGTCATATAGCTATCAATTAAGCTAAAATCTCTCCTATTTGAATTAAAGCATCATCGTTGGTGTTGAAGGTACAACGGAAGATTGAACTGTGTGAAAGCGGGAGATGCATGTCTGAAGTATCAATAACTAACATCTCTCTTTTTTTTTTTCTCATAGGATCCCGACACACTACGTCTACCCCCAGGCCTTCATGCAGCCGAGCGTGGTCATCCCTCACATCCAGCCAGCGGCAGCTTCAGCTACAGCTTCCTCCCCCTATATTGATTACACCGGAGCAGCTTACGCACAATATGCCAGTGCCGCCACTGCTGCAGCAGCTGCAGCGTATGATCAATATCCCTATGCTGCATCTCCAGCGGCAACTGGCTACGTAGCTACAGCCGGATATGGTTATGCTATGCAGCAACCACTAGCAGCTCCAGGGCCTGCATCCACCACTGCTGCTTTTGGCCAATATCAGGCTCAGCAGCTTCAAGCAGAACGAATGCAATAACAACCAAAGTGACGAATGGGAGATGATGACTTCGGTAACCAGCGACGGAATTACTTGAACGAAACCAAAGCGTCAAATAAAAGGAACTCAGCAGCGGCTTCAGTGGAACAAAACTAAAGCACTGAGAAACTGTTCCGACACAATGGAGATATTGAGTTCACTAAATCACCCAAATTTAACAGAATTGTTTGTTTCCAGATGCAAATTCAACAACAAAACTAAACAGAGCAGTGTAAAATGTTGAACCAACAATTATATATTTAAGGAATACAAAGCTTTAAAGAGCAAAGATTCCCAGGAAATGTTTTAAAGGTAGTGGTAGTGTGAGTATAACAAAACTATTGGTACGCAGTGATTGGTTAAATTGATCTTCAGCAACAAAACCATAAACTCCAACTTCCATTTAACAAAACAACACATAAATGCTTCACTATTGCAAAAACAAAGCAGTGGAGAAAACCCCAACAAGACGTTCATACAATGAAACCATCATTGCCCAGCAACTGCTGAAATACTATGAAAACAAAGCACCACAAATTGTTCTATTGAGGTTTTTACTTCACTTTAATGAAACAAAACCATCCAGAAACACTGATTCTGCTGAATAATCGTGATACCATCAGTACCCAGCATCTACACCAATATTATAATCCAAATTAAAGACGATGAAACCAAAAAAACAGGCACCCAGCAATTGCTTGGGTGGAAATTCGAAATTTCCCAGCAATTGCTTGGTCACACCACTTTTCTAATTGCATTGATATCTCCAATATATTAAAACAATCCATACCCAGCAACTGCTTAAGTATGTTGAAAACCAACAAAGCCTACAAACACTTAATTATCTCAAAAGCATCAATATTAGCGACCACTTACTGCTTTAAAAAAACATTGATACCAGAAACTGCTTCAACACAACGAACCGAAAAACACCAGAAACACTGAGACCCAGCTCTTGATTTGTTGTACTGAAACGTCAATATAAGAACTCATCAGTGCCCAGCGTTCAGAGTCACGAAAATAAAACAATACCAGCTCAACTCAATCAACCAAAGCACTGATGAACACCGCGATTGCTTCAAGTAAAAAAAAAACAAAAAACACAAAAACCAAAGCACAGGAACACGTTGAGACTACGCGATGGTTCGGATTCAATGAAGAAAAGAGGAAAATGGTTGCTGCGCAAAAAAGTAGGAGGGATAGCAACTGGTAGAGGAAGTATTATTATTAGTGAGGTGGGAACTATGTTGCTTTCCAACTTGCTGTGATTAAACGAAAAAAAAGAAAACAAAAAAAAGGTAGCAGAAAAGGATGGACTAGCTTTTTACTATTCTCATTATTATGTTATCTATGATTAATATTAGAGTAGGATATTTATTGTGAAAAGAAGGAATGCAGCGACTAATCACTGTGGTAAAACCAGAAGTCCCAATGCTGTCATCTATTATTTTGGACACTTGGAAATGTCCCATTTCTTTTTGACTCCAGGGCCCTTACCTTTATATTTATTCTCATTTTTTTTAAGGGCTCGTTTTGTTCTGTCTTGTACTTTTGATCATCAGGGAAATGGAGCATTTTTCAGCGATTTCTAAAGGACAAACTCCACCAATCAGGGATCGTAGACCTAACTGTGGCGAAACGAAGGAAGACCCAGTGTTTTATGTGTTGTCGAACTACCTTTTTTTTATCAATCTGATGCTGAATGTGGCTCTTTTTTCTGACTCCTGACCTATGCAAAGAAAACAGAGAGGAAAACAAAGAGCAGGAACAAACAGGAGAGGTTTTCTTTCGCTCCCCCACAATGGGCATCGAACAGTTGGGACTCTCCGAATGAGGAAAAGACTGAAATGTTTTGTATTATAATGCTTACCAAACAAACTAAAGCCTATACAGACTGAGATATACACTGTTACACTCTCAAATTGAAATATCTAAATGTCTGTCTGTAAAAGAGGGTGGATAAAAAAAATCAGTAGTAATGTTTTTGTGCGTTTTGTGCATCCTTGGCTACAAATACACGCATTTAGATACTTAAGCTCTCATACACACATATATAGATAGATACTTGCAAAATATTAGTATTATAACACCTTTTCCCAATGCAAATCTCCATGCAGAAGTCTTTGTGGCCAAGGATTTTCATTAATATGCACAAAAATGGCTACTTTGTGTAAAAAAGAAGCAACGCTCCACCGTACTAATAGTACTAGTTTGTACTTTACCAAACAGTGCTGCCCCGTTGATTTACACCCAGGCTCACAGATGACTAAGTAGGGCAAAGTCAGGGGGCATTGCTCACACTACTAGCACTAGGGCTGTAAATCAGGAAGCAACTGCTCTGCTCAGAAGACCACACAGTCTCTACTACTCCTCAAGATGTCCCGTTTTGGAATCAAAGTCACCTTTCTATCCTCCCATTGAGGGTTTGAGGCGATACAGCGTCAGATTTGAATAACGGGGAGCTGTAGAACAAAGTAAAGCTCACCGTTTGGTCTTTATATGTTCACCAGGAAGTATCTATGAGCACCAGCACAATTATTGGGGGTTTTCAGCGTTGGATGAGTATTTAATTGCCTTTTACTCTTCCCGAAAGGATTTTGGATCCCTTTGAAAAAAGATACAAGTCAAAATATTTTATATTTTGTGTTCGAAAGAATAAAAAAAAACACATTAAGTAGAAAAAATGCACCCTAAAATGAATATTTACTTCATATTATCTCTCTTCACTTTTTCAAACCTGCAAATATTTTTCGTTTGAACACAAAATTAATATTTGGAAGAAAACTTGGAAGTCTGAGTAAAAATCTAATTTATTTTCTTGAATTCTTGATCATTTCATCACAAAATGATGCGTTGTAGAAGACTTCGTTGTCATCTCTATTGCACAATTTAGCTCACCAATTCTTAAAAAAAGTGATTTTCGTACTTAAAAGCTTTTTATAGTGGATATAAACTTAACTTTAATGACAAACCTGCTGACTTCAACTAACAAGATAAATAGATAAGAGGAAAATACTGATTTATGGAAGTAAAATTTACTTTTATTTAAAAAAATTCTCAATTTAAGATAAAAGGAACCACTGTTTTATTGTACTTTATATTATTTCTTCAGTCTTACTGTCATACAAAGTACTTTCTTGTAACTTTCAGGATTACTTTTAAAAAGTTAACCCAATTTATCGTAGTCTATTTTTAAAGCTAAGAAACTATGTTTATCACTTTAAGCCTTCACTTGACATTTACCATTGAATTCAACGTTTTAGTCCCTTTCACAAGCTTCTTTATTTGTGAAGCGAATAAAAGGTTACTAAACCGACTTCCAGCATTCTCAAATCTACTTGAAATGATCCGATCAAGTTACCAATTTTTACATCACACGTTTAATTTATTTCAATTAATTGCTATGCAAGATTAGGTAAAATATCTGAAGTCTGCATTCTTCAAAGAAACTTCTACATCACATTTTTGTCTTACTCAAGTTAAATTTGATATAAGTTGACTTGAAGACTTAAGTTAAATCATCTGGAATAGTTGTGCATCAGTTGTTGATGGTTTCCAGGATTATTCCAAAAAAAGGCATTTTTGGTTTAAAAAAACGGATAAAGGGAAGAGTAGACGGAAGTTAAATGTTCACTGAGCTGAAAGATCTTTTAAAAGAGTCTGTATTTCAGACGAGCACTGCTCCTGTAGCGAGAGTATCCAAGGGCTCTCTGCGTGCCTTACATTTCTAATGCTATTTAAAGAGATCTGCTATTTAAGATATTTATTTGCGCTCTAAGATCAGACTTGGAAGCGGTACTGTATGGATATAATGTTTTCATCTCATGGCATATTATTATTATTATTCTGATAAGTTATTGAGTAGATTTAGTTGTAGTATTAACAAACGTAACCAAAAATGTAGAATTTATTTAAGATACAATTCTGTATGTGCACTGTACAGTTATTCTAATGTTTTCCTCTCTATTCACTTGGAAGTTTTAGAAATGACATTAAATATTGGCTAGTTTAATGCCTTAATTGTTCGAGATTTTTTTTTTTATTGCGAGCCTGTTGTTTTTTTTTCTTTCGGGCATGTTTTGTCAGACCCAGAACTAAAGGACATGCTGCTTCATACACTAGAATGTATCGTCATTGTGGAGGACGGATGCTGTGCTTCTATTGCTTTGAATATGCATCGGACGGAATATTTTACACTGTTGAGAATTTTATACTTGAACTCTTTCTTACAAGGGAAAATTTGGAGAAAAAAAGAGAGTAATACAAGGAGAAAAAAAAAACAAGGATGTTTTTCATTGTCACTGGATTTGGGCATGTACAGTGTTATTGACATTTTCAATGCGAACGTTCTGTAGGTATTTAAGCCTTATTTTCAGATTTACAACACTATTTACTCAAAATGAAAATAAAAAGGTACCCTATTTAAACCTTAAATGTTTGGTTCTTTGCTCAGCTTGCTTTTCTCTTTTAAGGTGGATATTTGGACATCACTGTTTGAACCTTTGAAAACTGAGTATTTTATAAATTAAAACATTAAAATAGCCTCAAGGCATTAAATGTTAGTTACTTATTTTTATCCAATAATCGTGTTAACTTATTTTTTTCGGTCATTGATATCAGAAGTGAGCCATTCCACCAACTTTAAAAAATTTTGTAACTCATTTAAATGTTTTATTAGATTTATTATCAAAACGTGTGCTGTTTTTTTTTCTTTTTAATATAAGTAACAGGACTTTTAGCGAAGAATTAGCACATATATGCTATTTAGCCACATGGTTATAGAAACAGAAACCTCTGTAAATTCAGTAGTTTACCAAATATGTCCATTTTTCCAATAAACTTATTAAATCTCCGAAATAATTTGAGTAACAGTATAGTATTTAGTTGTAAATGATCTCTTAAATGAATATCACAAAATAATATGAAAGGAAGAAATTGAGAAAAATTACCTTTGCTCTTCCGATGGTCTTCTAAAGATCCAAGTGATGCAACTTCCTGTTGAAAAGCTGACTTGTGGAAATTCCTCGGTGTTTCAGGAGGGAGATGGGTTGAGGTAAGAGGAATGAGTTAAAAGCTGGGGATGTGACAATTTTTTTAATCTAAGAAAATACAGATATTTGTGTAAATATGTGTATTCGAAACAAACGTTAAACATGGATTTACAAATCAAGGCAAAAGAAAAGTTATTTTCAAAAGATCCAATCATTACATTTAACAATCTAGTGTAGCATCAGAGACTGGAGACCAGTAATAGGTGCTATTTTTTAGTATTTAATCAATATTTAAATGTTCTAGCTTAAATTTGAAATAAGAAAAGTACACTATGCTTTGTAATAAAATGTATATATGAAGCAATTTAATGCTTATTTATGCATATAAAGTCCCAGAGACAGAAAAGGCACTCGTGAATGGCTCCTATATGTTTAAACCTTTTGAAAGGAAGTGAATAGTTCTAGATTAACGTTGTAAATCCATTACTGCACTTCTACTACAACTTTGAATATTTATGAGATAAGTTTAAGTAGTAAGCAAGTGAATACTTAGAATCCTGACTAGTTTCATTTTTAATGAGAAGTTTACATTGGTAAATCAATAATAGTACATGTAAGTTTAGCTTCAATTTATAAACTGTAAAGTTACATAGAGATATATTTGAAGTAAACATAATAAAAGATGGATGTACATTAAATGGTACTCTTTAGCCAAACGAAATATCATGTAGTACATTTTTTTTGCATATCTCCTCCCTACTAATTTTCAGAATGATATTCAAGAAATTAGTAAATTAATACATTTCTAAAACTCAAAGGCCACTTTATTAGGTACACTTTTTCCAAGGCACTGGAAACATTCCACAGAGAGTTTAGTCCATATTGACAGGAAAGCATCATATATGATAAAATCAATTTATGGCAAAATGGTTATAAATAAAGATTTAAAAAAAAAAAAATTCAAGAAAAAATTAAAAATCAAAACATTCTAAAAACCTAACAGCCATTAAAAGTTAACAGTGATATTTGAAGAATATTTTCTAAAAGTAAGAAGTTACGGAAGGTAAATGACAACTTTAATTCTTGGAATCTTTTCCCAAAGCTCTATCCACCAGGGTTACATTAGTTTTTCTCAAAAATGTTTGTGACATTTGGATTCGTTAAGATCTCTGGTTCTCTGTGTTTAGACAGGCGTCGTGTGATTCACGTGGATGAAGGTGTTTGGTAAGAGGAGCAGATGTAAACACACTTGCTCACTTCACACAGACGCATATTCTCTCTCTCTCTCTCGCTCTCTCTCTCTCTTAGATGCCAATTTATGAGCATATTTATGCTGTTGTGAGAAGGGACCAGTTTAAACCGACTCAACCATCTGCCCAGACATCACTTTCAAAGATGTTCACTCAAAATTATACGAGGAGAAACTTTATTTTATCTCAATTTAAGTCCCACTCTGTCATTTCTCTCTTATAAAAACATTTCAAAATATTTTGATAAAGTTTAAATAAATACACATCTGCTTATTGGTTGCAAAATAATATTTTCCCCCGATTATTAAACAAAAGGGCTGGTTTCCACCCAAAAACAAAAGATTTTATGCTGAATACTTTTCAAAACTTTATGAAATTGACTTACTGACTATGGTTTTCCAACAGAATAACAGTTTCCCCCCTGCACATCTGTTCAAGTCACCAAAGTTTTAAGTTGTGATTCTTTACAGAGAGATAAACAAAATGGGTAATCTCCTTTTGATTACGGTAAATAGAAATTATATTAAAAAGGATCAACCAATTCATCAAGCAAGATGATGAGCTCTGCAAATGAAAAAATGTACAATGAAAAACTAAACAGACTAAAATACTGACTATTATATTATTGTACATATAATTAACAGCAAAATATAATTGAACTTTGACTAGTTTGAAGATAATTTAAACTTTTGGTCGAGTCATAAGGAATTAATACATTTTTTGTACATTCACTGTCTGATATTCCTGATATTCACCAAATTCTGCTTGTTGATTCTGCTTACTTCGTTTGAGTGCAAGAAGAAGACCTTTTTGTTTTGAAATGATAGACTTATAGAGTTTATTGAAACCTAGTTTAGCCATTACCCAGAATGCTCTGGTCCTGGACGGTGGGTTCAAGTGGGTCAAAATGGAGGAGTTGGGATCCATGACACAGCAGCGACTGTCTGAAGTGATGCTGTAACCCGTCTCGAATGACACTCAGCTGTTTGGAGCATCAGCCTTGTATTTGAGATGTTTGGTTTTTTATAAATAAAGTTAAAATAAATAATTTTTGTGAGTATTATGCTTTTTAAATTTTCAAACAATTTCTTCCAAAATGTTTTACTCAAAATGGCTCTGCTTCAAACTTTAAAAACATGTATTGTTGTAAACAAATTATGTATATTTTTATTTTTGGTGAGAATAAAATATGAATATGATATATATGATCATCATATATATGAAAGATTACCAATGCATCTGACATCCCAATCACAATTTGTGCTATTAATTTTTAAATTAATTAACATTTAAATATTTTAAATTTAAACCACTCTTTTAATAATTAGTCAATAGTTTATGTTTTATGCTACATTTTTCATCTTATCTTCAATCGAGTCATCTTCCCAAATAAGGAAATCCCGGAAGCGGCTTCTGGAGCACCGTTGATTGACAGCGTAGAGCCGCCAGGAGATACAGACCTACTCTGCCGATCCACATTTCGCTTTATTTGAAGAAAACCAGAGAATTACGCCATTTCAAACTTCACATTTCGGTAAGAGGAACTCTTTTTGTGTAAACATTTAAGCCTTAGTCACGTGATAGTTGCATTCCATAAAAAAAGACCGCGTTTCAGTATTTGGAGACGTACGCGCGCTCCCAGCCTTGCATGAAGTGGGTAAAAGTAGTGTAATTTCTTCTTCCTGTTTTATCTATTTGTTGTCTGTCTGGTGTGTTTGTGTGAAATGGAAGAGTACGTTATCTTTAGGCTAATTGCAGAATCTGTCAGTTGTCATATCAGCTCTTACAGGCGCCTGTGGGACAGAGATGAGACACACTCTTTACTTTCGCCCTGATACAGACACTGATGCTCACTACAAGAGAAGGGCTCCTATTGCACTGCCATAGTACTTTTGCTATTCATGTAAGTTTAGTGGTGTTTTAAACCATTTATCTACAAGAAAATAATCCAGGAAGAAACACACTACACTCTCAACCACTAAAACACACATTGTTTACCTGTGAAAACTCTAGGAACTGATATGGAAGCTATCAATATGGACATTTTATGGACAAAATGGAATAAACATGACTAGTTTTTTTTTTCTAATGGCCTTAGAATGTCAAGTGTTTGGGGATTGGGAACAAATAATAAATCCGTACAATGCTAACAAATAAAGAACCATGGTGTAAACAACACACATCACAATGGAAATGTTTCAGGGCGGATTCCAAATAGAGACCTCTTCATTATTTGAGAAATAGTAAAAAAACAAAAAAAAAAAAAACATACAAAATCCTTTAATTCCAAACCACTTACCAGTCAAGACTGAAAAACATTAAATTGGCTTAATCGCATTTTAAAGGGGCCGCAAACCAAATTCGTGTTACTTTGTAATGTTCATGGATTACCAATCATACATAAATACATGTTGTTTTCTGGCAGCTAACTCCTCAAAAATCAGTAATTGGGCAGGGCTTTTCACCCAGATGTCATTGACACTTCTTTCTAACTGGACAAACCATTTGAATATGCATGAATTCCTTGTCCAATGCTCTCGAAATATGAAAACAATAGTGATAAAACACGATAAATGCATATTTATGAGTTATTCGAAAGAAAACTAAGTGAATATTGAAATGTGTTCAAAGTTACTTTGTAAGTGGTTGCCATTGCGGCCTCAGTTTTATGGTGGATCTTTGCTAGTTTTGGAATTGCAGTGCTCTACTTTCCCATGCAATGGTCTTTTCAGCCACAGGAGAACAAGGATTAATAAAATACCTCCTGTTCTATTTTGTAGTGGACACAGCGATCAGTGAGTTTGATGTTTGTGAGAGTGTGCAATATGAGAGCGATTGAGAAAGTGAGAGAGAGAGTAACAGCGTTACACGCCAGAAATATGTAAGTTGACCTCTCCTGCAACTTCCACTGATGGTTCAGCTCTCTTGTCTACTTGTGGGCGGCACATTCTGTGTGAGGGTTGGACTTTATCATTTCATACTTTTTTCAGATACATCATTTAAACAATTCTTAAGCCAATTTTGTGTTTTTTGGTGTCAACTTTCGTTTTCAAATTTGTCTGAATGCAATATGCTTATATCTATGTGATCTCTAGGAAGACACGACCTTTATTAGATAACTGTGTCTCTCTCTGTGTCACGATGAAGCTTTGCTGGTCATTCAATCTCCGAGAATAGACATTCAGAAATAGATTCCGAATCAGACTCAGTACGAAGTCGGCATCACACATTAGATATTAGTTCAACACGGTGGTGACTGTGGCTATGAGGCTAAAATTCTAACACAAACATCTCAACCACAATTCTGAATCGATACATGGTTTATTATTTTCAAAACAGTGATTGATTAGTTTGAATTATGCTAATTGAAGGGTGTTGTTACTTGAGTGACCACTAGGGGGGAATTCGGACATGTAAAGGGGGTCACAGCTGGTGCCTTGTGCATATTAGCTTTATTGTAGTCACTCTGTGGCTAAACAGTAGAGTTTGAGTCCAGTTTTTAGAGGATCAATATCCAAATGAACGACAAGAACAGAGTGTTTATTGTTTAGCTCATCTCTACCACTCAGATTTATTTCCGTTTCCGAAATGATAGTCTCTGTTCATTCTGCTGCTGAGTCCAGGATCAGGCATGTAACAGAGTCTAGAGAAATAGCTGGACAGATAACAAGATGACGCTAGCGTTTCCACACCAGCGCTCTATTAATTACTGTCCACATGTGTCAGGGAGAGCGAGAGAGAGAGAGAGAGATAGTTGCAAACTACTACGTACTGTTCATGGTTGTCCATTTAAATGGATATCACATTTAAAAAAACATTGTTTATTGAATAAATGCATGTTTTTTTTCCGGACTGTGTTCTCTGTGCTCTCTCCCAGCAAACACTCAACTGCAGAGCGACATCTTATTGCTTTAGAAGCAGCAAAACATTGTCTTTTGCACTTCTTTGGCTTACAAAATGTTTGCCTCCCACTCAGACCTGCACAGATGGAGGAAGCAACAAATATGTTCAGCCTCAGGAGTTGCCAAAAGTGCACAAAAAATGCGTAATTAAAAATATAAACAAGCAAAACTTTGGAAGAAATACTGCAAGCCATTACAGTGGCGAGTGGTGATACAAAACTGTTCATGATTATAATGAAACTATCTTTAGTTTAGATTAGAAATAGCTTAAAAATATATGAATAATAGTGTAACTGTCAACACAGCATTGATAAACATGTTAGGAAGAGGTTGAGTTACTCTGACGGTTCTGCACAATTTAAAGTATGCTGTTTTTTTTTTAAAATAAAAATAGTGCATTGTGCATTTTAAATGTGTCTTGTTTGTATGATCCTCTGGAGAGCGTCTGTAATGGAAGGGCTGGTCGAGCGTCTCGAGTGTGCCGTGCTTCGTCTGGAATCAGTTGCTGCAAAGCTGCAAAGTTGCTCTGGAGCTATGATCAACGGAGAAATCGCCGGCATCTTAAATGGAGGTTAAGAAGCGTTTCAGTTCACTGTCAAAAACATGTATTTGGCAAGTAAATGTGTTTTTATGCATCCCTTTAGGACTTGCTTGTGTTTTTATTCTAACTTTAAAATAAATGCAACATTTGAGAGTGGAAAACTTCTGGCTGGTCTTTGTTTACTATGTTTGAAGCTAATCTGGTCACTTTTTGATGAGTCCATAGGGATTTTCTTTGGGAAAAGAACTCTGACTTTTAAGGATTTTTTTTTTTTTTACTGGGAAACTTTTTCCTCAATGGAACAGATTGGCATTATTTTTGGCAGTAGTTATGAATATATCATAGACATTTATGTGAGTTTAAATGTTTTTTTAGCTGCTAAAAAACATAGTTTTGCTTCTCCTGATGTATTTTTTTTCTTACGTACTTTTATTAACCATTTTTGCGATTTTACTGGGAAACTTTTTCTCAATGGAACAGATTGGCATTATTTTTGGCAGTATTTACGAATATATTATAAACATTTTTGTGAGTTCAATGTTTTTTTTTAGCTGCTAAAAACATAGTTTTTCTTCCCCCTGTTGTTTTTTTTTCCTACCTATTTTTTTCAACCATTTTTGTGATACACAATATTTTTGCAATATTTTTAGTTTAACTATTTGGTTCTTTTGCAAGCATTTAAATTTATTTTAAACATTTGTTTGTTAGTATTGTTTGATTTATAAATTAACTGGCATTAAAGCTTAGATATAAACCTAAGATGATAATAATAAGAAGAACGTTTTTACCCTTGATAAAGTTCTGTGGTGTTTCAGTTTCAGTGTCCAACTTTTGTACATTAATTTTTTATAGGTGTTTTTTTATTTAGATATTTTCTTTTCTTTTGAACACTTAGGTGAATCCCATAGCATCGATGCTTTCGATCATTTGCTGAACAGTTCAGTGTCGGATTATTTGAAGGTCAGCTCTGTCATCGGTGGAGACGTGGCCAAACACGTAAGTCTAAAAAAACTCTACTTTTCTGACCAATTCTACGAAATACTCACTTTACAACACATTTGGGTTCGTTGTACAGAAAATGAGTCATATATAAAGACCATATAGGAAACAGGATTCTTTGATTTAAAATATTCTTATAAATTCATAGTATCAAAGGAAACAGCATGTTGTATTAGAAAATGTGAATTATCTCTTAATTTTGTAAAATAACTACAAAAATCTAATTTCATTAATTAGGAGTTTTAAACCCAATTAGTAGTTTGAATGAGCGCAATAATTAAAACAATGTTATACTTTGGAATTCCTTGCTGCTAAACAAGAGTTAACTGTAGCCGCAAGGAAAATTGTTTGAAGACCTCACTAAACATTTCTAACCGGGACTAAAGCAAAAGTGATCTTTGAACCTGAAAGTGTGGGAATTAGCCATGGTTTCTCCCTCGTGAAGTTCCTTCACCTGCTAAGAAAGTGTTCACGGTCCTTTAGTTTCTCAGCAGAAAGGACGAGAGGGTTTATTTGGGCTTTATCTGCAAACTGAGAGCCTTTTAAGGAAAAAAGCACTGTGTGCACGACCAGAGGAAGAAGGATTTCCTAAACGTGGGATTGTGAACGATTTATTTTGACTCGTTAGCTTTGACCTCATTAATGCATGCTTTTTATACATTTTACACCACTCGAGTTAGTAATAATCAAACAACCCTGGATGAAATTGGGCTCACTTCAAAAACAAATAATTTATGTAAAAATGAACCCGATTTTCTTTTTGTTTTTCTGTCTCACACAGGCGGAGATGGTGCACAGTGCTCTGCAGGTCCAGAGAACCTTACTTAAAATGGCTGCAACACACAAAGAACCAGTGAAGGTACAGCAACTGAGCTACTCATGAAGAAACTCGAAGCGTAATGTAATAAACTAGAGGGCTAAAGTTTGTATACAAACTTTGATGCTGGCTTTTAAACTTTTTTTAAATAATGCCAATGTCACAACAAGTAACATAAACCAACCTCAGTCTCTCTATGATTTTCATAAGATTGGTTGCTATGGTAGACAGTCTGGTTGCTATAGAGGGGTAAGTGACATAATATAATGTTCTCCGTGTCAATACGAGAAAAATGAAAGTCTATTGGCTCGTGATTGCTACCAGATTTTTGTATATGGCTCCAGTCCACTGTGGGAAAACTTTATTTTCTTTTGTTTCAAAAAGAACCCTGAGCACACTCACGCCAGCAACGGTCAACGGTTTATTCTGGGAGTGCTCATATTACAGTAAATAATGGCAACACAATCAGAAAACAATGTTACGTTCAAAACAATTTTTGGACAGTGAAACTGAAACAGCAGAAATCTTATTTAAGCTGCACACTCGTCCGACATGCATGTCATTGATCACTTTTGATTGTTTTTGAAGGATTTATTTGAAGGAAATGTGGTACTGGTATCCCCATACAATCCCATCGTGTACACATTTACACATTAGGGTGTTTCAGTTTCATCGTCCAACTTTAGTGCATGTGATATTTAATGCTTGTGAAAGAACAACCCGCATCGAAGCCCTGTTATCATTTCTCACGCTGCAGAGTTTGTCACATTTAAAGCAGCGTAACGCCAATGTTTAGCTTGAGTGAAAGTGCTGCGAGAGACTCTTCAGTAAATGAGGCGTACGAGTTCCTCTGTACAACGTCAAGAGATGTCAGTTTGGTCTTCTGGCCTTACATTCCGAATTGTTTTATTTGGCATTTGCTTTATTCATTTGATTGAGCCACCAGTCTGATCTATGTCCAGATTCACAAATCCCTGTGTTTTAGTGCTCTCTCTCCCTCTGTCTCTCTCTCTCAGTCAACGATGAGCTCAACCGTGAGATTATTGCTTGCTGTTCACCGAGGGATTAGCCCGTTCTGCCCATGTGAAAAATGCTAATGCAACACATTCCCCACGCATTCAACTCACAGAGGTGCAGCGTGATGTCATGCAGTCGGCCTCCGCTGCACGTTTGGCAAAACAGAGTGAAGATCAGTGGGAAGTAGATGAGTGCAGTAGATGAGCAGCATTTAATGAAAGGAAAGAGGGATAGACTTAAGTGTGGTGCATCGTAACATTTAAACAATGTGATCAAATTCCTCTTTTGTCCACTTTGAATTCTACTTTTTCCATAATCAGATTAAAGCAGGTGAGTAAAATTTGTATAAATATACACAATTTGACTAGATTATAAAAATTGTGAAATAATCAAACAAAATGTCTTTTTTTAAAGATTATTTGTTGTGCTTTTTTGCCACCACAACATAGATAGAATCCCACATTGGTGTAAAAATGCTTTGTTAACTGAACAAATACTTGTTATGTAAAATAGATATGTCATAACATAATTGCAAATTAGCTGGTTTATGCGATTAATTTGGAAATATCTTCTTTTACTTTTACTTTCGACTGTTCCCAGTTTAGGGGTCGCCACAGCGAATCATCCTTTTCCACCTAACTCTGTCCTCAGTATCCTCTACTCTTGCACCAACTACCTTCATGTCCTCTTTCAGCACATCCATATATCTTGTCTTTGGTCTTCCTCTTGACCTCTTGCCTGGCATCTCCATCTCCAACATCCTTCTACCAATATAACCACTATCCCTCCTCTGCACATGTCCAAACCATCTCAATCTGGCCTCTCTGACTTTGTCTCCCAAAACAACCCACCTGAGCTGTCCCTCTGATGTGCTCGTTCCTAATCTTGTCCATCCTCGTCACTCCTAAACTGAACCTCAACAGCCTCATCTCTGCTACTTCCATCTCTGTCTCTT
>SRMA01024050.1:454270-498735 GCA_007224835.1 Danionella cerebrum
GACTCAAATACAGATTCACAAGAGAATTCACATTCAGACTCAAATACAGATTCACAAACAAATTCACATTCGGACTCAAATACAGATTCACAAGAGAATTCACATTCAGACTCAAATACAGATTCACAAGAGAATTCACATTCAGACTCAAATACAGTTTCACAAACAAATTCACATTCGGACTCAAATACAGATTCACAAACAAATTCAAATTCGGACTCAAATACAGATTCACAAACAAATACACACATCAGACTCAAATACAGATTCACAAACAAATTCACATTCAGACTCAAATACAGATTCACAAACAAATTCACATTCGGACTCAAATACAGATTCACACAAATTCACATTCGTACTCAAATACAGTTTCACAAACAAATTCACATTCAGACTCAAATACAGATTCACAAACAAATTCACATTCGGACTCAAATACAGATTCACAAACAAATTCACATCAGACTCATACAGTTTTACATTCAGACTCAAATACAGATTCACAGGAGAATTCACATTCAGACTCAAATAAAGTTTCACAAAAAAATTCACATTTGGACTCAAATACAGATTCACAAACAAATTCACATTTGGACTCAAATACAGATTCACAAGAGAATTCACATTCAGACTCAAATACAGATTCACAAGAGAATTCACATCAGACTCAAATACAGATTCACAAACAAATTCACATTCAGACTCAAATACAGATTCACAAACAAATTCACATTCGGACTCAAATACAGATTCACACAAATTCACATTCGGACTCAAATACAGTTTCACAAACAAATTCACATTCAGACTCAAATACAGATTCACAAACAAATTCACATTCGGACTCAAATACAGATTCACAAACAAATTCACATTCGGACTCAAATACAGATTCACAAACAAATTCACATTCAGACTCAAATACAGATTTACAAGAGAATTAACATTCAGACTCAAATACAGAATCACAAATTGACATTTAGTCTAATACAAACAAAAATGAAAGAAATCTGTTTTGACTGTAGTATTCTAAAGTCAGTCATTGCATTTCTTTGATGTTGACCACACACAAACCATTTGACCACTGAAATAATATCTGTGTTTGCATTTAGTTTCTATAATCTAAACTCTTCGTCTGATCTCTTCTCGCTGAATCTAATCTGTACAATGTAAATTTATACTGGAATAGATCTGTACTCCATCATGGTCTGCTTTTAACTTTGGCTTGGGTTTATGAGAAGACTCGAGTACAAGTATCTTTTTTCTAATTGATCATTTTTGACCATCTTTTGACCCTTCGTTTTCTGCTCTCTCTTTCTCTCTCTCATGCAGTGCCAGAAACCAGGGCTGTATGTGAAGGAGATGAACGATGCTGCAATGTTCTATACAAACCGAGTTCTGAAAGATTACAAAGACACGTGAGAATTGCTTTTAGAAAATCACACGTTTTTATATTTGAACTTTTTATGGATTGAACAGAATATAAAATGGGGGGAACTTTGGTTTGCGTTTACCATTAAAATTTAACCTTGGACTATTTTAATATCCTTGTCTGCATGTTTGTGGTGTCAATGAGGCTGAAACATACCAGAGATGCTTAAAGAGCACGATAAAAACTTAAAAGTGGATGCAGACCGTCTAGAATATTATTAGTGCTCCAGTACAGTTATTATGGTTAGCGCATCATATTTGGGGTTAACGTGATAAATGCAGGACTGATAAACAAGTTGAATTATTCCAGACTTCAGTGCAGCTGCTTCTCCTCAGATTTTACAGTCTATGTTGTGCCTCTGTACAACAATATTTATGCTCACTTGAGTAATTCTCTTGGGATGCAGGGAGCCACAGCATGTGGAGTGGGTTCGATGCTATCTGAGCATCTGGAGCGAGCTGCAGAACTTCATTAGAGAGCACCACTGCACGGGTCTTGTCTGGTGCAAAACTGTGAGTAACAACAGGAAGTATTCCCCTTCTTGTAGTGTTCATATTCCGAAATACATCAGACACAAATCTGGTTCCATGTGTCCACCAGTCCATAGCCACATGCAAATGTCATATTTATACTGGGGAGAGAGGACAGCTTTTATAAATGACTTATGTTTGTGCGACTTTGGTCATGCTGGCTTTTTCAATCTTTTCCTTTTATTTTGAAGTATAGGTCAAACTTTCCCAGGAAATGGAGGGCTACGCACCTCTTTTGCAGTTGATATTGACAAAATAATCATAACCTATTACAGAAGACTCTGGAAGCAATGTTCACGGCTTTATTTAATTTAATTATATGCTGCATTAAGAACAAATGACGATCTGGGGAGTGGGAAAGGGAGACCCTGAGAGAGCCAGATGTGTCTCTCTCAAGATCTGCAGAGAAAGGGCAGAGGGCAAAAAGGGCAGAGCCTAGCTGTGCTGCTTCATCGAAGCAACTTGAAACTTCCTGTTCTGATGTAACTTCCTGTTCTCTGACAGTAGGATTATAAATATTTGTTCTACTACATGTTGAAGCGGAGCTAGTAACAAATGGTGTGAGATTTCTGGTGAGCGCGAGAAGGGTAATCATGGCGTGCCTTCACCTCGCTCAGTCTGGTGGCGTGTGGGTGCCCACGACAGTGGTATGGAATTCCATAAATTCCCTAGGGTGGCTGAGATCAAAAGTCTTTGACGCCATGATGTCGCGGATCCCCAGCCCTTGGATGGCCTGGCCCCTCGACGGCTCCATCGCAGGTATCCAGTCGTCCCCAGTGACACATCAGGCCTGGCTGGGATACCTGAAAAAGCTGGACTTTGGCCTGGAGCAGATATGTCCAAAGTCACTCCTGGAAGAACGTAGGGTTGCAACTGTGTACTCAAACCACAAGCCATGAGAACCTTAATTCTGCCCCAACGAGGGCCATTTTGAATGCTTTGAGGGACAGCTCAGACTGCAGAGAATCCGCATATGCCATGGATCGTTCTCAGTGCTTCATGTTCAGATGTGTGTGTGGTTAGGAGCATTCTGAACAGAAACCTGAGAGGCTTTGGAGCGTGTGTGTGTCAGCTGTTGCTCCTGCCATTAGTGTTTGAGGGGTGTATGGTGAGGACAGGTGGTGATCCAGCTCTTTTTTGATGGGGGGGGGTGTTCGCATAGAAATGCCCCCAACAAAAGCTCTGTGTCTGTGGCTCGGGCACCTGTTCACTGAAACACACGTCTCGTAACTTAAGCTCACCACTGAGCTTTATGCCTCAGCTCAACATGCATCAGAATCAAGGCTATTGTATATGAACAAATAATAGACAGTGTTTTATAGAAAACTTTTATAGTGTATCACAGTCCAGAGTGGAACATTTTTATTGAATGTTCCTGAATTAAAGGGGTTTCTTACTTGAACATTTAGTGGCTTCTGGTTGAGGAATTTTAGGGCCAGTGCATTGGCTAAATATGTTATGATTATAAAGAAATAGTTTGTTCGTTGATGGTTGAATAGTATTAAATGGTTAAATGATTAGAATTGCCTGGTTCCAAGGTAGAATGGCTTCGATAGACACAATCATAATATGGTTGAGTGCCTGATTCTAATGATGTACATTTTAAAGTTACATTTTTGATTCTGATAAGCTGACGACTTTTGTGGCGTTGAATACTAAATGGATTTTGATTGGCTGATTTAGATTATTTAATTAAATACTTGATTCACGTTCTATGATTGAATTCTTGATTTTGATTAGCTAATTTCCATTCTATGATTGAATTCTTGATTTTGATTGGCTGATTTACATTCTATATTGAAGACTTGGTTTTGATTGGCTGATTTAGATTATATAATTAAATACTTGATTTTGATTGGCTAATTTACATTCTATGATTGAATTCTTGATTTCTATGATTTTTATTGGAGGATTTACGTTCTATGATTGAATACTTGACTATGATTGGCTAATTTACATTCTAAGATTAAATTATTGATTTTGATTGGCTGATTCTATGATTGAATTCTTGAATTTGATTGGCTGATTTACATTATTTATTGAAGACTTGGTTTTGATTGGCTGATTTAGATTATATAATTAAATACTTGATTTTGATTGGCTAATTTACATTCTATGATTGAATTCTTGATTTCTAGGATTTTTATTGGAGGATTTACGTTCTATGATTGAATACTTGACTATGATTGGCTAATTTACATTCTAAGATTAAATTATTGATTTTGATTGGCTGATTCTATGATTGAATTCTTGAATTTGATTGGCTGATTTACATTATTTATTGAAGACTTGGTTTTGATTGGCTGATTTAGATTATATAATTAAATACTTGATTTTGATTGGCTAATTTACATTCTATGATTGAATTCTTGATTTCTATGATTTTTATTGGAGGATTTACGTTCTATGATTGAATACTTGACTATGATTGGCTAATTTACATTCTAAGATTAAATTATTGATTTTGATTGGCTGATTCTATGATTGAATTCTTGATTTTGATTGGCTGATTTACATTCTTTATTGAAGACTTGGTTGTGATTGGCTGATTTAGATTATATAATTAAATACTTGATTTTGATTGGCCAATTCACATTCTATGTTTAAATGCTTGATTTTGATTGGCTGATTTACGTTCTATGATGATATTCTTGATTTTGATTGGCTGATTTACATTCGATATTGAAGACTTGGTTTTGATTGGCTGATATAGATTACCGGTATATAATTAAATACTTGATTTTTCGCTTGAAATTATTTGGATTCACGTTTTCACCTGATTGGTTGAACATTGTGATGTTGAATGCTTGATTGATTCTGATTGAGTTTGAGGAGTAGATTAGATAATCTGCCCATTTGCTTGTTGCTGTCTTTCTCTTCCTCTTCCTCCAGTGGTTTGTTTAAGCACTTTGACCTTCTGACCTCTTGACCACAGGCTACATTTAGGATCAGAGGTCAATGTGTTCAACAGTTAAACTCAAGCTGAACATCAGCAGAAAGCTTCAGCATTAAAAGGAATAACAATAGTAAATAATAAAAGCTTAAATCAAGGGAAATTACATTCTTATCGAAAGAGGAAAGTGTTCTTTTGCAAAATTTGGCAAATTTGATTTCATTGGATTTGATTTACAGTGCTTTGAAGGATGTTGTGCTATAGAGATAATTACAATTATCTATAAAATATCTTTTCCTTGTTCAAAATATCTTTGTGTGGATTAGTTTATTGGAATAAATGCTGTTTGTAAATCAAAGTAATCTGGCTACTCTTTATTTTATTCATAACTAAAGCGAAATAATATTCACTGTCATATCAATAATGGAGTGTAATATGTGAAAAAAGAAAGGCAGGGAAGTGTGTTTGAGGGTGCGTGTGTGCCAGACAGCAAGAGACGAGTGTGTAACAGTTGTGTCGGAGAGGATCAGTGTGCAACTGTCAGAGGCAGCTGTGCTGAGGGTGTAAAACTACCTCAAGTGTGTGTCAGGGTCAAGCAGCACACACCTGTGCTCTCTCGTCCCTTTACTTAAAATGTCGTTAAATCAGATTTTTGCAGTTGTTGCAGAAACACATGCTGAAAGAACCAGAGAGGATTATTTATGAAACACTTGGTAACATGCGACACATGCGATATGTTGCGTTCGTTTCAGTTTTACTGTCATATGTAGTAAAGAACTATTATCCTGCAGTTAATCCAACAGAAAAGCAAATCACTTTAGAATGAAATCCACAGTTATGGTGAGTTCTACTGTATTTCTGATTAAGATTAATTTAGCTGTTTTTAATTTCATGTCATTTTTGTTTTCATTCATTTAATTTTTGTTTCAAGACAATTTATTTTTCCTTTTTGATCAATGATTTTTCAATAATATTTGAACAATTTGGGATCATTGTTTTATCTCATAGGATTACTTATGATTTACACTGTTTGATTGTTAGCCATTATTGATTTTTATGAAAGGATCATAAATGTACTGGATTTTTACTCCCTCTCTCTCTAGTTATTAATAAATACAAAGTACATTAAGAATACTTTTCAAATGTGACGAGGTCTTTCTGGTCTGATGTAGACTCGAATTGCAGCCTCTGTCGCCTCCTACTGGAATTTTATGATAAATGCAACATCTTGACTTTCACTACTCTATCCTTTCATTCAATCATTCAGACTTTATTTCATTTGGATCATACGTCTCCATTAATTTCATTAAATAACAAGATATTCGCTCTCTTCTACAGGGTCTTTCAGCTCCTCCATCCCTGTTCTCTGATGTTGCCTCTTCCTCTTCTTCGCTTTCTCCTCCACCTCCTCCACCAGAGAGCAGTCCATCGCTCTCCTCCTCTCATCACTCGGCCCTGTTTGCTCAGCTAAACCAGGGGGAGCAGATCACGAGGGGTGAGCTGCTCAAACACGTCCATCAGTGCTTTTCTTCTCGATCAAAGAGGATGTATCCTGTTACTAATAGACCACAAGATTGTCTTAATCCTGCTGTTGATTGTTTTCATGTGTACAGGTTTGAAGCACGTCTCTGATGAGCAGAAGAGCCATAAAAACCCAAACCTGCGCTGTGAGGATCCCCAGGAACGCCCACCACACAAACAGAACCTAGGCTCATCCTCCTCTGTCTCCTCTCCGCCTAAACACAACCCCGTGCTGGAGCTGGAGGGCAAAAAGTGGAGGGTGGTGAGTGTTTCATGTGCTTTATATTCTGTATGTTTAATTTTTAAGAAATAACTAAAACCCTGAGCTCACTATTATAATTATTTATTAATAATCAATCAGTATCAGTATCTAAAAGAGGGCCTCTCACACATTATCTTCATTTATGTTTTGGGATAGGATATTTCAGTATTACTACTTTTACTACTTCAGATAATTTATTGCCGCCAACAGTTGTGCTCATAAGTTTACCAAACTTTTGGCGCAAAGATCACCAGGGTGTGTAAACTTGATCGCGGTCATTTGGAAAGTTTCTATGGTCATTATGATTAAATAAAAGTAAACACAGTCATAAAAAAAAATATTTACTGTATTTTATTATATAAAAAATAGGAAAATAATGTAATGCTTTTGAAATAAATTTCATTAGGTGTAAACTATTTAAAAAACAGTGAAACTAAAAAAAATCTAAATATTAAATATTATTTTTCCCATTTGATTTTCAAGTTCAAATCCCCCCAAAAAAAAACAAAACCTATTTGTTCATCAAAGTTTTCATCGTGTTTTATCTTCTGATCTCTACATCTTATCTAGATGTTAGTCTGGGTGGTCCCTCGGTGACAAATAAATCAAAACTATCCCATGATTAATTTACAAAACGCTATAATTGGACTCTTATGGAAACTACAGATTTGAAATTTGTTTAGAGAAAATGTGATAAATTTCAGAAAGAAATCATGGGAAGCTAAATGGTCTAATTGTCCACGAAATTAGAACCTAAATTTGACCAGAAGATGGCAGTATTGCCTCAGCACGCTTCCATTAAATCCTGCAAAACATTGTTTCGCTGATTTTGTAAATCGTATACACACAATTTGCTATTACACTAATTTCCCTTCTCACAGGAGCACCAGCAGGGCTCTTCAGCTTTGCTTATTGAGGAGACAGAGCTCCGTCAGGTGGTTTACGTCTTCAGCTGCTCCAGCTCCACTCTACAGGTCAAAGGAAAAGTCAACTCCATTATCATTGGTGAGAGGATAGTTATCGTTATTAACATGCTTATCTCCAGCTCAGAGGCGGGGGGACACCCTAGACAGGTCGCCAGTCCATTGCAGTAGATGTGAAATTGAGTTTTATTAATCAGAAAATTATCTTTGAGATCGAAACAATGGCAATTCAATGTGAGCCCAACTTGAAACTCTTTCCACGCAGATAACTGCAAGAAGCTGGGTCTCGTCTTTGACAATGTGGTGGGCATCGTCGAAATTATCAACTCCAGAGACATCCAGCTTCAGGTTAATAATAACATGAACATGTTCCACTCTGAAATATTTATCTGGCTCACTGTTTGACAAATTAACTTCTGCTGGGACATCCAGTGTCAAGAAATGCAACAGCCAAGAAGTAAAATATTTTGACAGGTGATGGGTAGAGTTCCAACCATCTCCATTAATAAGACTGAGGGGTGCCATGTTTACCTGAGCAAGGAATCCCTCGACTGTGAGATTGTCAGCGCAAAGAGCTCAGAGATGAACATCCTGGTTCCTGAGGGAGATGATGATTATGTGAGTCTGATTCTCCTTGTGTTTGAATTGTTTAGTGAATTTAGTTAAGTTATTAAACCAATTAGAGCAGACTAGGATTATCAAGCCAGCCAATAAGAACAGAGTAAGGTTACAAGACCAATCAGAATGGAGTAATATTATTGGGTTAATCAGAGCGCACTAGAATTATCAAGCCAGCCAAATCAGAACATAGTAACGTTACTAGACCAATCAGAGCAGACTGAAATAATTGGGCCAATGAGAGCAGACTAGGATTATCAAGCCAGCCAATCAGAACGGAGTAATGTTACTAGACCAATCAGAACAAAATGAGATTATCAGACCAATCAGAACGGAGTAAGGTCATCAAACTGATCAAAACAGAGTAACTTTACTAGACCAATCAGAGCGGAGTGAAATTATTGGGCAAATCAGAGCAGACTAGGATCAAGCCAGCCAATTAGAATGGATCAATGTTACTAGACCAATCAAAGCGGAGTGAGACTATTGGGCCTATCAGAGCAGACTAGGATTATCAAGACTGCCAATCAGAACAGAGTAATGTTACTAGACCAATCAGAATGGAGTAATATTATTGGGTTAATCAGTGCGCACTAGAATTATCAAGCCAGCCAAATCAGAACATAGTAACGTTACTAGACCAATCAGAGCAGACTGAAATAATTGGACCAATGAGAGCAGACTAGGATTATCAAGCCAGCCAATCAGAACGGATCAATGTTACTAGACCAATCAGAGCGGAGTGAGATTACTGGGCCTATTAGAGCAGACTAGGATTATCAAGACTGCCAATCAGAACATAGTAACGTTACTAGACCAATCAGAGCAGACTGAAATAATTGGACCAATGAGAGCAGACTAGGATTATCAAGCCAGCCAATCAGAACGGATCAATGTTACTAGACCAATCAGAGCGGAGTGGGATTACTGGGCCTATTAGAGCAGACTAGGATTATCAAGACTGCCAATCAGAACAGAGTAATGTTACTAGACCAACCAGAACAGAGTAATGTTACTAGACCAATCAGAGCAGAGTGAGATTATCAGGCCAATCAGAACCGATTAAGTTTATCATACCAATCTCAACAGAGTAACTTTACTGGACCAATCAGAACAGACTTATCTGGTCAAAACACAGTACATTTATTATTAAAATGCATAATGTGTTTGAACAGAGGGAGTTTCCGGTACCGGAGCAGTTTAAAACGGTTTGGGATGGATCCAGCCTGGTGACGGAGCCGGCAAAAATCGCCGGCTGATCTTCATACCTGGATAACTCTACAACCAGAACCCCTCAAGCACTTTCACTACTGAGCACGGAAATGGAAGAACAACTTATTGCTTGGTGCATTTCTATCATAAAGAGCTCCTTTCTTCCACTGGACCCCAATAAGATTTTTCAGAAGAATGTTGAAAACTTCCACTCATGAGTTTATTTATTTACACACAAAATACTACAATGTAAGGAAGGTTTGCTACCAAAGTTTTTGTAAAGAAAACTTAAAAAGTTGTATTTTATCTTTTTTTGTTATAATTCCCGTTAAAGATCAAAATATTTTGAACAAACGAAGAAAAATTAATCTTTAAAATGAAAGCAGATTTGTAATGTTTTCTAGAGCCCTCTTTCACACCGTTAGAATGTCTTCTGTGAGATGTGTTACATTTACCAAGGGAAGCTTGTACACAGGCCTCGGACCCAGACTAGTGCAATCCCTTGCAAAGAAGAACAAACAAATATGTTTTTGAGAGTTGGTTCACTTTTAAAATTCTCTTTAGATGTTTGAGTGCCTTTGGTGTTTTATAACATTTTGTATTATTGTACTAGTTCAAATGTTGTGCATTGTTAAAATGGAATTTGGTTCCTGTCAGGGAAAGTTAGAAGTTCTGAACTCTCTGTAAATTTAGTTTTCACCCACAAATGTGCTCATCACATTTTAAAAAGGGAAGAAAAATTGTGGCAATAAATGTATTGGAATTCTTCTAAATGTCTTCTTTTGCCCCCCCCAAAAATACCTGCTGGAAAATCAAAACACTAAAGTTTTAAAGACAAATGTTTCTACTATTAACCCCAGGAACATCGAACCACTGCATTATGACCATTTACACATTTCATTAAAAAAGTTACAGATTGCCCAGGAAAAAAAAAAATGAATTATGGCTTTTTCAGAAAATGTAATCAATGCTGTTTGTTCCAAATCTTTCCTAGCCAAACTATTACAAATATAATTATTTTTAGCTTTTAAATAAAATGTACATTTTGCAAGTTAGAACGCTTTGCTTTTTAAAAAAAGTGGAAAAGTGGATCACGGTACATTTTTTATTAAATAAAATTAATTTCAAATTGCATACATGCATATCAAATCTATAATGATTTACATCAAAATGTGAAGTAATTGTCTGATGGGAAACTATAAAATCTTTTTTTTTTTTTTTCATTAATGAGAGCAAATCTAACCATCACAACTAAAGTATTCAATCTAACTATACACCATTTGAAAATCTAACCACCAGAAAAATAAAGCTACTGATGCAATTTATGAGTTAATGATAATGTTCCAGTGTTTCAAATTTGGTCAAATATTTTCAGAAAGTTTAATAACATTCGAAAAAAAAAAAAAAAACTTTTCCTTGAAGTTAATTTCCATCAGCCTTGTACAAACCATTTCTGTCCAAAAGCAATAAATAATCCGTAGGAATCCATCTTCTGTGTTTGAAGTAATGTTATTTCCTTCAAAAGCAACAATTGTCTGTTTCATGCTAATGCTTGATAACCATGTTTCCCTCTGAGTCCTGAGTAAAAAGAATTTCCTCTTCCTCCTCCTCTTGTCTCGGGTCCTCCTTAGACTTGTCCTTGCTGTGCCCTTGACAGTGAGCGATCACAAAGAAACCCTCTGAGTCCTGCGTGAAGAGCCCACCCAGAGTTTCTCCAGCCAAGCTTGAGCTCCAACAGCAACGCTTTGGAGAAAAAGTCTTTGTATCCTCCTTTCGCCAGGCTTTCGCTGGGCTGAGTTCTAACCAAGAGGGCTTAAAAGGAGACGAGGGAGGACTTTTAACAGGAGATGTGCACCAGTTATTCTCCTTACCCTTCCATTTCACGGGCGATGCTCTGCTTTTGAAACTATTTTCCTGATGTTTGTTTGGGCTGCGGATTGCATTGACTGCTCTTGAGGTTAAGACTGAACCCTTCAAATTGTCTTTCTGTTCTCCCAAAATCAGCGTTTCTGCGTTTTTAGGAGCTGGAGACTGAAGGAAATGCTCACGGATGCTTTCTGAGGACTTGGATTTGGTGTCTGTTATAGGATCTGTGCAAAGCTGATTTTCGTTTTGAGCATCTTTATACAAGCCTTCATGTTGGCTAACGAATCTCTTCTTTTCCGGTGGCTCTTCTCCTTGTGATGAATGTCGCAAATGTGTCTCTAATTTGTCTTTCTTTGACAATCCTTGCACATCACACTTTAGCTCAACCATCTCAGATGGGTTATCCGTCAACTCCCTGGACAGATCCAACGTTGTGCTGTGATTTCGTTTGGCTCCAGAGTGTGTTTCTGAGCATGTGGAAGTGGAAACCCCAGCCTGAGAAGAGCCTTGGAATGGATATGAGAAAATAAAATGAAATCAAATTAAAACACTTACTGAAATTTATTTTAAACGTTTTTCTGGCATCATTGGGTGAAAAATAGTCTTAGGTGTGTTCACATATGTTCAGTTGAGTTTAATTAAAGTGAATCCTAGTGCTATAGTTGAGTTAAAGCAAATTTTTGGGTTAAAAATGAACATTGACGCCCAAATCCAAGTGCCCACCAAACAAGCAGACCAAGGACACTAAAAAGATGGGTCTCAGCTTTCAAACTCTAGTGCAAAATGGTTGTAATAGGATGCAACATGCACCAAAAACAAATGTGAGAACCAAACGCGCTGATGATAGCGTTGTTGTTATAAATCACTAACTTGACTCTCTTCCTTTCAAAAACACTATTTGCACCTTCTCCTGTATTTAACAAAATATATATATAAATATGAAAGCATTATGACTGCTGCATATTTGTTCACCTGTGTGTTTGCTGCTGAAGAAGCTGTTGATGCTGCTCTGTCTGGTGACTTTGGGAAACTTGGGTTTATTTGGAGAGGAACGCAATGAATCGAAGTCTCGGGGCCTCAACACTGGCTTCAGGAGACCAGAGAATGGCCCACACAGGAGCTTCTGGGGAAAAATTATACAATAACAAATATAAAATCATACAAAAACAAAGGTTTAGTAGCAATCAATACATTTTGTTGTATTTTGGCTACATGGTGATTAGGTGATTAATGCAAAAATATGGTCATTATCTTTGCAAGTTTTATAATTATTGTAATATTTTGACAGGGTTACATTAATAATATGCATTATTTTGTTATATTATTGTATTGTTTTATACACATCACTATTGCATTTACGTTTTTGTACATATTCGAGTAGAGTCTCCTGACAAAATACAAGCATCGTTTGTTGCACATTTATAACACGTGTTATAATTTATCCGACTCAGTGTATTTTGTCCAGTAATTTCCATTTTTACCTGCTGTTTCTTTTCTTTCAGCTCTTTTGTGTCCAGCCATATCCCACACTCCTCTTCTCTCTCCGTGGCTAACGTTAAAGAATTCTCTTTGTTCTTAGAACTTTTCATCGTTTATAAATCTCACACGAGCTGGGCTAATAACGTACTGCCTGATGACTCACGTAAATAAATAATTAAAAGTAATACTTTATGTGACCATTAAAAAAACACTCATCGGTTCATTCTGTTGTATCCTTCTACTCAAACTCCCGCGCACCTTCAACACACTTCCGGGTTGCCAAGTATTAAAAGAAATGCGCTTTAATTTTATTTGGGTTAAAATATCAAATACCAAGAGTCGAGTGTACTTATAATTATTATTTTAATATTATTATTAATATAAACTGTCCAATTAATGTATTAAGACCGTCTATGGGTTCTAATGGACAAATAAAAATCGTCTGCGAATTTCAAGAAAAGACTTGGCAACCATAAATAATGGAAACATACGTATGAAAAAATTATACTTATATTGTAATATTATTTTATGTTTTATAAAACACTTTTATATACATATGTAACTGTATTTAGTATAGAGATTTTACGGAGAGACAAAAAATACAGGAAGTTACGAAATAACCCGGCGACGTCACGTCATTTGGCAGGTGACGTCAACAAAGGGGTGAGTGTTTTCTTTTTCCTGTTTCGTTTTTGTTGAAAATTTTTTATTTATCATGATATTACACCGATATAAAACCATTTTTACGTATTTTGATAAACGAGTGATTAGTTTTGAATTACTGCGGTTTTTAACCAGAACCGTAACTAGCTATTCGAGCTAGCATCGTTGTGTTTGGAAATACACATCACCGTTTGAGGTTTGTCTACTAATCCTTTAGTTTCTATATTGAACTCATGTCAAACGAACCATTGAGTCTCTAAAGTCCCGATGTGTGTTTTCTTTGTTTGTTAATCTTTATAATTGAGTGTGTTTGTCGCGTTGGTTAGCAATAATGAAAATATGAAAAAAAAAACAGCTGATTAATATGGTCCTTGGGTCCCTTTTGAAGTAGAACATTATAATGTTTTACAATAACAGCAGTCATAATTGTTCAGAAAAGATATTGGAATAACTCAGTTTACTTTGTTAGATTTACAGTCACAATGATGTCCTGGTTCTCAATTATTTTGTAGGTCATTATGTTTCATGGAATACCTGCTTCTGGAGTGATGGGAGGGGGTAAGAGATTTGGTCAATATTTTAATGTGTTCATTGCATGTAATATAGCACAATCCAGTAACAGACAATTGATGTCAAATCTATGTTAAACGTAAAATCTAAATGACTGTTATTCAATATATTTCATCAGCACCTGTCAACAAGCCGGAACTCTACGAGGTAATCGTTTTACTGCCCACATCAAATGCATTGGCAATTTATTAATATAATTTATATTTTTATGTTTTGTGTTGCAGGAAGTAAAATTGTACAAAAATGCGAGAGAAAGGGAAAAGTAAGTTATATAAAATTTTATTTTTATTGTCTTTTTAAAAAAAAAAATTTACTTTAATATGTGTGTTTTCATCTGGTTTTAAAGGTATGACAACATGGCAGAGCTGTTTGCTGTTGTTAAAACTCTCCAAGCTCTGGAAAAAGCCTACATTAAGGACTGCGTGACTCCAAATGAGTTAGTTTAACTTATATAAAAACATATATGTCATATTTATGAAATATTCCTATTCAATGATTCCTAATTACTTTTATATTCACTGTGAGTGCAAAGTAAAGCACTTTTCAGTGGACAGCACTAATAATAACTGAAAGTAAAACTAGGTTTTTTATTAACTTCTCTGTAATATTTCTTTTAATGACATTTTGTGTTATTACTTGCAGGTATACAGGAGCTTGCTCAAGGTTATTGGTCCAGTACAAGGCGGCTTTCAAACAGGTCCAGGGCTCAGATGTGGGATCCATTGATGAGTTCTGTCGGAAATACAGGGTAAAACTAGTTTTTCCCTAATGAGCCGCCCTGAAATGAGATGAGGGTAGAGTTGTTGTTGTTGTCGTTTTGAAGTCAATATATGAATTTAAGCTAGACTGTTAAGGATCGAATTGAGGTAATTTGTACATATATTAATGTTCTCTTTTATACATTTCTGGCAGCTGGACTGTCCTTTGGCCATGGAGAGGATCAAAGAGGATCGACCAATCACCATCAAGGACGACAAGGGCAACCTCAACCGCTGTATTGCAGACATCGTTTCAGTAAGAGTTTAACTACAATCTTTTCTATACAGTCCAAACAAGCTCTATCGGCTTAAATTTAAAATATATGTTGTCTAAATCATGTTCAGATAAAAGTGCTTTTTCTAATTTTTTTTACCATATTTTTCGCCGTATAAGACGCGCCCAATTTTAAATGAGAAAGATCTAGAAAAAAAAGATTCTTATAAGATTCTTAAAAGATCCAAATACTGTAGTAAAATATTTTATATCAACTGTGTAAAAGTTAACAGCAGTTTAAGAACAATTATATGCCAAACATGTAACATAATCAATCAGTAAACAGTAAAAGTAACAAAAAAAGGCTGTAATGTTTCATACCTGCTCCTTAAGATCCGCGCTATGGTAGGATCGACGAGCAGAGATGGGCGATGACGTCAGCACACACCGACGGCTCCGAAGTGTGATGGGAATTTTCCTATATAATACTACCATCTAGTGGTCATTTAGAGAAATGTAATTTGAGAAACTTTTAAGAAACACGTCATACTTCAGTCCCGCCCTGAGAGGCTCGAGGTTCTTCTTCCAATGCGGATAACACGTGTGTTGGAAATGCGTTGAGACTGCTAAATCTTTACAATAAATAGCCGCATTTGCTGTGTTCTCTCTCAAACGATCTCCAGTGTTTATTATCAATTGAGAAGGTATATTTTTTACCATAACAGGAGCTAGGCCGAAGCCGCAGCCTCTCTTACGCCTCTCCTACGGCCCTGACCGCCCTCCGCTCCGCAGCGCTCTGCATTCGCTGTATAAGACGCACCAACTTTTCCCCCTCAGTTTTGGGGAAGAAAAAGTGTGTCTTATACGGCGAAAAATACGGTATATATTTTGACCACAATTTTATAAAACGGTGAATATTTTTGAGGCTTTTGCTCGAATGTGGAAATGAGGGTTTTTGATATAATTCAAAATGGCCGGAATGGTTACATGATGCTTGAAGACTGTTGAGAATTTATGATTTTGGGACCAACAACTTACAAGATACAAGCAAATTTTCTCATATCTCCAGACCATTAGAGGACACTGTGCCGAAACTGTGCATGCAACCTCAGATCATGGATATTATAACATACACAAAGAGAGAGAGAGAAAGAGAGAGAGCCTTTTCACCTCTTTGTTTAACATTAAAAAAAACCATTACACCTTTTTACTGTTTAAAACTTACTAGTGTACATTTTTTTGCTTGGTGGTGGCGCTAGAGAGTTTGAGTCTCTACATTTGGTCTGCTTTAAAGTTAGACTCTCCACTACCAGTTTGCCAAAATGCATAACGTTCTCTTACGCTCTATAACGTTCTATGAGCTGCCATTGTCTTTCATGGCTGAAATGGAAGAAGAAAACCGAAGGAAATCAATTGGTTTCTTCGAAGCCTCATTGCTTGGCCACTAACAAGGAAAATAAAAAGTCATTAGCACATACAAAACAACCATTTAATACTTGACATAAGCTACTGTCAACATGCTATAAAGCAAAAGGAAGTAGTGACATTCAGAAAAAAAGTAAGTAGAATGTTTTATATGATGGTATCAATAAATTCCAGTCAGTTTAAAATGGAATGAGACGCATTTCTTTAGTTGCTATTACTTCACACAAAAAGGTGAATTTACTTCTAAAAGTAAATAATTTACTTCGTGTGTTTCCTGTGCAGCTTTTTATTACTGTAATGGACAAACTTCGACTTGAAATTCGTGCCATGGATGAGGTATGTGCACTGTTTTAGAAGTAATTTAAAAACCAAAAATAATACTTTGATCAAAGAGATGGAATTGTGTGTAGATTCAGCCTGACCTGAGAGAACTGATGGAGACCATGAACAGGATGAGCAACATGCCTCCGGACTCAGAGGCCAAAGACAAAGTCAGCCTCTGGTAAGATTGACAAGAAAGTCTCTTTTTAAGTTTAATTTGTGTAAATGGTGATTGAACAGCACCTTGTAAAAATACCTTTCCTGCTAGTGTTTTGTCTCTGGAGAAACTAGAACATACAAAATCAGCAAAACGTTGGGAGCAATGCTTCCCTTCATTCCCCAGCTCACTCTCCTCATGTTGTTTTCCCTCAGGTTGACCACTTTGAGCAGCATGTCTGCATCGGATGAGCTTGATGACTCTCAGGTTCGCCAGATGCTCTTTGACCTGGAGTCGGCTTACAATGCCTTCAACCGCTTCTTGCACTCGTCCTAATCACTCATTCCTTCCCCAAGCTCCTTTTCTCCACCTGGACCTCATCCTCATTCTCATCTCCTATTGTGAACAGGGATGTTGACATTAAAGAGGTAGTTCAGTCCAAACAGATGCTTCTCCAATTTATTATCCTCTACATGTTGTTGAGGAATTCAATCATTTAGCCACCGAAGCAACTCCGAGAAGCAGAATTCCAAGCTTTTTAGCTTTATTGATTCTTGATCTATTGATTTATTTGCCCAGTTTAAACTGGTGAAAACCACAATTTTATTTGGAGACCTCAAACCACTTAGTTAAAAAAGCTAGAAAATAACATTTAATTTCTGCATATTTAACAATAGACCAGAATATTTCTCACTGAATGCTGTACTGATCATTTTAAAATGAATACATGTACAGAAACTAATCTGAAAGACAAAAAATACTGTAATTAAATTATGCAATCTGAGATTTACTTCTTAAATAAGCGTTTTTCTCAGTCGCCAATGTTTTGTTCGCAATCGAGAACCCCGTCCATACAAACTATGGACCATTCGATAGAGGAGAGTGGGTGAACATTGTTGCCTCTGAATGAATGCAGCAAGAAGACTTCAAACCTGACACAATAGTATGTTTCTTTTTGATCAATAACCTACTGATAAACCTATAGTAATATAGTAGCGTGGGCTTTCTAGGAATCAGGTTTTCGTTATAGGGGGATGCTAGTAACTAATTGATTAAATCACGTAATATAAAACCAGAGGGAATTATTTGGAATTCTCAGTTCAGTGTATAATTTTAAGGTGGTGATATCTTCATTATATACCATGTTTTGTTTTGTTTTTTAAACTCTAGAATTGACTATATCAGTGTGATTGAGATCTCGGTGTTCTCTACTCGTACTTGGCATGCTGTTGCTCTGTCTCACTCCATTATAAGTATGTCATATTTATGAAATGACTATTGTAAATAAACTAGTTTGAAATAAACTGCTTAACACTTTCAGAATGATTTTGACTCCTGAGCTCAATGAATTCACTGTATTTTGGTGTTTGGTTATTTGAGATGTTTTAAACGCTATGTAATGATTCACTCTGCACATTATATGGTCAGTATGTTATGAGATTAAACCTTTCATTTAAGGATTTTTTTTTTTACATCAAAAAAACAAAAAGGGTTCCATTATTTTGAATTCCAGTGTTCTAACTAAAATAAAGTGCAATAGTTCTACCCCAGAGTTTCCCAAATATTTATAAATACAACAGGTTTGGTATAGCTGTTTGATTAGTATAGGGACTGCAGAATGTAATCTTTTTTTATTTTGTACGTTTTTCTGGCATCATTGGGTGAAAAATAGTCTTAGAATGTGTTCACAGATGTTCTGTTTGGTTTAATTAAAGTGAATCCTAGTGCAATTGCTAAGTTAAAGCAAGGCTTTATTTTAAAGTCAGGAAAAGTAAAAAGAAAAAAAATAGAAGACAACAGTGAGGTACCATCAGGCATAATATGATAAAAAAAGGTTAAAATGTTAAGAATCAATAGTTTTAAGTGCTTTTACTTACACAATATTGTACAGTTTACCCATATTATTGTATTAGTTTGAGAAGGCAAAAAAAGCAATGCTTTTTGTAAGTTTTAGGAAATTTGATCAGCAAAATCACCAAATTGTTGCTGTGGATTTTTTTTGGGGACGTCATATTTTTAAACGTCAGCGGCCCCTTTAAGACGCATTTATTTACGTATCTATGGCAACAGTTCAAAACCCAAGCGATGCGTAACTTTGCAACAGGTCGTAAACAAGCTGAAAAACAGAATCCCAAACTACACAAACGTAGGATTGGGTATCCATCTATCTCTATAATTATGTAATGTGGGTTTAATGTTTACAGTAATCGCGGTTAATCTGTGATAAAGACGTTTATAGATGTGCTGTTCTCTCTTGGTAGTGAAGTCCTCAGAGCCATTACGACATTAACGTATTTTTGGGCATTTGTAATCATGGCATAATTTAGTTCAGCCATGAATAAATAATTTCAGAGTGATATTTGTAGATAAAACCGGAAAATATCGAGATGAACATCTCAGAAGTGGAAGAACACATCGCTTCAAAGTATGAAATCAAGAGGAGACTGGGAAAGGGGGTGAGTTATAATACTATTAATTATTTTAAGTTAATTTCCTTGCGTTTTTATGTTTAGAATTGCATTTGTTACTTAACCAAATTGCATACTCCCATAAACTTCTGATTGAATTTTATATCTTAATGTAAAACGTGTAAACTAATCAGAGAAATTATAAATACTGGCCACTATTTTGTAAATGTACCATTGTCTACATGAGTCACATGTTACTTCTTTATTTCACACTGAGCCACTGAATCTCTTTATGCAGACTACTGACTTTTTATATTATATTTTCTTGTGCATTTAATCTAAATCCATTTTGCACAGGCCTATGGGATAGTCTGGAAGGCTGTGGACCGCAGATCAGGAGAAACTGTGGCTGTAAAGAAAATTTTCGATGCTTTCAGGAACAGAACAGATGCTCAGGTTAGTGACGTGGAATCACAGGAGGGTGGAACTCAGCACTTTTAACTGCTCTAGTTTATTTAATGTAACTAAATGTCTCTGAAATGTTGTTCAATGTCCCAAACCTGAAATGATTTTACATTCTTTTCATTTTCTTTCCATAGAGAACATTCAGGGAAATCATGTTCCTCCAGGTACGACAGAATCCATGCCATGTAATTTATATCCATTTACACCACTATCTAAAGGGAAAAATGTATTTTTTGATTAATACTTAAACATTTTTTAAGGGATATTTATTGATATGCATGTTAGATATTTATTATTCTTAATCAATTGTTGTTTAAACGAAAGTCAACAAATTTAACAAAAAAAATGTTGGGTTTTTTTTTTGTTTTTGTTTTTTTAGAATTATTTAGGCTTTACAGTACTGTGCAAAAATTTTAGGCATGTTTTAAAAGTAGGTCAGAAATATAAATAATGATTGCTTACCTTTGTAAAGTTCTAAAAATTGATGTTTACTTTTATTTTAATATAAAGTTAAAAATTGGTGTCACTAACTATTGCCTTCAAACCAGCATCAAATCTCAAAGATTTTGTAGGATTATAGTCAAGGGTTGAAAAGGGTTGTAATGATTATCAATGTAGGTTGAAACTCAGTCATGAACTCAGTCAGAAACAGCTTTGTAGGAGGCTTAAAACGTAAAAAAAAAATAGTTGTTTCTTGTCTGGACAAGATTGAAGAAGCACAAAGAAGCTGACAATGTTGAAGATTGTAGATGCAGTGGTCGGCCAGCTAAATTTACAGAAATCCCATCAGCTCAGAAATATTTTTTCATAGCATTTTTTGTTTACAGCATTTTTTTAACATCTACATAAAATTTTTGCATAGAACTGTAAATAAATGTATGATCTAATGGCATTTTTTTATTTTAACGGTTTAAAAAATGACGATGCTTTATTGAAACTTTTATTTTAGTCCCTAACAATCTCGATACTTTAATAAGCTGTAAATTCTAAACATGATTAACTATAAATAGAGAGATTTTGCATCTTTTGCTGTTGAATAAAAGCCATACAGAATAAAACGAATTCCCTATGTTGTTTCTCTTTCATAGGAGTTTGGCGATCATCCCAACATCGTTAAACTACTGAACGTCATTAGAGCGAAGAACGACAAAGATATTTACCTCGTGTTTGAATTCATGGGTAGGAAACATTCAACTGAACTCTTGGGATTAGACGATTTAAAGACCCTCCCATCAAGCCATTAAGTTACATGTGCACTCTCTGTCTCAGACACTGACCTCCATGCTGTAATAAAGAAAGGGAACCTGTTAACGGACATCCATAAGCGTTACGTGATGTACCAGCTTCTCAAAGCAACGAAATATCTTCATTCAGGAAATGTCATTCACAGGGACCAGAAGGTTAATCACTGCTTATTAGCGCTATTTCATGCTAGCATCTGTCTGAGTGATTGGTGTGATTGTGTTTCCTGTAGCCCTCAAACATCCTGCTCGACTCGGACTGCTTCCTGAAGCTCTGCGACTTCGGTCTGGCCAGGTCCCTTTATCAGATCCAGGAGGATGCTGGGAATCCGGCTCTGACTGAGTATGTGGCCACTCGCTGGTACAGAGCTCCTGAAATCCTGCTGGGATCCTCCAGGTTAGGAGACTTTGATAGATTCTCATTTATTTGTATAATGTTGCTTTTCAAAGATAAAAAGGTTGCTATTTTTTTTGGTCAAGGAAAGACTTTTAAGGCGAGTAGTATATTATTTATTCATGATATGGCACTATTTTTACTATTTAAATGTTTTCAGTGATTAATTTAGATGCTTTTCTACTACGAAACCAACGTATCCATGATGATCCGAATCATGCCCACACCTCAACATCTAATTAATTTGATGTGTATTTATCCTGCAGGTACACAAAAGGAGTGGACATGTGGAGTGTCGGATGCATCCTGGGAGAGATGCTCTTGGGAAAGCCTCTGTTCCCTGGGACATCGACCATTAACCAGATAGAGAGAATCATGAGCGTCATTCCTCATCCTTCCACAGAGGGTGAGTTCCTTTCTCATGAGAAGTTCTTAATGAATATATTAAACTGAGAAATCTGATTGCTGTTCATACTGTCACCAAAATCCACAAAAATGTATCAAAATGGTTGCAAGACCTCCAGCTCATCAGTATATAACATTTCTGACGCACCCCAAAAAGCTATTTATGTATCAACACGTGTATGTTGTTTTTTTAGACGTGCATGCCATCAGATCAGAATATGGGGCTTCTGTGATTCAGAGGATGCTGCTTAGGTATGAAATATTTTCCTTATTATTGCAGACTAAGGCTCTTTTGATACTGTGCTGAACTGGTGTGTGTATTTAGGCCCCAGGCGCCCTTAGATCAGATTCTTCCGGCCTCTGTTCCCCCCGATGCTCTGGATTTACTGAATCGACTGCTGCTGTTCAATCCGGACAAGAGGCTTAGCGCAGAAGCAGCTCTGCGGCATCCTTACGTGTCCAGGTGAGCTCTTACAAGTGGTTTTGCTGTCTTTAGGATTTGAAGGAGAATGGAATGCCATGTTAGAAGTTACAGTTTCAAAATAAGAGTCCAAAATCTAATTCATAGAAGTAAAATCATTTGATTTTAATTTAAACTTGAACAGGAACAATATACAAGTATTTAAAATGAAAATTCAATCACACCTTTTTTTTTCACATACACTGTTACATGCAATGAAATAGCACCCCTCTGGCCACAGACATAGACGGGCCAGTGTTGAGAGGTAGTATTTGAGAAAGAAACAGAGAAATGGGAATACATTAGGTAGAGTAGCTCAAAAAGAGCCTTTTCCACACTGTCCTTCAAAAGGGCAGTGTAGAGCAGATTAAAAATAGCAACCAAGCACATATAGACATAATACAGGAAAAACATTGCAGGATGGGGTAGGGTCAAGGAAAGTGGTGGGACCACTACAGTCAGCAGCCGACATTTTCCTGCTGCCATTAACGGCGCTGTACTCATGGCCTGTTCAGATTACAGGAGTTGAGAAGATCAATTACAATTTATATAAGACGAATTTCAATAAAATGCTTTAAAAAACCTCTGTTGCCATGGTTTTGCTGCATGTGTGTGGTTCTTTGGAGCATAAAGTATGGTAGTTAATAAAGACTATATGTTCTCGAAAGCCAAGCCAGCCTTGAAACCATCAATTGCTGGGTCTTTGGGCATTTAGAAAAGATTCATGATGCTCTGTTCCAACTACAGCTTCAAAACAACTGTTCAATGTACATTCTTAGTCTATTCTGAAAAAAGAGTGGGTAACAGAGAGTGAGCCAGTGTTTGGAACAGCAAATGTATTTTTCTTCTTGATTTTACCAAAGATTAATAATTAAAAAAAAAATGACAAGCAGAGCACTTCTGAATAAGTTTAACAGGGTTGTCATTGCTGTGTTGTTTTTAATATTATTAATGTCTAATTTATACAAGGGGAAACTCCATTAGTGTTTGTAACCAATTTGACTGTTTTTATTGAGTTTGTTGAGTGTGTGGCTGAAGAGTCGTTTTCAGACGCACATAGGCACGCAACACTGTTTCTCTCGCTTCCTCAACCTCGCTCGTATCACACTCTCTTACAAATATTTACTGATAATCGTAAGCTTGAACATCCTTCGAATTTGAGTCCTCCATGTTCTGGTGTTGAAGTTCTGCATGTTCAAGAGAAACCGTTGCATAGGGAATGTAGAGAAACTACAGTGTAACTGTTCATTTTTGAGAAAGTTGGCGATGACAGCAGAGAGACAAGCCCCGCCCCCTTCCGGAACCTGGATAAAGGATTTAACCACCAAAATGTTTACTTATCCAAATCAACAATATTTTTATATAAAAATCCCTATATCTATATATATATATATATAAATGGATATGGTGAAAAAATAAAACGTTAATATTGAAGTATTTACGTGACCTGGCTCTGGGAAAGAAACAAACAGCTGAATTAGACCTGGAGAACATTACAGTTATCCAGATGTGAAACAACGAATGAATTGATCAACGGTGGAGAAATACAGCTTGGGATGAAAAGGAATCCATTAAATGAGCTCAATTCAGGCTTTAATTTCAGTAATGGAAACTTAAAACTTTGTGTGTGATTTATTTCATATTGAATGACTTGTCACTAATTTCCTGATAAATCTGATTTCTAGATTGATAATTGTCAGCAATGACTGAGATGTGGGTAAAATAATTGTCTGTTTCACTAGATTCCACAACCCGTCCCGAGAGCCTGGTCTGCTCTACGATGTCGTTCTGGCGGTGGATGATGATGTGCAGCTCTCAGTCTCTCAGTACAGAAACAAACTTTATGAGGTGATGAACTCAAACTTTGCTTGTGTTCAACGATTTACTTTGATGGTGATCTTTCCACACTAAGTCATGTGACCTCTGTGTTGCGTCAACAAAGGCTAAGAAACATAATACCTTTTGTAATGATCTAAAATGGGTGATATGGAAAATGTTGCTTTTCAAAGGTTTTTGTCAGGAGGATGCTAAAGAAAGATGTTTTTGTTTTTTAGGCAAGCTTCAAACTTAAATCACATCAGTTATTCTAGAAAAGCAATATATAAAGTACGGTAAATATCCAGATTCCACACTTAGATGTGAAACAATATGACATAATTCAATATTATTATGCATCGTAAAGCTTTTAGATCAGAAAATGTACATTTTTGTCAATCATTTTTAAAGGACTATGACCTCAGGATTAAAGCAAAGTACATAGTTTTTCGTAACATATCAATAAATTAAAATGTAAAATATATATATTATTAATTTTATATGTTTTAATTTGTTTACCAATCCAGTTTTGAGTCATTTTTTACAGTCCATTACCAAACTTTGAATGCATTGGTGCATTTTCTCTTTTTGTATAATCTCCAAGTGACTGATAAGTTTCAGAGATAACAGCTAATCAAAATTCAGTGAGATTTTCTCTCGATTAGCAATCTATTAATACAAATAATCAATGCAAGAGAATCACAAAAAACTGCAAAGTGCAAACCACTAAATACCTTTAAGACAATAAATTAAACTTATTAAAACAAGCTCATATAAAAACCAGTCTTTGGAAGTACCATAAAAACCCAAGCCTTATCTCCAGGACTTTCCTGAAACAGATGATCCTGGAAAAAAGGGGTCTCCGGCAAGAACAAAAACAGCATAGACTCATCCAGAAGCCTGTGGAGAATCCTGCTGAAGTGATCAAGGAGGCTGAAATGAATGAACCAATCCCATCTCAGGGAGGAAGGAGAGAGGAAGGAAGACTTCTAGACCACGGGAAGAGCTTCACAGGAGCCAGTGCATCAGCAGGGAAGGCTAAAAGTCCTCCTCAAAGCCCCGGTGCTGGAAAAAACTCCTACAACCCCATCACACACCAAACCAGTGAGCACCGAGTGAATTTCTGATTTATTAAATTAAGACATTGCACATTAATTAACATAGCCGCAAACAGATGTGCATATATGAAAGACAAACAGAGTTTTATTAAAACTGCATGAATTTTTAATCGTTTATTGAAGAGAAACCCTCACTGTTGATTGTGTTCAAGTTGTGCATCAGTAGTTCGCATGATATCATTTTATACATAGAAAGTTTCTATATGGATAGCAAGCATTTAAACCAAAACCATCGCAAAAATGTGCATTTTTCCATCTCTCGCAAGTTAAGGAAATTACAATTTTTGCTTTTCAGATGGCGCCACTCTAAAATCATCACTCTACCCATCTCGTGCCCATACAACGATCAAGAAGAATCAGGAACCTGGGGCCGTTCTTCCTGTAATTCCACATTTACATCAATATTATCACTGGTTCAGATATGGACTGTTCACATTTTGATAATCCACACTTGAGTTTTTGAAGTGTTATCATATTTAAGCTTCCAGGCATAAATTTTTATGCAAAACCACTCGCAAGTGGGGTTTTTACACCATAGAGATGGTTTCGGACCTTATCAGAGCATATGTGTCGCATATATTTATTTATTGTGTGTTCAAACCCCAATTTATATACATAGGCTCTGATTTTTTTAATGAATAAATGACTAACTTTTATCATAGCTTAGCATAGATCATTGAATCAGATTGGAACGTTAGCATTTCTGTTCAAAATCCTCAAAACATTTTTATTTTATGTACCACATTTTTTCCTGTAATATCAGCAGCAAATCGTAAAATGATTATTTTTTGGAACTATACAACTGTGCACTAACTACATGTTTGATTAGCTTCATAACTCCTTTTTTTGTCTTTTACCAAAAGCTTATATTCCAACTGTGGCTGGTTTTAGAGAATTGTTAAAAAAAACATTAACTACAAAACTTTCATCATATTTTCAGCTTTAGGGTTGTTCCACACTTGCTGTTGCTCTACCAATGCCAGAGCAAACACTGAGGTAACTTCACCAGCACTTTTCCAGAGTTGCATTGCACCTGCTGCGTCCATGTTGCCCCAGCAAAAGTTAATTGATTATTACGTTAGGAATATGGTTCCTAAAACAATCAGCTTACTTTTCCACTGTTATGAAAACATGGGTTAAAATGGAAAATCTTTGATCATTTTGACTTGAAATGCCACTGGTCTATTTGGGTTCAGTGATCAATACTATGCTAAAAGAGTGTGGAATGAGTGAACAGATTCCAAAATGCTAATTACTACTTACCTTTGGAAGGAGGTGGAGCATGAGCTTTTTTCAGATGGGTGTTCATTTGAGGTATAGAAGAGCTTAGGAAGATATCTGTTGTTAACTATAAGGAAATCAGCGAGTTTAAAGGAATAAGTGGATGAACTTTCTGCAAGAACTACACATTTAATTTCAATCTTGTGCAGCATATTTATAATATTATGCATTGTGTGTGTCTGTGTGTATCAGGGTGTGGAACCACGAGGCCGTTCTGCTCCTGTAGCTCGATCTCACTCGTTCTCTCTCACTCTGGCTCAGCCTCAGAACAGCCCTCTCATTCGTAAAGATGAACACTCGCTCTCTCCAGGGCCATCTGTCACCTCTGCTCACTTGGTGAGTCACAATGTCATAAAATGATGTTAAATATTAATTTATAATTGCATTTGAAAGAGTGCTCAGCCACAAAGAAGGACCCCAAAATAAAATAAAATAAAACTATGACTTTTGAAATAATATACAGTATTAAATAATATTGCATATTTGGATCTTATCTTAATTACTCAAGCCTCTAAATTTCAGACCGGAACCTTTCATAGTGGGCGTGTTTTTTAAGATTTGACACTCCCAAATAGTAATATATTATTGTCATTCTATTTTGTCATTTCTAGAATCAGAGGCCCAATTCTCAATCACGGGATGCCCGGCCTGCTCCACGCTTTAGTAAGAAGGTGTTTCAGAGCCAATCGAACGTTTCTACCACTGGAGACCCTCGTGCCAAACTGGGTAGTTACTCACAGGCTTATGGGACCATCAGTAAAACTGGGCTGGACAGTTTGCTGAGGAGCTGTCATTAGATGTGACCAAAAATGCAATTTTATGATTATTCCTTAAAATCATTGAGAGATGTCGATCCCTGGATTTTTGTTCCATGTTATTTATTGGTACTAGAAAACTAGCCACAATCACCAAGAGCTGATCTGTTTTCAAGGGTTAGAGACGGAAGAACTAGTGAACTCATGTTTGTCATGCAAGTTGCAGAAACAACTGACTAGAGATGTCTGGGAATCAAATAATAAATGAATCTGAGGTGCTCGAACCGTTTCAAAATGTGAAATGAGTGACTAGGTAAAATGTTGGTGGAATTATCTATATATCGCAGAGAAGGGAGGCAATCTCATGTAAATCCAAGTCTGAAATTGACCTGAAAGAATACATTATCTTCATTTTTAGCTGCCTGCCAATACCGTTATTCTGATCATTAGAATTTCTCTCATGCAAAGTGCATTTGTTAAATATGAATTTTGTTCTTTGAGCTTTTCAAAGATGTTGTTGATTTTTTATATAATTTGTATTTTACCAATGTTTGTTTTCTTGAATTAAAGGATTTGTCAGTTGCTGGGTTCTGGCAAAATTGCAAACTCTTCTGAACAGCATATATAATGTTATTGAAAATAGTTATCATACCCATTATCGAAGACTCTGGAAGCCATGTTAATGCTGGTTTATTTAGCTTTAAAAACACTGAAGATTCTAACAGCTAACAAAACTAAAGGGAAGATCCTTAAAGACCCAGTAGCCTGCTGTATATCTCTCCCCCCCCGGGATCAGCAGAAGAGGCCAAATGTCTGTCTGCAACTTCGCTTAAAGAGTAACTTCCTGTTTGTGATGCAACTTCTTGTCTCGGAACAATAGTATTCAAAATATATTTCTATTACTACATGTTTCGTCTTCATTGAAGAATATTTAGGCATGGCTCATTGATAACCACATTTTTAAAATGCAGATATTTGTGTTTTCAGTCCCAAAACACTTTAATTCGCAATGTATTAGCAGTATGTATGGTGTTTTCTACTATTGTTTTATCTTGCATGTTATTGCATTATTGTTCCGTTTTATTAATTTTATAACGTTTAATTTCCATACTTTTGGTTACCTTTAGTAGTTGCATTTTAACGTTTAGTGCAATATAGTCGTAAGTTTTACCAAACACGTTTTTATCTGGAAGTCTAGATACTTGTAGAACATTCTAGTCGCAAATACGTAATTAGAAAGTTCTTGTATTTACGTACAGGAGAAATGCCGTAACCGTCACGTGATTTCAGTGGGACGTCACGTGACTTCCGCACGTCACGTAGAACTAGTCAAGGTGGGCGTGGTTTACGGATTGACAGCAGATGAACAACCAGCAGCGTTACCGCAGCCGACGTCAACAAAACTCTAAGCCGAAACACCGACGGTATTTTTAATATCAAGGTTGCTTTGCTGTAAACCCATAACATAAAAGGTAAGCATATGTCATGTACTGTTACCACGGTGTATTTGTTCATTATAAGCGGACATGTTTGAAATAACGCAGATGGATATCGTTAGACATGGCGCGTGTTGTCATGGTGCGCCAAATCAGGCTTTATGTTTTAGGCTAATACGTGATCTGGCGTTTGAAATGTAGTACAGTTTGTGTTTTATCCGTCTGTATCAGACATTAGGTTTTACACAGTTCATATTTGGCTATTGTTTGTGATGTTGAACACATACGCAGTGATAATGTATACACATTTTGAGTAGAATTAACGTTAGGTTAGCTCAAAGTTACTTGCTTCGACGGAGCTAAAGAAATAGCTAACTCGCATCTAATGGTTATCAAATTCATTCGTTGAGTTTCCTGACATACATATTTTGCATTTCTTAAATATTTAATGGCTTGGGTAATTGTATCACATTGACTTGCACAAATGTGGATTTTGATTCATAAATTGGTGTGAAAACTGACATTATATGATCAATGACAACCTCTTGGAACATTTGGCCACAGTTTGCTGTTATATAACTTTAGTACTTTCACTTTCTTTGTAATGAACTGTTAAAAATTATGTTTTAATGTCTTATTATCTTTACCCAACAGTAATTGTTGGGTTTTATTTGGCTTCATTTTGGGTAAATAAAATGCTGTCAAAATGAATTTTATAATATATTTGTAAATATGGCTGCTTGCCATAAAATGAAAATGAAAGCGTTATATTTCTCAAGTCATATCGATACTCTAGAACAGTTTTTCAACTTTATTATTATTATACTTTATTATTATTTTTCGACTTTATTAGGTTATTGGTAGTTTATAAATGAGGTTATTAATAATGTGTGTGCGCGTGTGAATTGTTGATCTTACAAAGCTGCATGCTAACTTTGTTCCCCTATGTTATACATAATAGAAGAACTATCTTTTTTTTTGTAACATACTTCAGATGATGATCCAAAATGATCCAACATTAATTCATCAATCATTGTGTTAGGAAACCACTGAGTCATCTCTTTAACGTTAAATTAGCCAATCAGGATGAGATTAGAGTTAATTTTTTTATGGTTAAGTGAAATATGAGGTCAGGGATTGGTGTACTGATTAACATGTAGTTGGCCTAAAAAATGTTTGGCCTAATGGGTGAGGAGATTAGAGAATTGAAAGTACAAACCCAACTCTTGTGTACCTATGATAGGCACAGCTATGGTGAGTTTCCTCATCTGCTTCCAGGCACCATAGCTGTTCATAGCCTTTTTGTTCACAGCTGTGTGCACTTGTATGGGTTGAATGCAGAGCTCAAAATCCTAATATGGGTCACTGTATATAATATTTAAATAAGACATAACTTAGAATTTTCGTATGGAATTAAATGCGTTAATTTGCTCCCCACATGCAAACTTATCTAAGCTAAAGAATATATGACGTACTTTGACTTGCAAGCAAAACCAAAAATTAGGAAAACCCTGCTACCTCTTGACGGTGTATTTAGAGACACCTTCTCTATGTGAGTCACAGTCACCATGCACAACCACCAGGCATCGTAGTATTAGATGCTCTGTAAATACATTTGCCTAGTCACCCTCCTCTAGCATACAGGCTTGCTCATCACCCAGTTCTCCCACTCTCAGCAAATTCTAGTGCTCGATACACACCACTGTTTTCTCCGTAACCTTACGTAGCATGGTAAAATTTCACTGAATTCCAGTAGCAAAAAATGACAAAATGTAAAGACTTTTTGCTTAAATATTACAAAATTGTGGAAATGAGATCAACTGTTGTTTTTTTTTGTTTTTTGAGTTGCATGAAGATGTGGGTTTATAGATTGTTGCTGTGAACTCTTTATAGTTCAGGTATCTAAAAATCCAACGTTAAGAGTATTAATACCCATTAGTTACTTGAAAAGAGCTTGAAAGAACAAGGGTGTCAATTAAAAGGGAGAGGGACAGACCCGACTGTACTTCACTGCATTTGAGTGCCAGTGATCCAATCATTTATTAAGTAGTGATTTGTTTAATTAATTGCAAACTCCTGCAGGAGTTTTTATAAATTTCATATCATTAAATTGTTCTTTACAAACCAAATAAAGCATATATCAGACAAACATTTGTGATGAAAATGTAATGAACAGGAAGAGTGGATGAACAGATCAATCTCAACACTCCTAATTTAAACAATGTGTATGCATTTACAAAGGAATGTCATTATACACAATATATATCATAACCACGTGATGAACATTTGCAACAGTTTTGAATGTTTGTGGGTGATTTGTCAGACGAAATAAAGTAAAACACTGTTTAGGTTTTGCAAAAAATGTTTAAATTGAGCTTGGTCTTAAAAGCCTATACGCTTTAAAATATTTTGCAAACGCTTACAAAGAGACTGCTTTAAAATAATTTTTAAGTATAGTAATAAATTGACTGAAACCACACATTTGAATCACTTATTACAGCTCTTTCTACGTTGAGATCTTCTCTCTTGTAGTCCAACAGCACAACGTCAGCCCGTAAAGTTCAAAATACTCAAAGGATATCATCTTGTCTATGTCTTTGTTTAATTTGTTTCTGCAATCAGTAAAGTTAACATAAACAAGTGAATCAAAGGCAAAATCAGGGTTCCCGCCATACTCAAAGAATCTCTTCAGGTTATTACATAACTTTGTGATCTAAAATCAGTTTATTTTAACAGCTGATTATTTTCTTAGTAATTCCACAATGATGACAAGACTAGCGATGTTTTGTTTTCCTGTACATTTACAAGATTTGTCTCTCATGATTGTTTTCTGCTCTGTGCGGGCCTTTCACTAAAGCTGACCTAATGCTGGAGTGTCTGTGTGTATTATGTTTGCTCAACCTCTATTCAGTCTTTAAGCTCATCAGGTTTAGCTGACTTCCTGTAAGCTGGCCTGCTCCATGCTGTTTTTTCAACACTATGTGCTCATCCATGCGTACAAATGAATGACAAGCAGTCATGTGATGTGTGAACAATGTATGATTGATGTTATTTTGCATTAAAAAAGGACACATGACTATTTGCATGGAGCTTTTACAGTTTTAATACAGAACATTCACTGTAGAGTGAAAGTAATGCACTTTGTCCGAATTGATCACTAATGAAAGCGGAAACATTTTTTTTTTTCTGCTAAACTTAAAAGAAGAAGAGTCTATTGATTATTGTAAACCATTGATCAAGGGTCATTGATAGGTGCAGGGTGCTGTGGATGTTATTAGCGTATAGAATCTAAAAATGGACATATGTTATATTAATAAAAATGGGTTTAGAACTTCTTTGGCCGATAAAAGTCTCAGGCTTTTCATACATTATTAGGATGTTGTTGTTTTTTTGTAGAATTATAGTTTTCCAATTTATACCCCCAATGAAACATTTCAGATCTCTGATTTAAATGGGCACATTATTTAAATCAATCATTTAAGTGAATTTGAGCTAATTAATCTTACCATTCTGCAGCTCATCATTTACAGAGAGAACCATTCATGGGTTTGTTAAAGTAATTAAATCAAAGGGAGTGTAATGATGCTTGTTTTAGTGTTGAAAAATGTAGGTTATTATTTATTACCTCTCTTGGTTTGATCAATTTGCACTATTGTGAAAAGTATAGTACAGAACACTTGGTTTCTGTGTTATTGTTAACTTTAAACATCATTGTTCACATTTCCTCTTATATTAATCCCTTTAACAGATGATCTTTAAGATTTTTTTTTTTTTTATTTCAATATACATTTTGTGGGGAAAGAGAAACAGAAATCTATCTGGAATTGATTGTACATTGATCATTTTAGTTGTCCACTGAGCACAACCTGATATTTAATGGCGGTCAGACGGCTGAGCTGAGATCAGGTCACATGGGATTTAGATCCACAGGAAATGGGACTGTGTTGCGTAACATAGTTCGCATCTCTCAATGGGGAGAGAGATTGTGAATAGACTTTTTTTTTTTTTTTTTTGAACCATTATTAAAAATGTATACGTAATTTCATGAGATCACATTTTGTAAATATTTCTAAATTCACTGTGGGGTAATTTTATTTATTTATTTATTTTTTGTTTAATCTTAGTTTAGTCACTTTTTCAGCGTTTCGGCAATTTACATCCTGTGGGTAGAGTTAAAGTGTAAAATATAAAATCTGTTCAAATTCCATTTTAACAATTTTGCCATGGCACCATCAAATTAGGCATTGCTGCCTTTGTTTTAATTTCAATAAAAAATAAATATTTATCTGATAAAGTTTATATTTTCAAATTTTAGATTTATATGACCATTCTTCTTTACTTCTCTCACTTTTCTGCCAACTTACGTGTGATTTAGGTTTACATTTGCCCTCTTTAAAAAAAAATTCTATTTAGCCTATGATTTACTGTTTTTGTTTTACAGTTATTTCCATAAGAAATTATATTTTAGCTTTTTGATTTACACGTTCTCTTTCTCTCCACTTAAGGTTTGCAGCAAGGGAAGGAGCCATGTCTCAAGACAAACCGAGTTACCCAATGATGGGTGAGAATAACCCCCTTCATAACAACGTGTATGGCCCACCCAAAACTGATGCTTTTGGGATGCCTCCACCCAATTACAACCAGGGCCCTGGAGCCCCTCCATATGCTGCCCCCTACGGGCAGCCTGGATACGGGCAGCCTGGATACGGACAACCTGAATATGGCCAACCTGGCTACGGTCAGCCTGCAGCCCCTGGATTTGGGCCGGGTCCGTATCCGCAGATGCCCTATCCGCAGGCACCTTACGCCCAGGGGCCATACCCTCAAAGCCCATATCAGCAAGGGCCCATTCAGCCTGGGTTTGGAGTTGATGCTGATGGTAAGTCTGCTGTTGCAATTAAAAAACCATGTCTTCGATTTTAGGCAAATTTTGTACAAACTCTGATTGGCTACTACACATATGGATTTAGTAACTTCTTAAATGCAGAAGGATAATCCAAAAAAGACTTTCCCTCCAGTATGTTATCTAATATTGATACAAACATTGATTATCCAAATGTATAAATATTGGATAAAAAACAAGTAAGGAAATTCTTTATTTAAAATGCCAACAGACAATCTTTTCTATTGCTATGTATTTGTAAAAGTATTGTCCATTCCTCTTTTTTTACCCATCCAATTCTATATTCTTTGTGGATCTCTTTCTCTTGACAAAATAACCTCTGTGTTTGCTGAAAGTATGTCCACACAAGGTCATCAGCCAATTAGAATGAGGCTTTAAACTTATTTAGCATACGACAAGTCACAGTTCCTGCGTGTTTGGTGCTTGCACAGGCTCCATGGAGAGTCCTGGTTATCACGGAGCAGATGGGCCACCATCATACTATGGAAATGATGACTTCACCAACTCAAACTGGGAGGATAAGAGCATCCGACAGGCTTTCATCAGAAAGGTATTCGATTGGCTTTTGATTACTGGATAACTTGACATTACCTATACATATTGTTGTTGCCAAGGAACACTTTTTACACAGAACAGTTACTCAAGGTGCTTTACAAAGAAATAGGTCTAAATAAAAACACATGAGTATTGTTGTTCTATAATCTTTTTAAAAAATCTCTCTTTCGCTCAGGTGTTCATGGTGCTGAGCGTGCAGTTATTGGTCACCTTCTCTTTCGTCACCGTCTTTACTTTTGCTAAAGACGTCAAACTATTTGTGCGGAGGAACCAGTGGACGTACTACGTGTCATATGGGATCTTCTTTGTTTCACTGATTGTTCTGAGCTGCTGTGGAGATGTTCGCCGCAAACACCCATGGAACCTGGTGGCTCTGGTATGAGTTCTCTCTGGTTTGTTTGAGTTATTCAGAGAATTAAAATATGTTAACACCCTGAAGACAAAGTTTGAAAAACAAGTGTCATACAAAATGTTTACATTTGACACTTTATAAAGAGCAGATATTTGACGTGAAGGAGTCATTTGAGATTACAATATTGCACTGGTTTTTTATAATAGGAGTTTAGACAAAAATGTACAAATAAAAAAAATATTGGTACACCATGGATTTCATTCTAGCTTCCACTAGCTCTTTAACTCAATTTATAGCAGTAGTATATTGAGCATGTTTCTATCTCTCTTTCAGTCCATCCTGACCCTCAGTTTGTCATATTTGGTGGGAATGATCGCCAGCTTCTATGACACAGATGCAGTGATCATGGCTGTGGGCATCACTGTGGTGGTCTGCTTTGCTGTTGTCCTCTTTTCTCTCCAGGTTTGTTTTCTCATTGTTTGATGGGTTGAGATGTCTATTAGATTCGTTTTTTTAAATGGTCCTTTATCCTTCATGATTGGGCATACACCAGTTGATATAATGTCAATCCCAATTTCGAAGGTTATGAAGAAAAGACTTTGTTTAGCAATTATTAGTGAATTAGTTACTGTTGCCTTGCAAAACTGCAGTTTAAATGCCTCATGTCACAATGAGTGACATAAACCAACCTCCGTTTCTCAATAGTTATGCTAAGCTGTGATAGATGCATGGCAATTTGGTTGCTATGGTAAACAACTATGTTGCAGTGACATAATATAATGTTGCCTTTGTCACTATACTTTATTAAAACCAACCCCCATGTCTTTATTATGTTCCAAAGCTGAGATAAGTTATGAAAGTTTGGTTGCTGGGGTAAACAGTTTGGTTACTAGGGAGCTGTCAGTGATGTCAACAAAATGCAAGCTGCTACTATGATTATCTATTTGATATTAGAGTAATATTTTAGCTCTTCCATTTTTTTATATCTTTTTGAGGTCAATACTAAATCTTTTAACCCCTTCTAGAACCTAGGGTTCAAATACTTTTTCAGTTTGAAGATTTCTCTGCAATTCCTGGATCAGAAATCAAGGTACTTGTGAGAAAAGCTGTAGCAACCCAAGTCAAACCAGTTTGGATGTCTTTCAAAAGTTTGGTTGCTCTAACCCGAAAATTCTAGGCGGATAATTTATTTATTAATTTTTTTATCTGAGGGAAAGGATGAATAACTAATTTTCAAGCTTGTCGCTACCATGGTTGCGATCAGTTTCCAAAATAGTTTAATGATGAATGTTCTAATATAAAAGTCCAGTTCACTAAACTAGTGTATTAATCATTGCATAAAATAAATACTGGTTTTGAATATGGGTCTTCTTTTTTTCCTCTCTGATCTAGACTAAATATGACTTCACTTCTTGCTATGGCGTTCTCCTCGTCTGTACCATTGTTCTGATGGTGGCTTGCATCCTCTGCATCTTCATCCGAAACAAAATCCTGCACATCGTCTACGCTTCACTGGGAGCTCTGCTCTTCACTTGTGTAAGTAGAAATAGTGCACAACTTGCTTCTTTAAGAATTCTCAACTTAAAATATCCTACCGCTAGGGGTGTAACGGTTCATGGTATGTATTGAACCGTTTCGGTACGGCCTGTTCAGTTCGGGACACTTGCGTACCGTTTCGGTATTCTGTATTTGTATTAAATAATATAAATGTATTATTAGCGCGATATTAAGCGCAGCGGAACCATGTTCCTAGGCGAGTTTCCGCACGGACGCTATTGAGGGACGTGCAGCTCTACTGTGCGACACTCAATAGCGTCCGTGCGGAAAATCGCCTTTGGCTTCCTGTTAAAATACATAACGGGGATAAACGAGTGGATAAATTTAAAGTTGTATGCCGACATTGTTCCACGGAGATCGGGCAGGCAACACATCTAACATTTTCTACTGCTGGAGATATTGTCACTGCAACCAGATCTGTGCTCTCTTCAGAAAATGTGGATAGGTTAATCTTTTTAGCCTAAAACTTGAATAGTTAGTTTTTGTTGATATATAAGCTGAAGCTGTTGCTAGTGTTAAAAGTTTTCAGGTCCTAACTAGTTGCAGTATTTAATTTTTTATTTAATAAAATGTGTTTTTCTTTATAAAGAGTGCAATTTATTTAAAATAACACCCAAATGTGTCACTTTTATTTATTTTATGCAAGAATTCTATTGTGTATTGGCAGCTTTTCAAAATAAAGATTATGTAAGTTTTTATTGTTCTGTACCGAACCGAATGAACCGAACCGAGCTCTCCAAGACACTGTACCGAACCGAATACAATTTTAGCGTACCGTTACACCCCTACCTACCGCAAATGAAATAATTGAAGTTAATCTTGTCCATTTTTAAATGCACCACAAAATTTTACATTTGTTTATTTTCCATGTTCAGTTCCTGGCTGTGGACACTCAGCTGCTCCTGGGCAATAAGAAGCTGGCCATCAGCCCTGAGGAGTACGTGTTTGCTGCTCTCAACCTCTACACCGATATCATCAACATCTTCCTCTACATCCTGGCCATCGTGGGGCGCAGAGATTAAGAGCGCCTCTATGTGGTCAGACCAGATAAGTGCATCCTCACCTCAGATTAAGAGCGCCCTCTTTCTGTTAACAAGGGAAGTGTGTCCACTTTATTAACATCACCGCTCAACGCCTCCCCTCAGCTTCCTGGGATAGTTACCCAAAAATAAACACTTTACTCCTAATTACTTAGTTTCTGAAGTTGTGTTTCTTTTTATGATGAAGGACGAAGGCAACAAAAGAAGAGGTTCACTTAAAGTGACTATTTTATTTTTATTTTTTTCAATAATTCCCGCTCTCTCTGCCTATTTAAAAACTCATTTAAGATACAAGATTTTAAAGAAAGGATTTCGCCTTTTGTCTTTTAACTAACAGAACGTATTAAAAATGTAAAGGTGCTTTTGGGAGAAAAGATGCATTTTAAACGCATGGCAGATTTTCACCATTGCACGTAGCTTGACTGGGAGAGGGGGGGGGGGTTGTCATGTGCTGCACTTGTGTCTGTGCTTGATGGATCAACTTGGTAAATAAAAACCAAGTGTTTAACGCACTCTAGTTGTAAATAAATACTGAAATACACCTCAAGTTTTCTGCATGAAATTCTGAATATCTGTCTGATCTGTGCTCTATAATAAACCACCTTTCCAACCTGAACACTGGAAAACTAAGGAAGTCATTTGAACAAAACTAAAAGACTTGTTACATGAGCCAGAATTAATTTGGAGAACCGCAATTTTTCAAGAGAACTTCTTTCGTTTTTGATGCTTACTACAGGTTTCAAAATAATTAAGAATTTTGGAATATTTAAAAAAACATGGTTGATTTCAGAATCAAATAAATCCCCTTATCACAAGAGGAAAGGGTGATTAGAAGATAATAACAATAATGGCTCATGGGACATTAAGTTCTTTTAGTTTTCGTGAAGTTGCGTGTAAATTCCAGAATTTAGGTTCTATCTTTAGCGCTTTGCAATGTTACAAAACCAACACATACAAAAAAGATGCTTTAATATCTCTACAGAAGTATATCTACAGAATATAACAAAGATACAACCTGTGTAATATGTTTGAGGGATATAAAAAGGTTTGGAAGGTTTTCTTTACAGGTTAATATATTTTAAATCTTTCGGAAAGTCAGTATTGGATGGTCAGACACAACACTTCATTTTACTTCTTTTAAACATCTTTACGTTTCAAACTTGGTCATAAAATAATGTTTTGGTTTGTATGAATGAGGGCGGCTCCTTCCCTCATGTTAAGGAATGTTCACTAGTTTATTCGTTTGACTTGATGTTTGACTTGGAGAGCGTTCTGCTGGAAATAACATGATATTTTTAGGATTCTATTACATTTTCGTTGTTATTATATATTCACTGAACAGATTCTCTGTTGTGGAGAAAGGTACATTATTTTAAACCATCTAGAATTTGAATTGTTTAAGCTATTATATATATATATATATATATATTTATTTTTTTTTTTTGCTGTTTGACAGTGAAGCTGAAACAATCTTATTTCAGGCTGGGGGCAATGTAATTTTGGAGGATTCTATATTTTAGCACTATCTGGACAAATTTTCAATAATTGTATATTTTACCATTAGTTCAAGGTTACATTAGCTGCAAAAAAAGGCCCTAAACCATGCAAATAAATGTAGATATTTTTACTTTGAAACAAGGGGTTTCAATTTCATTGTCCAAATGTTGTTTTTACAACTATAGAAGTCAGTATAACATTAATTTAGGACACTACATGAAATATAATCGCTTCAAACGTTTAATTTTCTTTTTAAATAAGAACTTTGATCAGATTTGTGAGTGTAACAAACAGGTTTCTGTGTTTTTTTTTTTGTTTGTTTTTTTACTTGTGTGCGTTTTTGTTTTTTTTTTTTTTTCAGTTAATAAATGACTGGTTGTTTCAGGGCTGTATATACCATATAGAGAACATTGTCTTTTTTTTCAGATTATTTACATTGACTACTTTCTTGTACATTGACACTAAACTGGCTGTAAAGCGTGTAGAAAAAAACACTTTTCCCATGTTTTATTAACCCTTGTTTGTTCTTGTTTATTTAGGTGAAGTGTCTGTCTGTATTATTGACTTATAGTGGTTGAGATATGTGGAGTGTGATTGGCCTTTGTAGATCTCCGCTCTGTACATTTGCATTAAACTGAAGGTAGATGAACATTTCTCTTCTGTCTGTTTACTTTTCAATACACCAATAAAATTTGAGGAAACTCAACATGATATTCTTGTTTGTTTTCTATGTAGTGGCAGAAAACAAACTATGAATCTGAGATCCTAAATCAAGATATTCGGATCAACTATGTAACAGATCTTGTGTTCTCCCGGAAATGGCTAGTTACTATGTAAATTAACATTTTTAAGTGCCCTTGGGTGCAACCATGTATTTGTTCAAGGGGTCAAACGAGAAACCAGACAGTGCTTTTGATGACGCAATAAAAGATTGCAGTACTGCTTTTATTAGAGCCAGCGGAGCGATGATGTGTCTACGTCTGGGCATGGCTATTCTCCTCTATTGACATGCTGTACTGACAATCTGCCTTCTCTCTTGCTTACAGCCAGTCAGGCAAAGGTAAAGCCACAGATAGCTTTGAGCACAAGGATTCAAAAAAAGATGCTCTGTTCCAGGTCGTACAGCTACAAAACAACTGTTCTACCTACAATCAGTGCCTCTTCTGAAAAAAGAAAATGCATTTTGAAACAAATGTTTGAAAGAACACATGCATTTTTCATCTCCAATTTTCTTTTTTAAAGGGGAAATTTACCAATGGTGAGAAAAATCTGGTAAGTAAAAGTTGTTCTAACACGTTTATTAATTCTATGTTGGTTGTTTTTCTACTCATAATATGCAATTTGTGCTATTTTTAATAGTCAACATGAGGATGACCGCTGGTGTTCTTATGTTATCTGACCTGAATATGCTGGCTGAATCATGTAGCTTTTCACATTCGCACAATGCTACTGTTATTCTCTCACACAGTCTCTCTTTTCCACAACCATGCTCTTATACAAACCCACACTCTCACAAACAATTAATTTACACTTCACTGTATTCAGTATTAAATAAAGAATGAACTTACTATGCATTTGATTAGTCAAATTTTCAGTGTAGCTGAAAGACCAACAGCTGAAGACAAACCATCATTTAGGGAACGTACAACTGTAACTCAAAACTAAAAGATTTGCCAGAAAATGGCACCCAACCATTGCAAACACTCACAATGTTAATTCCAAACGATTTCAGCACGCACTAGTTTCTAATTTAAAATTACGTTTAAAAATGTTCGTTTATTTAATTTCACTTTTTTTTTTTACGTAAAAGCACTATAGTAATATAGGACATTCATTAATAGTAATGTACTAAGTAATAAGAATCCAGTCTATGACCATTTTCACTAATTTTTTACGCAGCTAGGGGGTTTTATTTAGCCGAAATCTTTTTTCTTCTTGTAAACTCTCTTTTTTTTTGGCAGATTTTTTTTGTTTATTTATTTTACAAAATGTTTACGTCTTTCACGCCTCTGACGTGTTTCCGCCAGACTGAGCGTGGAGAGAGCTAGTCAGGGGATGTGAGGCAAGTGTTGACTTGATATCTGCTTCAAAATTCGCGACCTTAGGTGGTCGGGAGTTAGAAAGAAGCCCGTTTATATTAAAAAATTCGCTTTCAATTAGAAATGTCTGTGTTTTCGGAGCCTGCTTTGGAGAAGAAACTCTCGGAGCTGAGTAACTCTCAGCAGAGCGTGCAGACGCTTTCTCTCTGGCTCATCCATCACAGAAAACACTCCAAAACCATTGTGAAAGTCTGGTATAACGAACTTAAGAGAGGTAAGCGTGACTTCTATTTACCACAACGTGCTTTTAATAAAAATAAAGGGCAAGTTTGTTAAATGTTTTCTTTTTAAGAACTCACCACTTACATTGGCAGCTAATTGTGCTAGCTTAGCTTCTTAGCTCGTTTGTTTTGATTCCGCTACGTGCTGTGTTGGTTGTTATAAAGGGTAGATGTAAGTTCTTTGCTAGATTTTCTGCATTTAAAGTATCTAAAGCAAACTATAGATTAATAAATCAAGATTCGATTGACCATAAAGTACACAGTTTGTCCACTGGAAGTGCATCCTTCAAGATGTAATGCAGTATGCAGTTGTTAACATGGGTGTTATTATTTGTGTACACTTCTGAATGTTCATATTTATCCATAATGACGAATTCATTGCGATTTTGTCACCGTTTATGCCAATTTTACTTGTTATTTCAAGGTCAATGTAATATCTTAAGAAATATTTCCCTAGTCAGTTGCTATCTTAAGTCTTGTTATACGTATTATTGCATGTTTCTCTAATTTGTTTTCACTATTTGTACACTCAAACAGCAAGCAATAATGAACAATTTCAATCAAGATGGTAATTCAGTACAACAATTCTTGTGCTGGGACGGCACGGTGGCCTTCCAGTTAGAAGGTTGCCGGTTCGAGGCTTGCCGGTGACCTTCCTGGAAGATGTTTGTCATGTTCTCCCTGTGCTTGTGTGGGTTTCCTCCGGGTACTCCGGTTTCCCCCACAATCTCAAAAACATGTTGCCCTGCGATGGACTGGCGACCTGTCCAGGGTGAACCCCCGCCTTTTGCCCAATGTGCGCTGAAGATGGGCACCGGCAGACCCCCGTGACCCCAAAAAGGGAATAAACAGCTTGGAAAAATGAATGAATTCTTCTTCATTGTTTAACTTTTTTTTTTTTAAATAAATTTAGGATGCTAACCTTGTGTCCTTGAGTTCGTTGTTGAAGTTTTGACAATCCCTAAATGGGCTCTTGTGACATGTTTTTCTTGAACGATTAAGTTTGAATTGAGCTGAATTCACAATTTATCTTCAATTGCAAATTTTGCCATCTAGAATAGATAATATTTATACTGCAAAAAAATAAAAAATAAAAGTTGAAATGTTTTTCCCAATACTGAATTTGTTTTTATTAATAGCTATTACCGTTTCCAATGTAGTTTAACTGTTATATCTTGCCTTGAATGAATTTCTTAAAAAAAAAAGCATTTAATTTGAAATGGATGGATGGTGTGTGAGTTGAAATGCAAACATGCAAAATTTTTATGTTTTAGTCAAAGTAAATAAATCCAATTTCTGCTTTAATGCGACATGAAAAAGCATAATACTTCCCTGTTTGTTTGTGAACAGACAATATACACATTTGTTTTGCTATTGTGGTAAACGTATAACTAGAGGATAATCTGATAGAGATGCTTTCACATGAATCTGTACACTGCAATCTTCACGTTGCATTATTCTCTTTTGACCTCATGCATCTTTGCACTGATAATAACTGTCTACCTTTTGTACAGCTGTATCATACTAATGTAATTTGCATCATAATTTATTTTCATTTACTTTTATCTATTTATATATTTATATATAGATATTTATATATATTTATAAATATCATACCCTTTGGCTATTTTTTGTAAATAGGCTACTTATGGTATATTCAGTTAGCATCAACCTGAAAAGCATATGTGGCCTATATATATTTCTTTTAGTCCTTTAATAAAAATGTTCGCTTAAAAAAATTTTAACTTCAAGGAATGGATGCAACTTTTTAATGTTTTTTTTTAATACAGTTTTAAAGTCTTTTCTTAACTATACACCTCTTTTTCTTCCAGCCCAGGTTTCTCGTAAGCTGACCTTCCTGTACCTCGCGAATGATGTGATCCAGAACAGCAAGAGGAAAGGACCAGAGTTCACACAAGATTTTGCTCCGGTCATTGTGGATGCTTTCAAACATGTTGCTAGGTATGTTTTGATAAATTATGTTCAAATAATTCAACATTTTAAATTTGTTTTAAATCACACATGTAAATAAATTACTTTCCGTTGAAACTTAAAATGTTTTTATTATGTGTAATTCGTTTGATATCGAGATGTAAAAAACATTGGCAGTTGGGTGTTAATTGTACCAAAGTGCAAATGTTATCTTTTATCGCTAGAAACTCTGTATAGTTCAATATAGTACCAACTGCTTTAGTTCTGCTGGTTCCGTGAGATGCAGGTTTTGTTTGTTTTTGGGTTTTTTGTAACCCACAGATTTGACAAGTTCTTGGAGTTTAATTTCTGATTGCTTCTTTTGTTTCAGCGGAGGAGATGAAAGCTGTAAGAAGCAGATGGGTCGAGTGTTGTCCATCTGGCAGGAAAGAGTCGTCTATGAGAATGACATCCTCGAGAAACTCTCAGATGTTTTACGTAAGCAAACAACGCCATGATGTTTACAAATAGGAAGTATTACGAGGATTATTCGATAGACCTTTGACAATTGTTTTGACGTGAAAGATGAGACTGACTCTTTTGTAAGAGCTGTGTGTTGTAAATTCACAACTTAGGTTGCCAAATTCCTGTTGATGTCAAAACAGGAAGCCATCATTGGTTTTTGGTTAAATTTACAGCCTGTTCAGTTAACGTATTTATGAATTGGTTGTAAGGGGAAAATGTTTACTAGCCAAAATATAACATTTACTAAATGTGTTTGTTAAAAGATGGTTAATGTGTTCCAAAAATCCCATCGAGTACTTTTTTTTTTTTGTATATTATATTTTTATTTTGAACAACACAAGGCAGTACAAAAGGGCAACAATAACTACAAAGACAAGAAAGAAGAAAGAAAATAAATAAATAAACAAAATGAAAAAAAAAAATCAGTTTTGTTAAATCAGTAACTCCAGTTTTACATAGGTTCACAATGTTACACATATATTTCTAGGCCAGTGGGCACAGGCAATATGATGATCTTGTAAACAACGAAAGGGTCATATCTAGGGCTGGGCGATATGAAGCAAAAAATATATCTCGATATATTTTGCTATATCTCGATATACGATATATCTCGATATCGACAGGATTTAAAAAAAAAAAAAAAAAAACTACTGCAAAAACAAATATTACAAATTTCAAAGTCGTTTTTTATTGACGCTCAGAGGTGCTTCTGCAAATTTTCTTTCAGAAATCCTTGTATACATATTATAAAACAATAAAGAAATACATATTGCCTTTTCATTCAAAAATAAAACAACTAAAAAACAGGCAGTGAATAGGGACAAAGTGCTCCTGTAACATTTAGGATATAAACAAAATCCCTGATAACATAAATAATAATTTAACTGTAAAATAATACACATTGCCTTCTTTTCATTCAAAAATAAAACAACTAAACTCAAGCTCATCTTTGCAGGACCTCTGTTGTAAGAATGTAAGTAACCTTTTCCAATTCAGCAGCAAGCCGTGCTCTCTCTGTAGTGTACAGTCGCGGGAGTTCCTGTCTCGAAAAGTAATGCCGACTCGGTAAACTGTATCTGACTGGGATCAAGTGTTTTTAGCATACGCTTAAAGCCACGTTGTTCAACGACGGATATGGGTGCCATGTCCACCGCTTTGCGAAATGCCATGAACTCTGTGA